>JANHMN010000013.1:63425609-63450171 GCA_030674055.1 Rhabdomys pumilio
GTCATTCAAACCCTTTGCATCTTTCACTTACCACGGCCTTTGAGCTGCCTCCTTCCCCCAAACTTTTACCACCCACAGAGTAGCCAGAGATGCACAGTATTTAAAACCTTCCTGCCCTACATGTTCACCTTACTCTCGTGGATCTCCAGGCCAAGAGAATGTCTGAGCAGGTGCCAGGCACACCAAGCAGTGTGTTCCCCCTCTCCGTCTGCCTGTGTATCTGCAGCACTCTGTGAACATTCCCTGTGTGGATTGTGCTATCATCACATCCTCCCGTTGGTCATGTGACTTCCCCACCTGGACTTATTGAAGCCTCTTCCGATTCCTCCTTAGCATTCATGGTCTCATTACGATGGTCCCCTTCTCTGGCAGTGCCTGAGCTGTCTGAGAATGGGTACATGAGAGCTGGTAAAAATTCTTCCTGTCCCTCCAATATCTGTCAGTAGACCTGGCTCTAATAAGACAGTGCATTTTAAACTCATTAGTTGTATTTAGGACATTTGCATTTTGGATAAAACTTGGGATATGTTGCTACTGTAAACAGGCTTCAAAACACCCTGCAGAGCCAGATTCTATCTCTACTCAAAACTCTAGGGGAACGATATTTTCCAGGCAAACTCAGTCATTTGGATTCCCATTTAGATTCTTTGTGTGGAACCCTGCACATAGAAGTGCTTTCTCCCCTCTCCCGACTCTTGTCCCTGTGATGCTGATATCTTGTGCTGTTCCGGAGTTCTGGAAAGCGTTCATCTCTATTACTGGGAAAGTTGTCTTTGTTTCTTTTCCTCTTGTTGTGACAAAATACCCTGACAGAAGCAGCTTAAGTGTAAAAGGGTTTATTCGGCCTCACAGTTCAAGGACATGGCCATCACGTTGGAAAAGTCGAAAGGGCAGGAGCTTGACAAGCTTTTGTTACATTGTGCTCACATTTGGGAAGCAAAGACCAGTATGAACTGGTACTCAGCTCACTTTGTACATCTCCTGCCATCCAAGGTCCCTGCCCAAGGAGTGGTTCTGCCTACAGTCAAGATGGAATTTACCACATCAATTAGCTTCAAGATAATCTTTCCCGGGCTAACCTTAATCTGTGCAATTGCTCTCAGGTGTGCCTGTACCTTTACATGCTCTGATTCTAGCTCCTGTCTAATTGATACATAGTACTATCACAGCAATAAAAGTGACAATTAGATTCTTGGACCGTTGTGGCAGAGCCTTCACTGAAGCCAGTAAAACAGGTTTACTGTTCAGATCAAATACAGACTAATCATCCACCTTCTAAAATGTCTTTCACTAAGTATTGGGAGAATAAAAGACTTAGTTTGATTCTTTGGCTTGATGTGTCAACATGTTTGTTACCTTTGAGTTTATACTAAAGACTATGACACCTGTGTCAGCTCTTAAGGAGCATATATCCATAATGCAAATCAATTGGTATAGGAGGGCTCTCACTGCCTAAGCCAGGCTGACCTGGAACTCACTGTTTACCACAGACGAGCTGGAACTTAGAATAACCTCTCTGCCCCCAGTCACAAAGGAAGTGGTATTAAGCAAACATGTATACCATGTTTGCTTGCCTTTAAGCAATATTTTTAAATGCTATATAGAAACATAAGCAGATAACTTCTGGGGCTTTGCAGAAAATTGAAAGACGCATCGATATATCTCAGAGCATTAAACTGCCCCATCTTATTTTGTTAGGGTTTGTGTTTGACATGAAGCAGGTGCACAATTAGATTCATAAGATTAAAGCCTGGAGCTGTGAGTGCTGCCTGATGGCTCTGGTTGTTGAGAGGGACTTAGTAGAGATTAAATGTTTATGTTTGTATCTTACCCTTGGTCATGTAGCCTGCCATCAATTCGTCCTCATTTAAATAACTAAGAAAATTATCGCAATTTCAAGTATTTTTTTTTTTTATTTTCCAAGCATTCCATGTGAAGTCATGGCTTTATTGGTTTATGGACCCTGTGTTTCACCTATCAACAACAGAGGAATTGTTGATGAGAACCTACATTCCACCACTGGTTTTTCCAGAGTATTTGTAGCACTTTCTCAACAGCTGCAAGATTGCCAACCCAGTTTTGGTATGTGGACCTCCCAGCTAGCCGGAAACCAAGCGTAATTTAAAATCACTCCTGTGTTGCATAACCATGTATAACTCTGGCACTAAATTATAGTTAATGATTTCCCTCAGAGTTAATCTCATATTATTATGTGGTGGTCAGATTTTCCTGAAAAGTGGAGAAGGAAAATGATCTCAAGTTCACCGTTGTAGCCTACTGGTCTACCACCTCCTTGGGTTTTCAGTGGCCAAATCTCAGAACAGGGAAGTGCTTCTATTTTATATATATAAGTATACCCCGATGTAAGGTTTTTTTTCTTCCATGCCCTCTCGTGGGTTGCTTCCGCTGTAGAATTTATTAACAAAACACTTGCTGAGGGAGAACATAGCAAGCCCTGCAGCAGTCCTGGGAGACAAAGAGATCACAGGCCTTCCTGGAAGGAACTGGCATTCCTTGACAGTATAAGCCAATATAAAGCCTTGTAGAGAGAAAGCACAGTACTGTGAAATACAAGCAGACCAGGTAGACCTGGAGGAACTATGGGGTGATGCTCCTGCCAGCTGCTAGATAGAGCCAGGGAAGAAGGGTGACCTAGGTAGGAAAGGAGAGAGAGGTTGGAGGAACAGGGACTTTGTCAAGGGAGTAAAATTATGCATTTAAAACTCTACAGTTGGCAATTTTCATTCCCTGAAGGAAAGGCAAGCATACTCAGACAGACCTCAGAAGGTATGCACCTTCCTCCCACCTGTTTGCAATGGTTTAGACAGTCATCTCTCCATGTGCCCTCTGTTTGGCAACCTCATCCATCTGCCATGCATGTCAAACTTGATTCAGAATTTGCTTTTTTGGTGCTTCCTTCCACCAGAGCTGGAGTGTTAACTTATCCCCGTCTCAGGTCTCCATGGCAAGCTCATGATGATGGTGGTGGTGGTGGTGGTGGTGGTGGTGGTGGTGGTGGTATGTTTCTTGTGGACTCTCCTTCTAGTACCTGCTCTAATTGCTGAACAACCTAGAAAGATACTTTTTCCCCCTAACCTGCCCTTCTCTCCCCCTCACTCTCACTGTAAGATGCTGGTAAAGTCAGAAATTAAAAGTCATGGTAATCAATCCTATAGAATAATTGTTGGGACCAAAGTTTGAACAAAGAAAGTAGAGAAACATAGTTAAATGGATAACCCACAGTGGATCTGAGCCCTCATATGATTTATGTAAAGCATGAAGCAGTTTCTAAGGATGTTTGTCCTGGATGGAAACAGAGCAGGTCCATATGTCAGATCAGAAGGAACCCCTGACTAAAAAGATAGGTAGATAGGTGGATGGATGGATAGATAGATGGATGGGTAGGTGGGTGGATGGATGGATGGATGGATGGATGGATGGATGATGGGTGGGTAGATAGATAGATAGATAGATAGATAGATACTGTGATGAAGTCAGGAAACTACCAAGGAAATGATATCTGTTGCAGTTTTACCTACTCTCAGTAGTGTCCAGATGGCCATTAGTACTCTGACTTAGCTGTGCAGCTGTGTAGTGGATGGACTGTGAGTCCAGACTTACTGTATAAAGAAGTGGCAAGGTGAGACCAAGCACTGCCTAAGAGAATAGAGAGGCACAGACGACAGCTGGCTAGGCAATTGTTTTTAAATTCTCTTAAAATAATCAATGTGTTAAAAGTATACAGTATATCTCATTAATTTCCCCTTAGAGAGGAAATCATTTTTATCACTGAAGAAACTGTGGTAGACTTCAGTTTTTCAAGAATAATTCTGCTTTTGTTAAAACAGGAATCAGTTTGGACTTGGCACTGATCTTCCCAAATAACCTACTGGCAAAACTACTTACTAGCTGCAATTAAGTTTATCTAATTAAGCAAACTTGATAAAGGAACACCAACAGGAAAGTATAAGAATCAAATCATTATGTAAATGACATGATTGTCGTAAGATTCCTTCAAAGAGACATCTTAGCTAGCCAGTCAAACTCCGCTGTTGTAGAAGTGAATTTCTAGTTTTACGATGAGGTATGCAAGTGTATAAGTAGAGGGATATTTCTATTTCTAAAGTATGTGCACGTCTAACAAACGTCCCATTTTCTCATTTATATTCATGCTTGTTTTAATAATTAAAATATTGTAAGATTTACTTTTTTGAGACCAAAACTGGAAGGGCAGTTGGAAGTGTAAATACATGGTTATGTTATCACCAAGGCCTTGCACAATATCAGGGATCATGTCTCAGTAAACACTAGCTCAGTTAATAGTTGGTTATTCTATATGAATTTATCTCTTTCCTTCATTTCTTCATTGAGGTTTTCATGGCTTCTGGTAATCTCTCCTTTTTTCATCTATAATCTGCACTTGCTGGTATATAGAAAGTAAGAAGATCATATTTTAGCTGTTATATGTAACAGCCAAAGGAAAATATAGCTTAAAATGTATTTAATTTATAAATTTGATAGATTATTAACATGCTAAAATTTTATTAATTTTTTTTTTACCAAGACATATAAAGGACTTATTCTAGGAAATTACTTATTCTAGGCCAAGCATGGTGGTCCATGCCTATAGTCCCAAAACTCAGGATTTGAAGCTAGTCTGGGCTGTAGAAGAAGTTTAAGGCTACTTTGGGGCTACAGAGTAAAGCTCTAGTTCAACCAAAAAGCAACAGTGAAAGGAGATATTTTGTTCCAGGCAACACATTTAGGTACCTTTGTTAGTTAGTTTTATTATTGTGGTGAACAAATAACACACACAGCTTAAGGAAGGAAGTATTTTAGGTTTGTTTAATTGAATAAACCATAGTTGTGGCTGGTAAGTAACTTGCCAGTAAGTGTCGTGGTTTCAGGGATGTCTAGTATAAAGGGGAGACTGAGAAAGAAGCAGAGGACAGGGAGAACACAGAGCAAGACATAGCACCCAGGAGCATTCCCTCAGTGATGAGCGGCTTCCCCCGTGGAGATCCATCTCCTGCCTTTCATCACTTGCCAGTAGTAACAGCATATCATAAATCTATCAAGGGATAGATCCAGTGTACTGGCTGGCTTTCTGTCAACTCGACACAAGCTGGAGTTATCACAGAGAAAGGAGCCTCCCTTAGGAAGTGCCTCCATGAGATCCAGCTGTAAGGCATTTTCTCAATTAGTGATCAAGGGGGGAGGGCCCATTGTGGGTGGTGCCATCCCTGGGCTGGTAGTCCTGGGTTCTATAAGAAAGCAAGCTGAGCAAGCCAGGGGAAGGAAGCCAGTAAGTAACATTTCTCCATGGCCTCTGCATCAGCTCCTGCTTCCTGACCTGCTTGAGTTCCAGTCCTGACTTCCTTTGGTGATCAACAGCAATGTGGAAGTTTAAGCTGAATAAATCTTTTCCTCCCCAGCTTGCTTCTTGGTCATGATGTTTGTGCAGGAATAGAAACCCTACTAAGACTTCCATCTATTGGATTAAAGCTCTCATAATTGAATTGTCGTCTCTAAGAAGCATTACAGACACACTAGAGTCATACTGTAATAATTGCCTAGACACATATTAATCCAATCAAGTTGGCAATCAAGATTGGCCATCAGTAGCTTTCATAGTACCTACAAGGAGGTGCTGCTGTGTAGGCTGCTATGGAGAAAGGTCATCAGCATTCTTACCCATCTGTGAACCACAATGATGACCAGAGGGGCAAGATATGCCCATGGGTGCAATGATGGCACAGATGTTAGAGGAGTAACCACCTGCTTTCCGATTGTATTTAAGGCCCTCTCCACAGGAAGAATGCCTGGTACTATAAATCTGACCAAATATTCTTGCTTGGGTAGTTCATAGGCCTACTACTACTATTCTATTAAATGGAGTTAGACCAAACTACTCTCTAAATTGCTATCTCTGTACTCATACATTCGTAAAGCTCTCAGACGTCATCAGTGGACTTTCTTTGTACAGTGGATAGCAACTAACACCAAAACTCCCAGCTGATCAGTGTACAGAGTTAGTGTCAAAGGAGTGCTCAGCCAGAGATGGGATTTTCTCACCCCAAGGCTCAGGTAACGTCTTGGAACAGGGAGTGGAAAGGTTGTATGACCTAGAGATCAGAGAAGACCAGAGTGACGCAGTGTCTTTTGGACATGACAGGACCACTATACTCATGAACTTGTAACAGTTAGGGTTGCCTACCTAAGACCTGGACAAGATCAAGCCAGTGAGCATCCTAGAATGAGTTTTCATCCCTAACAGAGGAGCCATTGGTGATTAATGGCTTCTGATGAAGGGAGAGTCAGTTTCATTAAGGGCACAAGTGTATGGGCAGCACAGATCTGACTTGGTGGGTTATTTAAAAAAGGAAAGGAAGACAGTGGAGAGGCTGTGGGGAAGGCCTGGGGAGGTGGGAGTTGGTTCTGGGAGGGTTGTTGAGAAGAGTGGTAGTGAAGAGATTGACTGTCTTAGCCATCACAGGAGTGTGGATGGGGATGGAAAGGACCCCACTGTCCTGTAGGCACCAACACAACTGGTGGAGGAGACTTAAAGACCAGGTTACGTGGGCCAGCATTGGCATTTCTCTGTGTCTGACCAGGACTTTCCGTACTACTCTTCGTGCCAAGTTCACCATCGTAGTTTCTAGTAGCTTCGAAGGTGACAGAGGGTTTTGTGTGTGTGTGTGATTGTTTAAAAATTATCCATTCTAAACACTACACATTCAGGATCACATCTAGAAGTGGATGGAGTACGACACAGATATAAAGATACATTGATGTTTTAATTATTGGCTTGGATCTATTTGAAGTAAACAGATTCCACTCAGTTTCTCTCCACTGGTTTAACCGCTTGGTGTTGATTTTATATGAAGTAAACAGTACACTCTCTAAACTCTTCTAGGAGACAGGAACACTTCACAGTCTTTTCCAAAATAATTGGGTAGGGTATTGGGAAATTACAAAATACTGATGTAAAAATCTGTCTCCTAGTAGTGTGTTTTAATTCCACTTCCTGTTAGCTTGCCAGTACTAAAAATAGTAACTCTTTGGAAGTCAAATGGTCAGCTTTGGAATGTTTATTGACCACCCAAAACGACTCTAGGCAGAGGGCATCTTTTATTGGGGGGGGGCTAGGAGGAAGAGACAGCCTCTGCCTTAAAAGGATCTGGAGACAGTCATTTGGGTCCACTAAAGAAACAGTAGGCTGTTAGCTACTACATCAAAGTTAACCAACCATCAAGTCCCTTTGTGTTCTCAAACCTCTTAAATGTGCACATGAACAGTATGCGACCTCTGAGCAAGGTCTTTAGTACAGCTGCTAAGAGCAAGCCACGCACTTGGGAAACCCAGCCTGAGAAGCAGCAACATACAGGATAAAGGTGAGGATCCCCAACCCCTGGACTCCGTCAGAGAATAGAAGATACTTATTAAACAAAATCATGACTTTTTTTGAAGGAGTTGGAATATAGAAACACTTGGAAAAACTAAAAACATTACAGAAATTTTTTTTTTTTAAGAAATAGTCAGTTGATTGATTCATTAAACTTTCCCGGCAAGTAAGATTCTCAAAGGGATGTGTAGAAAATGGGGTTGGGGATCAGATCTGCACTTCTATTTCAGTAAGATATATTCCAGAAAAGAAAAAGATGGGGCGGGGGAGAGACACAGGAAGACAGGAGATTATACATTGTGCTGAACCAGTTTGAGAGGCTTTAATGCCTTAGAGTGACAAGAATCAGTTATAGTTACCTGTGAAAGCAAAGCAATCCCTGTGAAAGCTCACGCCCCAGGGACTGGGCACCACACAGGGAAGGATCTATGACTTATCTGGCTCCTTGGGAATTGTTTAGTATAAACACCTAGTATTACTCACAGTCCCCAAACTGTGTTTGTTACTTGTTCTTAGTCATTGCTGAGACCTGATAGAAACAACAGAAGAGGAAAGAGTTGGCCAGGCTCTCCCTTTCAGGAGCTTCTGCCCTGTGCATGGTTTGTTGGTCCCCTGTGGAGGACATCATGTCTGTAGGACATGTAATAGAACTTCCTCACCTAATGAAGGCCAGAAAGCAGGGACAGGGTGTAAGGGACGGATGCAGGGGATCAGCTATATCCCTCAGTGGCACTCTTCCTGAGAAGAGTAATTAATTAATTAATTAACTAACTAATTCATTCAGTTAAGCCCAAGTTTTCACAACTGCTCAGCTTGGGACAAGGTAGCCAGCACACATGACCTGGGCACATTCATTTCAGCCATTAGTCTGCCTCTGGTCCCAAAGTCACCCAGGATGCTGACTGGCTTGATCTTGTCCAGGTCTTAGGTAGGCAACCCTAACTGTTACAAGTTCACGAATACAGTGGTCCTGTCATGTCCAAAAGACACTGCGTCACTCTGGTCTTCTCTGATCTCTGAGCCATTGTGTTCAAATTCAGCTACTCAAGGTCTCAGGACATGGACATAATAATATAGGCAAATTCTTTATCACAGGGTAGCATAAATGGCCTCTGTGGCGTCCCTATCCTACTTGAAACCTCCTAAGTCCGCCCTTTCACTGTCTGTATTCCTGCAGTGTCTGGTCTTCAGCGCTCCCACCAAAATCAACTGTGAGCAAGCTCTGCTTGTGGTATTCCAGACTTCCTCTAGCCCACTTCTCCAAATGCTTCCGAATTCTTCCCACTAATCATTTCCAACAGCCTGTGAGACAAATAGCAGCATCTTGGTAACAGTTTTCTGTGTTAGACCTTACATAACCGCAGCCAGAGTTTACGGGAAGAAATGTTTTCCCCAAGGTATCATAGGTTTCAGCTTTTTTTTTTTTTTTTTTTTTGGATGGGGATGATGGTAAAGTAGGACTGCTCAACTCTGAGCAGCCAGGATGCCCAGAACAAGGAAGGGATCCGAGGACTAGGTGTTACCTTCAATAATACTTCCTCCAGACCCCACTTCCTCCAGTTGGTCCCACCTCCAAATGTCTCCACAATCTCCTGAAATAGTACCACCAGGTGGAGAGCAGATGTTAACATATGAGCCAATGGGGCAGCTCATATCCTAACTACAGCACTCACAGAATCAGGGAGGATTGTCGGAAGAGAGGAGGGTACATGTGAGTACGGGTGACATAGTAAACCATCTGTGGGACAGAAAATCAATAGTTTTTGTTTTTTTTCTTAAGTCAGGATCTTACTATGTAGACCAAATTGGTCTCAGGAAGATCTGCTTGCTTTTGCCCCCTGAGTTCTGGGATTAAAGGCTTGCCTCATCATGCCCAGCCTTAAGAGTTGGGCGGGGGGGGGGGGGGGAGGGGGGGGGGGGGGGGAGAGAGAGATGTTTCAGAAACATGAAGAAAAAAATTACAGATGAAACCACTCAAAGTAAAAAAATATTTATCTCTTAGGAGAAAATATCAGGTTGGGAGGTGTGGAGGGGCTGCTGTTTTTCTTTTTAAATTATAAGTCGTAAACCTCTACTATTGGAGACAGGGTCTTAGGGTGTCATTGTGGTGTGTTGGTAGTACCTTTAAGAGGTAATGCCTAGGTGGAGGCCTTTGGGTCATTGGGAAATGCCCTTGAAAAAGATTGTGGAACTCAATTCCTTCCTGACCACGGGGCTCTGGATTTCACTATGTCACTCGCCCACCCTCATGCACTGGCTTGCCACGGCCCAGAGCAGCAAGAACCAGCAAGTTATGGACTAGAACCTTCAAATGTGAAAGCCAAAAATAAACCTTGTCTCCTTATAAGTTCATTAGCTAAGGTATTTGTTATAGTAACAGAAAACTGACTAACAAACACCCTCTAATTACCACAGCTGTGAGAATGTTTGATTAAGCGGTAAAGCAGAAGGCAAGGTTTTGTTTTGTTTTAATAAAATACCACACACAGTTTTGTCACCACTAAGAGTGTCACAGTAGAGGTTGGGGGAGAGGTAAAGTATAGTTTGCAGATGTTTTAACGCTCTGCTGTTGCTGTTACCAAGCTCTCAGTAGTTTACAGACAAGGGCAGGAGTGGGCCTCTGGCCCCTGCAAACAGATACAGGGTTTGGAATCTGGCCTGAATCTGCCACTCCTTCCTCTGACACTGGCCTTCTCATGGCTTGCTGTTTCTACATTGATAAGACCACAGTGGCTGGAGTAGGCTGACATTCTTCTTGAGGTTATTTGGAAGTTGTACAATGTTGAACACCCAGGACAGTTGCTCCAATATTTTCTGTGGGATAATGCTGTCTTCTTTTAAAGAAGAAATTTGGCATGGAAAGGGGTTGTTTTCAACTATGAACTATGTACTTAATGGAATTATGTTCCTGGGGTGGGAGAGGGGAGCATACGTACGTGGAAAGCTCGGCTTACAGCACTCTTCAGGGAAAAGAGGAAGCTTCGATTGGTGTCTAGATTAGAAAACCAGGCTGTCTCCAAACAAGGATCTAGGACTGAAATGCTGCCCCTCTGAGAACACGGCCTCCTTTGACTTCCTGTGGCAAGCAGTGCCTGCTGCAGACAGGTTGGAGTCACTGGTTATACACCATAAGGTGTCCTGGACAAAAAGCACACAAGCCTGAAGTGCCACTGGGAAAGAGCCTCCCTCCACTGTCTCTTTCTGCATGGGCAGAATGAACCTTGGCCTTTCCTATGCAAGTCTTAGCACTCTACAGCCGGACTGTCAAAGGTCTCCACAGAGAGATGGGACAACATTTTATCTCTGTGATCAGGGCTCAGTTGAATGAGTCCCGGAGACCTCAGAGGAGTCAGACATCAGCAGCTAGAAAGGATGGCCTGAAGAGAGGAGGCAGACTTTCTGATGAGGTCAGTTCATTGATTTTAAATGTACTTGTCAAAGAGATCCTTAAAAATGTTAAAGCATTGATGGTTACCCAGAGATCATTGCTGCCCACAGAACATTGTGTCTAAATAGTGCTCCTCACTTGGCTGCATGTGCTCCACTGTTTCTCGTGTTATTTTATTTATAGCTCTGACTTACTCACTGAAATTGCTTAAGGTTGCAGCATACTGAAGATAGCTCTGTTTTGTAGGCTTAGATGAGGACTTTTTTTTTTCCTCCTCAGTGTTTTGGAGAAAGCCATTTTATAGAGGATGAAAATTATAACATAATGCCATAGAACACTAGGTTACACTTATAGAGCAGTACAGGCTCCTCCCTTCTGTCTGTAATAGCCCTCAATACCCTTCACATTCCCTACGCAAGACACAGAGATCCAGGGTAGAGCAAGATGATGTGGGTCTCTGTCTTCCTGAAGCTCGCAGTGCAGGCAGCAAGGGCTGCGGTTCCTCTCTGAGGTAACGGCTGTGAGTTCAGGGGTCAGGGTGTGGCGAGGATTCAGAAGCTGGAGTAAATAGTATAAATAGATGTTGTATTCGGGACAGATCTGTTCATGGGAGTCACTTGTAAGCTTAATGATGTAGAAAGAGAAGGAGAATTCCCCGGAGGCACAGGTCCATCCTCAGAAGAGAAAGATTGCAGTGGGGTCGCACTGCACTGTGCTGCCTGGATCAAAAGCACCTTCAGAAATTTCGGTCTAGAACTCTCCTCTCAATGCTTACAGATATGTGTGTGTTGGTATGGCTGTAGGTCATGCAGCTGGAAAGGGGAGGGTGACAGATCACATGTGACATGAAAGCCCAACGTGGACCGCTGGCTAGAAGGGCACAAAGAGGAGAAAGAACCAAGGGAGGAGAATCAACAAAATAAATGATATCTGACAATGCCAAAAGGAAGCCTAATGCTTCGCATGCTATTTTTAAACAATAGTTCAGGCTTTTTAAAGTGCAGACCGATTTCTTGATGAACATAGATACAAAAATATCGTGTGTACACATCATTGATGGAGCAGAGCAAAAGTAGAAATATTGGGTCTTCATTATAAAAATGGTTCTCCTAGGAAGTACATGTCACAACTGTGTAGGCTTCAATCCTGCTCCTGCCTGTTGCTCATTGTTTAGCTTGAACAAAAGCCTTCAGTCCAGCACATCCCAATGGGCTTGGCAGCACCCTGTCAGGAGATCAACAACAGGGTAGTTCCTAATGGGTAGTAGGTTCTCAGTGGCAGGAGAAGTAGATGTTGCCATAGTTATGTATTTGAGGACTTTAAACAGGCATTAGTGGACAGAGGAGAAGAGTAAGAAGCTGGTCGGTATGAAAAGATAGAAAACTTTCTTCCAAGAATCAGAAGCATGTGTTAATGAATTATTTTGTGATTTAAAAAAAAAATCCTCAAAAACCATATCAGTAAAACTTGGATGATTTCACCCTCTTTATTCTGTGTGTTTTTACTTTGAGGAGTTCTAAGGCTGAACACTCGTGAGACTTACGGAAGCGAACTGGAGCATGCGTGTGAAAAGCCATCAGACACAGTCAGCCCCACGTACAATTATAAAAATGGGGGAAAATTGCTAACCTGACTTGTTTCATGGTAATTTGTTCTCTTCCTATTTTGCTTCTTAAAACAAACCAAGAAGCCAGATGTTCAGCTGCCTGAGATGAAAGTTGTTTCTTTTGAAATCCTGAATGAAACAGCAAGTGCCTCTCCAGAATGGCGAGGTCTCTGCAGAAGGTAATGGTGACCCGATTCTGGCATTTAAATGTGGTTGCAGGACTGTTGCTCGTGGCAACAAAAGCATTTGTAGATGTTACTGCCCCTCAAATAAGGTTTCTGAGATGAGTGGACGTGGAATTTTCCTGGTCTACTGTACCAAATGTTCTTTAGTTGTCAGTGGTTATATTGACCTAACTAGTACTCATCCTCGTAGACTCGTAACCTTCAAGGTCACATGGTTGCTAAAAAATCCTTCATTTCTTTCATAGAATATTTTCCACACAGCATCCAGTTTTTAAATGTCAAGACAATGGAGGAAAAGGTCCTTCCTTCTTCCAGATTTACAAGATGAAATAAGTAACTGTTATTTACTATTTCAAAGATGAAAGGAAAGGACTGAGAGTGTGGCTCGGTAGGCCATGGGTTCAGTTCCCTCATGAGGAAGGAAGGGAGAGAAAAGTCTGTTGTGCTTGTTAGATTTCATTTGACTTTATTGTTAGTAACTGGAATACGAATGTGAAGCAATGAAACCTGAGTACCAGACTGATGCTTTGACTACTTTATCTTCCATTCTTGACTCCTTGAAGTAAAGTTTCTGAGTGGTTATCATAAATGGAAATCCTCACAAAATAATTGTCCTTAGAAAATATTGGCACAAAAGAAAACATTTCATTTACTTATCCAGAGTTGGGGTTCTAGGTGGCACTGTGTTGTTGGGATTTTTAAAAGAATTGCAGACTTGAACAATTGTTCATCTACTAAATAGGTTTTGGTAAAAAGATTTCTATAATTAGACATGAGGTCTTCATTGTTAATAATGATCACAAGACAAACTTCTATTCAATTTCTTTGTCAATAGCTCACACCCAGTTTTTATCATTGTAAAGACAATTTCTCATGTGTGATTTTCTAAAACTGAGTCCATGACACAGTGGTATCTTCCCTGACCACCTCACAGGTACCACAGTCTCCTCTGTCCTCCCTCCTCACTGTGCTTCCCAGTGTCATTTGCTTTTCTGATTTCTCACAAAACATTCAGACATTCACTGATGAAAACCATCCTCGAGTAGGGAGCCAGCCGTTGGTTTGTTTGTTTATTCCTGGTGTCTGCAGAGCCCTGGGAACTAGAAAGGACCCATGAGGGGGAGAGGGCAGGGACAGCGGCTAGTGAAACATGCACGCTGCATGAAAGCTGTAGAGGGAAGAATACTGGGGTGAGTGGAAGACCCTGGAGGGATAGCGAGGGTTCTAGTTACTGCTCTGCCCTGTGGCCTGGCCAGGCTCTCTGTGCCCGTGTTCCCTCTTACTCCCTTCCTCTTTCTCCCTCCCCCTCCCTTCCTCACTCCTCTCTCACAGCTGTCCTATCTCCCACTCTGTATGGCCATGATGCCCAGTCTTTCAGGGCTGGGGAGATGGCTCAGCAGTGCCGAGCATGTCCTGCTCTTCCCAAACTGCCTCTAACTCTAGATCCAGGGACATCCAGTGCTTTCTTCTGGCCTTCATTGACACCCATGCATAGAGCATACACTCACAAAGGCATACACACACATATATAAATAAAACTAAATTTTTTTTAAAAGCCTTCTCTAAGTTTGTCTTTCTCACAAGGCTGAGTATTCCCTCTGCTGTTCATATGTGATTTCTACATAGGCAATAGAAGACAAATGTGGACAGACAGACTACAAACTCTGGTACTAAATTTCTATTTTCACTTTTGCTACAACCTTGTACTGCTTAACAAATATGTCTGGTTAGATTACCAAAATGATTTATACATTTATCTGTGGTTCTTTTGACGTGCCCAGTATACATAAATTTAGCTTGCTAACATCAGCCAAGTGGATACTTTTTATTAGTAATCCTTTGTTGTAGTTAAGCAACTTACTCATGAAAGACTTTCAAATTCTTCCAATGGGTAGCTTTGTTTTCTTGGCTATGAGAACTTAGTTCTTCCTGACCTTCTCCCATTCACTGCATCACTTTCTGTCCCCATTGAAGTGTTCTGTAGCCTCCTATCAATTCTGAGTCATAACATACCACGTTTCCTAACTGGTGACTGCACATCTAGGGTTGTTCACGGGAAGTACTGTAGAAGCCACTTGGCACAGGGGCTGTGACTTAGGGCTTTAAAGTCTTTTTCCCTTTCTGACTCAAGTGCTTACTGTGCAAGCATGAGGACCTGAGTTCAAATCCCC
Organism: Rhabdomys pumilio; assembly: GCA_030674055.1. NCBI lineage: Eukaryota > Metazoa > Chordata > Mammalia > Rodentia > Muridae > Rhabdomys > Rhabdomys pumilio. The sequence goes on from JANHMN010000013.1 coordinate 63,440,365, forward strand.
AGCACCCATGTAGGAAGTGAAGTGCAGTAGTGCACAGCTGAAACCCCCTCGACTTGGGGACGCAAAGACAGAAGGATGCCTGGAGCTCAGTGACCCAATCACAGAACTCCAGGTTCATCGAGAGACACTATCTTGAAACGTAGGGTGGAAAGTAAGAGTAAACACAGGACATCTGTCTCTGGCTTCCATGTGCACATCCTTCAAGCTCACATGTATACACGTGTACTGCACATACACACACTAAGCAGAGTATCTGTCACATCAGTAAATAGTAATCACAAGGCTAGACACCTTTTTTACATGGAGGAATTGTCACTAAAGGTTGAGCTTGTGAAGCACTGTCACGAAAAGGAAATGCACAGCCTGCAGTGAGCCCTCAGAAGACAGTTGGTGAAAATGAATGTTACTGGCCAAATTATCATCTGATCAGAGGTTTTGGTGCATTTCTTACTATAGGAACATTTAAAGATATTAAGTTAACAAGTAGAATAAATGTCAATAATAAAAGATTGTACATCCAGGTTCTCATTGTCTTGTTAAAATATTGACACCTAACCTTTGTGAGAACTCAGTCTTCTGTCATCAAAGGGAATGAGGAATATGGCTACAACCCACAAGATTTGCTTATATGAAATGTCGCTATGAAGCATATTAATGTGTACAGTTAGTAGGCATTTGTTGGATTAAAGAGGGGTGTCTTGTATCTGCCCTACCACCAGGCTTGGGCCACTCAGGGAGGGGCATGGGTCGTGGGAAGTTCGATTGCGCTCACTCCATGCCAGCACTGGGCAGGTGTTGGGCTATGGGAAGTCACTGAACCCCGCTCCAGGGGTGGGGGAGTGCAGTCTAAGGTCCCCAAGGACTGCCGGAGTTGACTCGGGGTCCCTGGGCCTGCGACTAGGCCACGGATCATGGTTCTTGGGCTTTTGGGCACCCAGGCATAGCTGGGAGCCCCGAAAGAGTGGGAGAGAAGCTCTGGCTGTGTCCCACTTGGCTTGGGTTGGTGGTTACCACGGCTGAGAATGCAGAGAGGTCTGTGGGAGATTAGAAGGTGGCTCCATTGTTCCCCATGGCGGATCCAATAAAAAGAAGCAGTCCATAGTGTTAAGATGTTTATTGTCATGGTGGAAAAGTAGATGAGAAACCATACCCTGTATGGTTTCCCAGGGTAGGCCTGAGGTTAAATACCTTTTGCAGAAAGGAGGGTCTGGGAAGAAATGCTTAATTGGCTACTCCTTCTAGCCCTTAGGTATCTCATTAATATGGAGGATCTGTCTTAAGGCTATGTGACTAAAAGATACAAATCTTTAGAGGGCTGTGGCCTCTTGTCAGGAGCCTAGAGTCTGGGGGCGTGGTGAAATGCCTGCAGTCCCTTAGGATCACCTGAGGTCTCCAGCGGTTTTTAGCCTGTACTCAGCCAGAAACCAGGTTGCCTTTTGAGGTCCGATAGACATTAATAATTGTAATAGAAAATTCTATTCTCCAGACATGTAGTTGAGATTGGGATATTTATACCTGAAAGATATATGTGCTGCTCCCTTTGTAATAAAACCCTGACTGTCTTGTTATGTTTAAGTACCTCTGCATTCTGTTTGTACCAGTTACCTGCATCTTAGCAACTACAGAAGGGAGTTCTGTAGTTGGCCATGGCCGTGTGGCCCATGGCCACAGTCAGGATGCTCCTTCCCCTCCAAACCCCAGATGGGCCTGGAGAGCTCTCCTGTGGCATGTCCTCTGTTGACATTCTCAGTGATAATTAGAACCAAATGGGTCTAGTCAGAGGTGATGTCTGGCTCCTGTTAGTCCTCCTCCTCTTACCCAGCACACCTCATTCTGCCCTACTTTTAGCTGCACCTCACCTTTTTCACTTCAACACCTCCCCCAGGGTCCCCAATCAGCTTTTTAGCTCCTGAAACTATGTCCTTTACAGAGGTCACCTTCTGTCTCTCCTGTGGTCCACACTAACGGAGGAAAGATTCCCTCTCTGGGCACATGAGGAGTCTGTACCCCCACTAGACTTAGGCATGGGTTCCCAGTGCTAAGACTGGCTGCTTTGTACTGTGCTTCCAATCAGATTCTTTTTGCTGATCTTGCAACTTAATCCTCCATTGTAATTCTTTGCCCCTGGGAAAGTGTTAAAGTTTTGAGCAACTGGCTAAGAAGTGAACCTTGAGAATACTGTAGTCTGCATGGGTGTCTGCCCACCTCTGATAAGGCTGCGCCTTGCAGCTGCTGAGGGCTTTGTTTGGAGTTGGAGGGAGTCGGAATGGGGGGCAGGACTTGAGAACTTGAAACTTTAAAAGCATGCTATAATCATTTTAATTTATGTGTCTCTTCCATTTAAGTTTGGGCATAGTGAATTTTTGTAGAATACACTTATTTCACATATATAATTCCTTACGTCTACACATGAGCAGCTGTGTACTTCCATGGAAGAAAACAGATTCTTTCCACGGATTCTTCATGGTGCGGAAACTAATATTTTAATCCACTTTTTCAGAAAATCTGGTTAAGTCATGAACAGCAAAATTTGATTTTTCACTTTGTGTGTGTGTGTGTGTGTGTGTGTTTTCTATCCAAGTAGGGGGATGAAGGAAGGAGCTGGGGCAAGGGGTGGGGGATGCTCATGTTTTCATTATTCAGAGTGTTACTTTGAATATGTGTGTCAGGATGTGCCTGACACTATCCTCAAGTTACTTTCTGCACACTTCTCTTGGTTAAACTTGACTGTATTCTGCCTGTGCTGGGCAGCTTGGTTGAGCTGTGTGAAACCTGTCGTGTGGGCCCTTGAAGGTACCCTTCAGTGCTTTTGAGGGAAAATGTATTATTTCTGGGTTACTCGAGAGCCGAGAATTTCCCATTGTTGCTCTGCTTACATCAGTAGTTTTACATCAGCCTCTCCCTCTGGTAAATTTGACTCAGATTAATGAGTAATAAATCTAAAGATAACCTTTTAAAAATATTGGAGAGCCAAGAAAGCGAATATATAATTATGACTTAAAAGGACACATGACTAAGACACCGGAACGCATTTCATATGAAGCGGAGTCTTTTCTGGTTTAATGCAACTGGATGAAAATTGCTTCCTAGTTCAACATGCATCATTAATTACTTTACTCTTTTAAAACCTGACGTCAGGATCAGAGCTTTAACCAGAATACTTTAAGGTACAGGTGTCCTAGAGAAATAACTGAGCTCTCTCCCCCGGTGTTTGTCGTGCTTACTAGTATTAACCATGGACTCACTATTAAAGAAAAACATGGCATCCTTATCGAAAGGTAGAAGCTTGTCTAGTGAATTGAAATTTTGCTAAAGCACCATTCTTTACATTCCTGCTGGGCCATAAAATTTAATGTGGAACAGAGATGAGAAACAGCCATTTGGGTTTCATGTGTATTCTGACGCTGGAAGACTGCTGTTTGGTCTGTGTCTACAGTTTGCGCTTTGATGTCTCTACAACTCTTACCTTTTTAATCACATGAAGTAGAAATGAAACTTCTACGTATCATCCAAGTTAGAACTCTTTAAAACAATTCTCGATCAATAGGAGTTTCGCTTGCTTTACTTTTTTTTTTTTTTTTTTTTTTTAGAGCATGTAAAAGAACCCGATCTGTGGGGGGGGGGGGTTGTTTATGTTTTTTGTTGTGTTTTGTTTTTTGTGAGATGATTTGTTTCTTTATTTTTTCTTGTTTTATTATTACTTATTTATTTACATTCCAGCCATTGGTCCCCTTCCAGTCCCCCCTCCCACGGTTCCTCATCCCACTCCACTTGGCTACTTTTTAGACTGCATCTAAATGCACTTCCCATATAGCCCAGGGAGAAAGAGTCTTTGCTTCAGCTGGATTACTGTGAGGTAGCTTGCATGTACATCAGAAATATTGGGAGTTTAAGTAGAGATGCAGCTTCTATTTATTTCTACCTAATGTAAGTGTCTTTGGGACAGATTAATATGTTAAAAGACTCTTGAATATATTTGTAAAGTATGCTAACTTAGCCACAATTTATAATCAGTATAATAATACTTCTGATATGGTTGTGTTCTTATGTACAATTTTAATTTCTTACTTTCCTAACTATAAAGTAGTCCTGTTGCTTTCATAAATAGAATCCCCCTCCCCCCCCCATGTGTTTGTGCGTGTGTGTGTGTGTGTGTGTGTGTGTGTGTGTGTGTGTGTGTAGAGGTGGAGGGGGAAGACTCTGGGGCTGCAGGGAGAACAGTTTTTAACTTTTTAATAGGTCATCTTTCCTCCTGCCTTCAGCCCCCTCCCCAACCCACCCACACACACTTGCAGTATCTGCACATAAAAGTGTCCCCTCCAAGCATCTGCTCTTGCCAAGGTGTAAATCAAAAAACCCAGGCTTCTTTCTCCCACTTCAAAAACAACCACCCACCCCCACCACCCACCCCCAGCTTTGGCCCCCTGGAGCCCTGCCAGCGTTGTCATGATGATGTCAGCTGACCAGGAATGTTCCGCATGCATTTCTCACGCTGTGCTCCACATTCTGTGACTTGAGCAAATGTCCTTTCTGAGCTCACAGAAGACCCAGGGTTGAATCAGAAAAACACAGCTTGTTTGCACCTCTGCCCTTCTGTGCTACCTGCCAAAACCAGGACTCCATTTTTAGAACAACTTGATGATATACAAACCCACCTGACAGTTTCTACATTTGTTGATCAAGAAAAGAGTCACCAGCAGTTTATTGAGCTTGGAAGCCAGTAAGGCTTTATTAGAGTACTAAAGTTGAGCTTTTTTAAGTTCGGCAAGTATGTACATTATGCATCCACATTGATAATAGATTTCCATTGGCTTTAATTTTTTTTTCCATCACAAACAGCAATGCAGTATACTTAATGGGAGAAGGTAATTTCTGTCATAGGATATCAACCTTGGTGTAGAATCTCACACAGCTTTTAGCATTTCCTCGTTCTTGCCCGGCTCATTGAAAACCACTAGGAAATCATTTCTAGTCAGTTAACAGTTTTGACCCATAAGCCAGAAATATGTCTTTAACCTGGAGTAACTGAAAACTGTTTCTGGAGATGGCTGTGTTTGGAGGGAGTCATCAAACTCTGTTACCATACCTTATCCTTCTCAACAGATGCCTCAGACCCTGGAGAGTTCAGTCCACCCACCATCTGAAGTGTGTGTAAACTCAATTTTACAGGCTTTTAGAGAACAAAGCCTTAAGATAAAAACCTGGTCTTTTCCACACCTGTTGCACCTAAACTAATTATCCCATATAATTAGAAGCACTGTGTGTAATTCTAGTTCTACATGACCCTAGTAGAACATGGAATCAGACTAAAATTGTACAGATAAATTTTAGGTCTCTGAGTGATTATGGGTAGCATAAATGTTAAGCTGAGCTAAATGCTGCACATTCTGTGAACTGGGTTAGTCCTCGGAATTCTTTCTAATGTCCAATAAATATTGAATGCTTACACTTGTAAATGCACATGACCTGATTAACCTTTATAATGAAATACAAGTATATATTTATGCTGTAAGTATATTTAATTTTTATATTCTCTCATTTGAATAAGAAAATTTTATACTTATAAAGAAGGAAGAAAAGCAAGAATTTTTTTTGACTGTTACTTTTTAAATTGAACCTTACTTGGCAGAGACTCACTTTGGGTATTGCCTACTTTCCATTTCTCTTAGGATAGGAGGATTATGAATAGCTTTCTTTTAATCATTAAGTTTTGATTCATTTAAAATAATGGAACCTCTTGAAGCAGAAACTAACCCATACACTAGGAGACATAATATCAGTCAGACAGAACCCTTGCCTTCTGTCCTCGCTTCTCATTGAACACTGTAATGACTTTTGACAAGATTCCAATTCATAAATTTAAACCATTGTGAATTTAATGTTTAGTCCTCCTCTTACTGCTCATGGTAAATGTCTCCTTTTGGTACTTTTTAGAGTGTTCTTTTGTGGCTTTTTATAGAAATTTCAAAACAAGTTAAACTAGGCAAATTAAAGTCTAGTTGAAGACAGAGATTTTTAAAACCCTATTTTAAGAAATAATTGCAGATTCTAGAAGCAGTTTCCAAATTAGCAGGGAGGACTCGATCAACATCCCATCTCTGACTGAGAACACCTACCCACATTGTCTAGAATTCCAATGAAATTGCCAAAGCTAGTGCCCGAGTTCCAGGAAGTCCCCGGAATCTGGATCATACCCTCCTTAACATTTCTTAAGATTTCTGAGGTTAGTGGGTTGCTTAGGGTGCATTCTAGCAGGACACCAGGAAGCTTTAAATTAGTTACATGGAGTGAAAGGACAACAGGCATGTCTACTTCTACCTGCTGGTGTGCTATGGTAGACAGCTGTTATCTTTGTGAAGGTAGCATTCATAAACCCTGTTATTCTCCCTTTCTCCCATTTATTGTGTGTAAAATACAAAAATGTTTAATTGACATGGGTTTGGCACTTTTATCATTGATGTTGATATTGTGTACCTTATAACATTTTCTTTTTTTTCTTTTTTTATGTGAAAATCTTTATTGAATATTTTATTTTTATCTCAGATACCATCCCCTTTCCCCATTTTCCCTCCCTAGAAAACCCCTATCCCATCCCCACTTCTCCTTTTTGCTTTTATACTATTTTTTTTAATGTTAATCAAAGGCTTTATAACTTTGGTAATGCTCAATATCAATCAGAAGTGTAACCCAATACCCAACCTAGATATATCAACTATCTTTGACTGGCGGAGACATGCAAACATCCACCTCAGTGTCCCCCCTCTTGTCACCTAGCTCCTCCTCTCCTCCTCCTCTCTTTACTCCTTATCTTCCTCTCCTTACTCCTCCCACCCTAGCTCCTCCTACTTATCACCGTTCCTGTTAAAATAAAACTTTTTTCTTAGAATATAATTAAAGCATAACTATACCAATTTGTATCAGTAAGGTACAAGATAGACCTAATATCCAGTCCATCATTTTGTTGATTAAACAGAACCTCTGTCGTCCCTCCTAACTAAAAGACTTAATTCTGAACCTGGCTTTTTTTCTTGGCTTTAGAATGAATATCAGCTGAAAACCATCCGATCAAACCTTTTCTCTCAAAGTAAATAGCCGGGATTGGCTATGAGACTATAAGTCTTCAAACCCATCAGAAATCCAGAATGACTGAGTTAACTGAAATTATGGGAAGCACCAAGCATAGCTTCTAAAACTTAGCCATAATTATAGAGATCACTGAGCACCTGGACAGTCCCTATACTACAAAACGTTGGAGCATCCAATCTTCAGCCTTCTGGCCCAGGATCATCTGACAGACCAAGTGATGCAGAATTATTAAGGGCTGATTACTTTGTCTTGGCAGATATAATCAGTCGACTATTCCGCAAGTGTGTTTTTTTCTGGACAGTGATTTTTCTGTAGATGAAAAGAGGCAATTCTTGTCTAGTGGCTGTCTCACCACAACTGGAGTAACTCCAAAGATGCTCAATTTCTTCTTAGAATCCAAGACAGGAAGCTGTCAGGAGCAGACAGGTCTCTAATCAAAATGGACATTAATACAGAAATGTTTGTAACATCAATTCTGTGGACTTCTGACGTTTTGAAAACCAACTATCTATGTAAGGCAATCTGGACTATTGTTTGTTAACTCCTCTCAGCTAAATAAAATGTAGAAAACACCCTAACAATAAACTCAGAGCCATGAATTTGCTATAGGCCCTTAACTCATAGGCTAACCATCTCAAATCAGTTTAAAAACTTAAAAAAGAAGGACTGGGTCTAAGCCTTGTATTCCTAAATGCTTACAACATTTTCTAAAGGAAGATTACATTCCTGCTGCAGAGGAGTAGCTTCATTGATCTGGGCTGTTATCTCTCACTCACCTTTAACACACTTCTCATAGATCTCCATCTTAGAAGACCACTCAGACAGCTTGAATGCTGCTGCTTCCCATTTCCAGTATGAGCTCTGGTATGTGCCTTTGTTTCCAAGCAGCCGGCTAGAATGCTTGTTCACGAAGGACGTGAGGTTGATTCCCTTGGCTGCAGAACATTGCTTTGCCTGACCTGTGGTTTTCTTTCTTTTTTTTTTTTTTTTTTTTTTGCTTTAATGGTCTTGTTACTAAGCCATTGATCTTCTATTCCATAAACTCATTCCCTTTGTCATTAACTGTCTTAAGAATCACTTGCTCTTCCGCTGTTGTGTGTGCAGAACTAGCATGTGACATCACAGTGTACACATGCTTCTGTAATGCAAGAGCTCTGCAGCAGGTTTGTGTTCAGATGCCTAGAGATTCCGTCTTCAAGTAAAAATGCAGTGTGAACAAAGCAAAGACTGAAGGTTAAATTGAACTGGGCAGCTTGCCTCTTTCTTCTTAGCCCTGGAGACCCACGTTTCCCTTTTGTAGAAAGTTCTTTGCAGGTCTATAGCTTTTAACACTAGACTTGCTTTTTGAGAAACTTGTTAGGAGTTTTAAAAGACATTCATTAAAATTCTCCGAAATCCAAAATTCTGCACCTCTTCAATTTTCAGTGTCTCGTTATCAAGGCATTATAATTTTACTTTTTTAAATTTCCAAATCATTAATATATTTTAAAAAATTAACAGAACAATGAGCCCTTCATTCTCTTCCCACCAGAACAGAGACCAAATTTTCAGATTGTATTGGAATTTTACATTTACATGTATCTTGAAACAAAAGAACCATTAGGAATGTTTTCACATTATAATTTACCCCTGATAAGCCTATCAGTTTTTAAGAAAAATTTACTTTCTAGTGATGAGACATTTATCAGATGTGTAAGGAAATTCCTAGGTAAGTGATCCGGTTAGGTTCGTTTGAATTGGTAGAGCTAAAGACCAACAATTTCATATAAGTTTTACTGAAATGTTTGTGAAATTAGGGTTCTTTTCCAACTCTGTCTTTAACTGAGCAGTACAGTGATGAAAATGATGTGGCTGTCAGCATTTGATAAACCTGGCAGTATCTGTGGGGACTTGCAGACTTAAGCTCAAGTCAGAGTTAGCAAAACCAGCCCAAAGTGTAGACTTATTCTGAAAGGAAGGCAATTCCAGTTGTAGACAACTGGGATGGTTAGATGCTGCACTGATGACCCCCTGTGCTGGCCACAGGACCCCCGTCCTACCATCAGCAGTGAGACTGGCTTTCAGAACACAAACCTGGGTCAAGTTGTCCCAGCATCATTTTTATCAGCTTGGTAATGTGATTCTCAGCCGGCAATTCATCACCTGCTTTCATCCCAGGAGTCAAATAAACATTTGCTTGTTTGGACAGAATTAGCCAGGAACAGGCAATTCCCATGCTTGGCTAATAGGACCGCATTAATTTCGCCTTATCATGAGTGTGGCCAGAAGACTCCATCCTCCACCTTCCCCTGTATTCCTGTTTTTCAGTCTACATGCAGATGCAGTGGATAAATTTTCTCTTTTCACTTCTTGTATATCATCAATTTTATATCCTGTGACATTTTCATTGAATGATTATCTGGTTATCAGTTCTTTTTTTTTTTTTTCAAGATGACAGTCTGGCTTAGATTTCAACAATGGTAGCATGAGATTGATAGAGAAGATTTGCCATGTTCAGGAGTAATACTGGCTCCTAATATTGATTTTCTAATGTGTAGACATCCCTTGATCTGTAGTCTTTCATTAATTTGTCCCCTTAGTGCCTCTATGAGGATTTGCTCTGCTGAGACATTGCACTTGTTATGGACTGTTTTATCATGGGCTATTCATTAGCTTTCTGACCTGATGCTGCAACGTGTGTGTGTGTGTGTGTGTGTGTGTGTGTGTGTGTGTGTGTGTGTG
>JANHMN010000013.1:63450181-63466112 GCA_030674055.1 Rhabdomys pumilio
TGTGTGTGTGTGTGTGTGTGTGTGTGTGTGTGTGTGTGTGTGTGTGTATGTATATGTATATATGTGTGTATCAGTATGTGCATATATTTTATCATTTGTCAGTGTTTTGTTTTTGGAAAAGCTTTTTAAACTAGAAATCTTTAAGCTTAACATTTTACCCATATGATTTAATTCCACTGGATTATTCAAATAATTAAGCACTTCTGGATATATAAGATTTCTATATACTCAACATGGTGAGCTGTTAGCTTTGCACTATTGGACATAACTGTTCATAATTCCTTGTGTATAATCTGTTCTGAACCATAAAAATCTGGATTATCAGGGCATTACCTAGATCTCTGCAAGCCCTGGTTGACTACACAGGCTCCCAGCAGGTCAGTAGATATTTTTGCCAAGCCAAAGCAGAACTGATATCATTGGTCAGCATTAGTCTTCATTTTGAGAAGCTTTCAAATATGCTCAATTTTTAGGGATGAGGCCAGTAAAACCTAGTTTTAACAGGGATGCAAACAGTTCAGTATCAGTATCTGGGTCTAAAATGATGTCAGATCCAAAATGCACAGTCTTCATGTTAAGGACTAGGATAGGATGGCAAAGCAGCGTAGGCTGTGACTACAGTTCAGGGTGATGTGAATGCCTGTTCAGGTGGGTGTGTCCATGTCCTTCCAGGTTGGATGTGAACAGGATGCTTGCAGGCAGCTGGACATCTGAACCTTGGCAGCAACAAATGAGGGAACAACCTTGATTGCTAGTGAGCTGGGGAGGGGACAGAAGAATCTTGCAGTGGGAGGGACACAGGTACTGTGGCAGGGACAGAAACTGGGGGTAGCAGGTGCTTACAAATACCTTGACTGCTGCCCTTCCACTAGGCCTGCTCAGTGTGGGCAGGCAGCTCATTGACTCTTACATGTGCATGCCGACTACTCAGATGGACCAATACAGTGCTCAGAATGACCCTACTACTTCCCACAAAGTTGCTGTACATGTGTGCTAGACAAATATTAATGTGCTTCACCAAATATGCTGTGGGACCTATGTTAAGTAAGAAGCACAGGACCTCTTCCTCACTGAACTGTCTGGCTGTGAAAGTACTCTGTGGCTTTTTCAGAAATCACTTGTACAGACCCTCAGAAGTGGCACCTCTCCTCCACCTGCCCTGCCTTTTGTTTGTCTCACATTTTGCTCTCTTAGGGTATTTCCTAGATAGTGTGCCATCATCACCTTGATCCTCCCAGCTACTTCCCAGTTGCTAGGATTGCAGGGTTGTACCACCTCACCACATTTTATATAGTGCTGAGCATTAAACCCAGAACTTGTGCATGCCAGGGAAGCACTGTACCAACTGAATTATGTGGCCAGTCCTAGACAGTGCATCTTTGTGTATTACAAAAGTAGAAAGTAGAAAAGTAAGCAGTAAGCATCAGAGCTTGGGTCATGTGATCTGGAGGTATAGACACTGATGAAATTAGCAGTATTTGCAGGGTAGACTGACTCAGAAGTTAGGAAACTCAATGCTAAACCCTGGCACCATGTTCCTGCTGCTTCAAAGCTTTGAATAAATACTATCCTGACCAAGCTCGAGTTATTAGATCCATAGGTAACAATATATGCCAAATAGTTTAGGGCAGAGAGAGTATGTGACAACAATACAGTGATGGGCACAGTTAACTGCCTACGGGATGGGTTGGTGTCCGTGGTGATTGACAGTACACATCCCCCTTCGCCACAGTAACTGAAGCTTTTGTTCACACAGCACTTGCTCCGTCTATCCAGCAGACATTTCCAAGTATATATTATTCAATTATTTATTCTTCACTTCAATTAGTGTGTATTAAGAGATGGGGACTCCAAAGAGACTGCCCTCAGGAAGTCTGCTTCAGAGACAAAGACAACCAGGCAAACAATTCTACTAGAACAGGGAGTTTGAATTATATCCTGAATGCTGAGGAGCCCAGCAAGGATTCCAGCCAGGGCCGTGCTTATAGAAATAAGTTACATTTTAGAGTTGTTGTGTTGGCATCAGTGTTGTGGATGGGAGGAAAATAAAGCCAGACCATAGTTAAGTGGAGTGATGAAAACTGTTTCAGACCAGAACTTAGACAACAGAAATAGAGTAGTTGGAACAGCTTCAGGGAGTCTATAGCCTGCAGAGGAACAGAATCCTGAGTTTGAGCCCAGCCCAGGCTAGCTACATAGGAAGTTGTAGGACACTTTGACTACATAGTAAAACAAAGAGAGGGTGGGATGGATTGAGAGTAAAATCCATTCCTTTCTAGGTCTGTGTTTCCAGTGACTGCTGTGGATGAGTAAGTCTGGAAACTACATAAACCACCTACTGAATTCTCTAGGTCACCCTGCCTCCGCCCCATGACCTTTAAGAATGTTTTCAGTCATCCTGTCTGCCAGCTTTGAGTCTGTGGTATGCTTCTTCTAGCTTGTGTGGTTAGTTAGCTAATGTGTTTTGCATTCAACCAAGGAAATTCAAAAGACTGTCTCTGAAAGCCAGCAAAGGTAGACATGCTATCCAAGTTACAAGTGGCAGGCTTGCTGAGTTCTCAAAGCAATGATTGAACAAACCACCCACTAATTTTAGGCTGGGACTGCTTACAGCCCAAATTGAGTTTTCCATAGTACATAATGTCCTTCCTAGACATTCTATAGCCTTTGGAACCGTCTTCTTGCTTGCCAGCTCTTGGCCATCTTAAAGGCTCATAGCCTCACTCATTATCATATTAAGTGTGGTCAAGAGTTTAGTTTTGACTATTTTAACTTTTTGCGCTTGATCATCTGGACCTCAAAGGTCATGGGAGCTTAGCATGTCCTTTTATACCCCTAATAAAGCTGGGCACAGTGAGACTGGCCGCCTTCTCACATGTGAGCGCGTAAGCCGGGCAATGGCACACAGGACCACAGAGCTCTCATGAATTACCACCTTCAGGCTTGTGCACAAGAACTGTAGTGTTCCTAACTGCATCTTCATGGTTCCCACTTGTATGTATACATATACCAAAAAGGACTAGTGTACATCAGATCCATTCTGATCTGCTCCTGCTCATATGGGGGAAGTCTATAACCAAAGTCCCATTTGCTCTTTGACAGGAAACTTTCAGATGGCTTTTGAGCCCCACTTCTGGTACTTGTTCAAACTTCATACAACTGTGAACAAGCCATCAAATGTATGCATATTTCACAATGACTGATGTCCCTAACACAATACATATTTTGTGTTACACATACAACGCATGTTTTTCTTAAATGTAGATATACCCATTCATACCTACTGCTTTGTAGACTGGCCTTTACTCCTATATTTCTCCATTGGATTTCCATAGCAAATCTTATCAACATGAAGAACTGATGCTATTACTGTTTTATAAAATAAATGAAAACAAAGTAACAGTACACCCCTCCCCTCACCCTTACATATATTTACTAACATTAATTAATTGCAGCCTATGAAATCAATAAAACAGACCTCATTTTACAAATGCCGAAGATATATTTCTGTTCTTACCCTGGGTACTGGAGCCCACCTGGCCAAGGCTTATGACTCTGGCAGTTTTAGTGATTTGTATCAACTTGACAGCATGTAGAATTACCTGAATAGACAAGCCTCTGGCCAGACCTATGGGAGATTTTTTTTGATTGCCTTAATGGTTGTGGGAAGACTCATCTTAATTATGGGTGGGCCATTTCCTGTCTCTGGTCCTGGGAGATGGCCTCTAGCAGGCCATTTGTGGCACCGTGCCCCTTGACTGTGGATGCAGGATGACCAGCCCCTGCCGTGGCAACTGCCCTACCTACCATCAGGGTTGGTACTGCCAACTTTGAAGCAAAGTAAACCCTTTCTCCTTTAGGTGGCCATTGTCAGGGCATTTTACCACAGCAATAGGAAGAGTAGCCAGGTCAGTGGTCCACAAGCATGGTTGACTCCTGGTGCTCAATTCCTGGTCTGTCTATGATCCATAGTCTGCTGCCAGCCCATTGTAACACTATAATGGAAAACAGGTCATAGCTGATGTAGATTTGACTTGTTCGCACCTGTAACCACTATAAAGTCCACTTTAATAATAAAATAACATGAACGCCTGCACTTGTGTTTTATAGCAATCGTGATGTTTCACTCGGAATGAAAACACAACTAAGAAACAAACTCAGTACATAGTTACAGCACACCGTATTGCGGTGCTTTCATTTTTAATTTAAAATGAATGCACTACATTTTGTTTTTAGTAATAACATCCCAACGAGCCTTAATTATTGCTCATTTACAGATAAAGAAGCAGTGTCTCAGGCTGGGAAGATGACTCAGTCGCTAAGAGTTTGTGCTGCCCAAGCCTTAGAACCTGAGTTTAAGCGCCAAAAGCCCACATAAAGAATCAGGCATAGTTACATATCCATCTGTAACCCTAGCACTACAGGTGGAAGAAATAGGAGGGGAAATCAGTGGGGCCCCCTATCTGTCAACGCAGAGTCCAGTGAGAGACAAGACAGAGAATAATAGAAGAAGACATCCTCTTCTGACCTCAGCACCAGGCAACACATGCACATATATGAAATACAGCACACACACGTGTTCATATTCAGAAAGAGCTAGGTACTTGGGGAAGAGCACTCAGCTTGTGGGGAGAGCTGAACCTACAGGAGAAGCTGTTAGCCTCCTGTCCATGACTCTGGCCACTTCTAGCCTGTCCACTGCCTACAGAACACCCTGCTGCTTGTGGGAGCACTCTGCCTGCCTCCCAGCATCAGTCCAACCCAATGCTTGTCATTTGCATACTGTACTTGTGGATTAGATCACTTAGGCATCAACACAGAAAACACTTCCTGAGTTGTAGCTGGAATTGTCTAGGGGAAGTCATGCGTCTAGAGAAGGTCTTCTGTTATGTAGTCATTAGCATCTCGTTTAGGAACCTCTGGTTTTCAGAATTAATTTCACAGAGAGCACTGGAGTTACTTATTTATCAGGCGTTTCTGAGAAATAAATACAAGAGATGGATACATGTAGTTCAAATCAAGACAGTTCATTACATCTGCTCCAGGTATTTAAGGAGTCCGGAGGTAATTGGACATAGTAATTGTGTTGTGGTATCTGAAGGTTTTCCCTGACGCTTGTTTTCAGTTGTGTTTTGCCTGAGCCTGTAATTGCTAAAACATTCTGCCATGGTGATTAGTTCCCACTTTAAAATTGACTGTTTCATTAAAGGTAACTCCATAATGAGTCCAGCGAGGAGCCCAAGCTGTGTCCTTTAGCTATTGTACTTCCATCTTCACTGGACCGTGCGCCTACAGAGTGCTGTGAGTCACAGCCTTCATCCTTAGTCCCATCTGAATTGCGAGAAGAGAAGAGGCTCAATTACACTGCCCTGAAGGTTCCTTCCAGATTTAGCATTCAGTGAGTCTTTGGAATATTCACCAAATGGAGGTTCGAAAATTGATTCTGCTTTCACACTGAGAGAGAAGAATGCCCACGATTGAATGAAAGATTAGAAGCTGTGGAGAGGAAATAGTTGTGTTGAGTGAGTTCTTTTATTTGGAATCAGCCTTGGACTACTGGACAGGAAATTAAGTTCTTGCCTGGGTCATTAATCATTGTGCCAGTCTGAAGATTGGCAAGGGAGGGAGGTGGCTGTATTTGAGGAGGAAGGAAGGAGTGGGCAGAGGGATCCCTCCTACAGCTCCGGGTCTGAGTGGGCATTCACAGGCAATGGTAGGATGGTCCAGACACCCGCTCTGGCACAGATGTCAATGATATTTTTGTCCAGTCCTCCTGATAGTTCCCATGCTTCTCCTGCCCAAACCTGTTTCCCATGTTCACCAAGAGGAGAGAAATAGATAGAATCATGGGATTTTCACTGAACTCTGACAGAGAGGTAACAGGCCCATGGGGATCACATTCCCTGTTCAGCTCCAGATATGTCCTAAGGAGGAAGACAGGAGGGTGAGGATATTAGTCTATCCATATCAGCATCAGTGAGAAACCAAAACACCAACAGAAGCAAAGAGGCCAGTTGCACCGTTTCAGAGCAGCTGTTCCTCTCACGACTCCCCATCTTCTGATATCTCTGACTTGTGTCTTGTCCTCTTCCTGAGTGGAACACTAATTTGGGGAGAATCTCTTCTACCATTATGAAGTTGGACTTTCCTCAACCTCTCTTCATTGTGATAGAAAACTATCCTGGCTCTTGCTCCCCAGTTCCCACCCTGGCTCTTGCTCCCTAGTTCCCACCCTAGCTCTTGCTCCCCAGTTCCCACCCTGGCTCTTGCTCCCCAGTTCCCACCCTGGCTCTTGCTCCCCAGTTCCCACTCTGGTTCTTACTCCCCAGACCCCCCTGGCTCTTGCTCCCCAGTCCCCAGCCTCCCACACCTCCCCAGTGTGGGGATGTGTCAGAGCTCTTGTGCTTCTCTGTTTATTTTTTCCTGTGAGGCAAGAAGTCTTGGTAAATAAAAAACTTGACAGTAGATCTTATTTCCACAAGAATAATAACTTTGACATCTCCAGGTGCCATGTGTCTCAAAGCTGTTCCCAGTAGACTCTAAATATACCTCTGAGCTTCCTCATCACCCATCAGACCCACCTGGGACATGTGTCCCTCCTGGGCTGTGACTGACTAAGCCTTCTATAAGCCCTAGCTTATAGACTTTTCTGATGAGGATGTGACTAATTTGGGTTGGGAATCAAAAGCATTTGGCATAGTTAGACTTTGTGTGGGTTTTCAGTTCTGTCTCCCTTTCTCCAGACACCTGCTTCTTTCTAACTGGATTTCACAGGGGTCTTACTTGCTCTGCCCAGTGTGGGTCTCAGCATCTCTGATGAGTCCTGCCCTGACACATCCTGTATATACACTTCATGGGTGGCCCTAGTGTTGGTGGTGGCTTTCACACTTCATTAGGGTCCAAGTAGTCTTTGCTGCTTCCTCTGCAGATCCAGCCAGGGTAGTGAGCTAAGTGAGTACCAGTCATAGCTGCCTCTGTCTTGCTATTACACCAGAGATGAGATCCAAGAGAGTTTCCAAGATCAGGGAGAAAGAAAGCAGCATGAAAACACAAATATCACTATCAGTCTAGGAAGTGTGGCTCCCCTCCTCTTCTGTGATTGTCACTGTCCCTGCTCTCTGTGTGCTAGACCATTATGTTAATCATTCATACTGTCCGCACTGCAGTAGTGTTATCAGGAGACACGATAGCCCTTGAGGACCTGGGAAGCACACCCAGGCGCTAGGGATTCACAGCAAGACCTCGGTGAAGGCTGTGTGTTTAGTAACCTGTTGAGAGACTTCGGGGAGGAATTATATGGAGAACATGACTCCTAGGAAGGGAAATCTGAAAGTACCTTTAACTTTGTTCATTGTTTAGCTATTGGGTTTGACACGCTATGTCTATTTTCTTCTTATTTTCTTATTTATCACTGTCCTGGACTTTTTTAATTGTACAGATCTGGACTTATTTATTATC
This sequence comes from Rhabdomys pumilio, assembly GCA_030674055.1. Taxonomy (NCBI): domain Eukaryota; kingdom Metazoa; phylum Chordata; class Mammalia; order Rodentia; family Muridae; genus Rhabdomys; species Rhabdomys pumilio. The sequence continues at coordinate 63,457,640 of JANHMN010000013.1, forward strand.
AAGAAATGAATACATTTTTACGAAATCCCTTTATATAATGTTTGTCATTAATCATTAAAAGTATTGTTGGTAAGAACATGGATAGTAAGTCCCACCCCTGAAGGATACAGTGCTGAACCCCACTATAGGCTTACCCTGTGCTGTGTACCTCACTATAGGCTTACCCTATGTGATCCTCACAGACTCCTGTTAGATACTGTCTTAGGTAAACATTATGACCAAAAAAACAGCTTGGGGAGGAAAAGTTTATTTAGCATACATATCCTGAATCGCAAGGGAAGCCAAGGCCACAGCTCAAACCTGGCAGGAACCTGGAGGCAGGAATTGATGCAGAAGCCATGGAAAAGTTCTCTGTACAGGCCTGCTTCTCCTGGCTTGCTCAGCCTGCTCTCTTATGGAACTCAGGACCACCATCCCACCAATGTCCTCACCCACAATGGGCCAGACTTCTCCCCCATCCATCACTACTTAAGAAAATGCCCTATGGGCTTGCCTCCAGTCCAGTCTATTTTCAGTAGAGGTTCCCTCATCTCAGATGACTCCAGGTTATGTCAAGATGACATAAAACTAGCCAGCACAGATGGCAGCAGGAGGGTCCAGGCTTCTGTGCAGTACCTGGGATCTGTGAAGGCAGCACTCTTTCCTTCCTCTGCAGACATCTAAAGACTGAACAGAATGGCTGTAATCTAGGTTGCCTGGTGAGATGAAGCCCTCAGAGAGTTTGTCTTGAGATCTTGAGTCATGTCTTTTCTCCTTTCTTTTCAGAGACTCAGTTCCATTTGGCATACATCTTTGCCTCTGCCTAGAGGAAGAGTGAGAATTTTAAGGCTCAGCAGCTTTGCCACTAGGTTTTCAAAGACTTTGCTGCACTCAGACCACCTCAGCTGTGGTCTTCCATGGTGGCACTACTTGGCAAATATTTGTGGTGCACAAGTTCACTGGGCAGTGTTAGAGATCCAGCCTAGCTGTAGTTCCCATGGACAACCTGGAGAAACTCTGCACAACAGGCCTTACAGGTCTGTGTCCATGGAACCTGTGACAGGCTTTCTAAAACCATGATTGGCAGATGCCCTCATCAGAAGAACATCTCCCAGCTTTCTATATGAGGGATTGCAAGCACAGAGTGGCAGCTAGGGTGACATACATGTCAAATTGACAAGACTGTTGGGGCAGCAGTCTGTAGCATTTGGTGGATGTAGTCCAGATTCTCCTTCAGATGGCCCCCTAGGCCTGTAAACAGATTGTCTGCTGTTTGTCCTTCCCATTCATGGGCTTTTGCTTATTCTCATCTCTCTCCTGTCCCTGTCCCTGTCCCTGTTCTTGTCCCTGTTCTTGTTCCTCCTCTTCATCCTGCTTTTCCATGTTTCCAGTTTGTTATTCCATCATCCGAGCTTTAAGTCATCTAAAGAAAAAAACTCCCCTAAAATTGACCTTCCACTTTCTCTAGTTCTACAAAGTCGACCACTGTTGAATTTCTTAGTCTCTTGTCTCCTCTGTCGATGCCATTGTAATATGTCCATCCCTCCTCTAACTATGGCAGAGGTTCTGGAGGGTAGCGTGGGTGTGTAGTATCAGCATCACTTGATAAGAGTGCCAAGCGTCTCCTTGATCCCACACCTGGATCAAGCTTGCGTGGCTGATGAGGCCCTAGACATCCATTTTAGCAAGATATCTAGGGATGTGGGTAAACTTAACATTTAACAACTGCACATTTCTGTGACTCCTTAGAATGTACCTGTTACTTATTTTCTTACTTCCTATAGCTTGCTCCAAGGTAAGTTCATCTATCCATTACTGTCTGGACCTCACTCATGATTTTTCATTGCTGTATCTAACAGTTGAATATACATTCGGACCGATTACTGAAAACTATTTCCATGTTTTATCTTCTTCTCTGAGACTAATGGTTTCATCTTGATCTGCTTAGGAACTCATAGTCTATAAAGAAAACTGTCAGGTTCTTCACAACCCTGGCCCAGCTGAGAAGTCTCCGCTGGGGAGATGGGGCTTTCATAGAAGAGGGAGAAACAGAATTCTGTGTGCTACAGTGTTCGTTTAGCTTCTGCAATCTGGGGACAGTCCTTTCAGAAGCTGACCCTGGGCCTGGATGGAATTTTGAAGTGAACGCTAGCAGTGAGCAATAGAGCAATTCCCAGAAGAGCATTTGAGCATTTTGTCCTCAAACCGTGCGCTCTGCCTCTAAGACACTGTGAAGCATTCCCTCTGCCCTCTACTCTCTTTCCTTCTATATCAAGTGCTGATTTTTAAAACCAGCCTTAAAAGCTAGGTTAAAAACTAAGTGTTTTAGTCAAGAGAGACGACAGAGGTTCTGGTTAGTCAACAAAAGGATGGACTGGGTATTAAGACTATCTTGTACCTCACTGGTACAAATAGGAATAATTATGCTCTAATTGTATTTTGAGAGAAAAAATTTATTTTAACAGGAAGGGTAATATGTAGGAGGAGCTAAGGGGGAAGGAGCACTGAGAGGGAAAGGTGGAGTAAGGAGAGGAGAAGATGAAGTAGATGAGAAGCTAGGTAATGAGAGAAAAAAAGAGAGAGAAAGAGAGAGGGGGCATGGAGGCAGAAGTTCACGTGTCTCCACCAGTCAAAGATAGTTTACATAGCTAGGTTGGGTATTGGGTTACACTTCTGATTGAGCATTACCATACTTATAAAGCCTTTGATTAACATTTAAAAAAAATTGTATAAAAGCAAAATGGAAAAGGGGGCACGGGATAGGGGTTTTCTAGGGAGGGGAAATGGGGAAAGGGGATGGCATCTGAAATATAAGTAAAATATCCAATAAAAAAATTTCTGATTGAAAATGCACTGCCAAGAAAAGTAGAATAATGTTGAGTATTTTTTCCAAAATGTAAATAATGTTATTAGTTTTAAAATTGTTATAAAAATAAATCTTTGCAACAATTAAAAAAGAAAAAAAAAAAGAAAACCAGCCTTAAGTTTTCTTTCCACAAATAAATGAACAAGGGAGTATTTTATTCTGTTTTATTGTGATCACGTTCTTTTTTCCCACTCAGCCACATGCACCGTGTGGATGCTGACAGTCGTACCACATCCTCTGTGAGAGCAGCAAGTGCTCTTAGCTACGGGGTCTCCCCAGACCCCCTTTCAGTTTCTTAATCAGCACACGTTGTCTTGGCTGTGAACTGTCATCACACAGAGTAACACTTTTTATCACGTTTTTCCTGACCTAGTACACTGCTGTATGAGTAGTGAACGTGTACCAGCCACCAACTGCCTGATGGCCGTCTGTCTCATTTGATTGACACAACCAACCTTAATTCCCATTTATAATCACATCACTTTCTGCATAGTCTGAAACTTTGAGGCCATCATCACCATCAAAATAACAAATTATTTAGTCTCATGACTGAGTCTTTGCATTCTACCCATAGAGGGACACATACGCATTGTGTCATGTGGACTGATAATCGGCATTTTCTGTGATCCACTGTAAACAGAACCATACTTAATATGTTAATTTGTACCTGACTTTTCACTATAGCTCTTTAAATATTCTGAATTCTGAAGGTAACCTTCTGAACTATCCTAGACATTTTAAATGGTTTTTTATTTTTCTTTTTTAAAAAAAATTAAAGGCTCAAAATGAAAAACAAGAGTTGATTTCTTTTGATGATATCAGAAATTACAGTGCCAAGTATATATCACTATTAATCTTTTAAAAAATTTCCTAGTAATTACTGTTTATTAAAAGCTGATCTTACATTAGAAGCAAGAGTATTGATTTTATTTTCAGGTATGGTGGTCCTAGCACTCAGACTGGGCCAGCCTAGACTACACAGTCAAACAGGGAGAGGAAGCTGGAGAAAGAGGAGCCGGGAAACGGAAAGAACAAGAGCATGTTTGCTTCCATTGCATCTGTTCAGATCCGGTCCTCTCTGAAAGCATTCCCCCACCCCACCCCGACCCCAGCTTTGTGGATCCCATCAGACAGCCTGCAGCGGGCCAGTTTACATAAATGCCCTCCTCGGATGGAATATTTTAAGGAGTCCTGTCCTCCACACGAACTACAGCCTGTTTAACATGGAACAGGGTCAACCTGAAAGGCACCAGAGAATGCCCAGTAAGCTAGCTCTCTGCTGGACAAAAGTGGAGGCATTTGGAGGAAAATGAAATATTGGAGCAAGAACAGGGGCAGTTCATGAGCAAAGACTAAAGCAAAAGGAGGGGCGGTCCTTTGATGAGGAGGTAGGCAGGGAAACTACTGACTGCTGTGGGAGGGGAGAAGGAAGAAGAGGAGGAGGAAAGTGTGTATGTAGAAGCATTTCAGTTAACTAAGTATTTTCAAGAAAGTGAAATTACAGGCCAGCAGAGAAGCCCCAGAACTGTTCAGATCTCCAATCGTTTGTTTGTTCTTTTCTTTCTTCCTTCCTTCCTTCCTTCCTTCCTTCCTTTCTTTCTTTCTTAATTTATTTTTTCAATAATTTATTCACTTTTTATCCCAATCGAAGCCTCCCTCCCTCCTCTCCTCCTATCCCCACCCTTACAAACCCCCCCTTCTCTTCAGAGAAGGGGAAGTCCTCCTTGGTAAAAGAAAAACATTTAGCAGGAATGAAGAGGCTTTCCATACTCTAGAGCCTTTTGATCTTACTGGTTTTTAAGGTTTCTCTCTACAGCTATGAATTGATACTTAATCAGAGTAGGACCCTAGTCCACAGTCATTGGTTCACAAATATATTTTAAGCATAAGACCCTTGGATTTGAATTGCTCTTCTCCAGGTGAACAGAGAGCTTAGTTGGTGGCTGGTCATCAGATTACAATTGGTGTAATCTGTTTCCCCCAATCTCTGTCTCTTCCAGAACCAATAAGGTAGCAGAGAAGCACACCAACGACCTCCTACGTTTCTTTCTCTCAACAATCCCCTTTCCATCTAAGCTCCAACTGTATGTAATTTCTGTGCTTGTGTCAAATTCACAGAACCTTTTGATGTCTTGTATTCTGCAGAAACGTCTCCAGGATCGATGTCAAGATCTAAGACCTTTCTTGTATCATAAGGCTATAAGAACAGCATGGTTACTCCTGTCTCCATTGATAGCACACATGCCTTCGTCCTACACTTTGACCCTGCACTGAAGAATGCACTCATTCACTGAGCTCTGTGTCACGTGCTGAGCTGTCTACATAACTCGTCAGCCTAATAAGCCTAATAGCAGTATTTCCAACCTGCATTATGGAACCAGGGAGCAAATGTGTCTATAAAGTTATGACTTAACCAAAATCCCACTGTGGAAGAAGAAGCCAGGATTTGACTACAGAAGTCCACACTCTCTCTGCTGTGCAGAGATGAATAGTCACAGTGATAGCCAGAAGCCAATCCTGTGTTGAGCCAAAAGAATAAAACATGCCTAACTGACGGTGACCTTCCATATCTCTGCCTTAGCAAATGAAGCATTTGGAGGACCTGCCTTGCCATGATTTTCTTATAGAACAGTTTGAGGGAGATTTCCCATACTCCCCTACCCCGACATGTATATACCCTCCCTGTTATCAGCATCCCACAGCACAACAGAGTGGTTGTCCTGACTGATGAACCTACCTTAGCACATCATCATCCAAAGTCCATAGTTCACCTTCGGGTTTCTCTTGGTGGTGGATAACCTCTGGCCTTGGACCACCATGCTGACCAGTACCACCATTCTGTTCTGCAGAGTGCTTTCTCTTCCTGGCCCTGTATTTCCTTCCCCGCCCCTGTCACCACAGGTCATTATACTCTCAGTACAGTATGGCCTTTTCAGAATGTCATGTGGTTGGAATCATATACCACATACCTTTTCATATTGGCATCTCTCACACAGTGGCGTGGATTTAACATTCTTCCGTGTCTTTTCAGAGCTAGAGCACATTACTATTCCTACCTAAGGAGTCTGGTAGAAATATATCTCCACCCCCACCCTGCCCCCATCTCCAGAAACTCAACCAGGGCCTGTGCAACATGTTTTAACTTTGTTACTGCTATATTTGGATGGCCAGAGCCCATGAAGTATGTATGGTGTATTTTTGAGACCCTTCATGTGTCTGTACATGGAGTTTTAATCACTCCAGTTTTGGCACAGAGTTTGAAAACTAGATCTTCTATAATCGGGGCGTCTTTCCTCTAATGAGAACCACAGTGTGAGCAGCTGTTTGTCCCACTATCTCTCCTCTGTGGTCCCACCAGTGTGTGGGAGTTCACTGTTGGCCAGGGCGAGCAAGCCATCGAGAAGCCAAGAGTGGGGTCAAGTTTCAATAGAAGAAAAAAAAATGATGGAGTACTGAAATCCTTGTGTGTTCCTTGCCACCCTCGCTCCCTGGCCATGACGCTGGCTTTCTGCTTCCCTTTTAAACAGTCTCCTAAGGCGTGGAGGGAAAGCATGTGTCATACAAACTCCGAGACTTCCACACAGATCCATCCACGCTCACGCTTTCATTTTTGCCTGTCAGTGTAAAGTGATGATGTAGCTTAAACACCTGCCTGTGTGTTACACACCCATGCTTTGTCTGTCTGTGTTTATGTGTGTTCCGTTCCTTCGCCTGGGTAGAAGCCGTGTATATTTGTACATACTATCTTTTTCTTGTGTTGATTTCTAGGTCCTGTTTTCATTTTTAATGTCTCTGTCTTTCTTACTACCAGTCTCTTCTCCTAATTTTCTGATTACCTTTGTTTTCCCCTTCACTTTTCATACAGTTCAACTAAAATTAATGAAAAATGCTTTATATTGGATACTCTTGGTTTTTATGTAGATAATAGGTCATTTTGTTATATTTCTCTTTTTTTAAAGAACCTAACTCAAATAAAGTTAATTTTGATATTGTGGAACCTACTTTTTTAATATATGTTTCTGCTTTTTAGTCAAAACAGCTGTTCTGTTCAGGCTGCAGCAGCCTGTGCCAGACATTATAAATGGGTTCTACTTTCCCAGAAAGGGCTCAGTCCCAGTCACACCAGGACCTTTCGGGCTTCAGTTGCCCTATAGCATGCTTACATAAAGCTCGGCCTAATCCTTTACTCAATTTTAGGTCATTTTGGGGATTAAATGAGACAATCCGAGTAGACTTTCAAATTTTGTCAAAGACGATTCATTGACTAAATGAGTGGTAATGACCCCTCTGGCTCCCAGCTTTCTTTATATTCTTCCAGCAGGAGGTGAGGCTCCTACCTCAGCCCACTGCTCTCATCTTCAGGAATATTGCCAGCAACAGCAGATTTGGGTCAGCACACAGCTACAATCCCAGATTTACTCCTGACTCACCCAGACCAAAGCAAATTCATTAATCGCTACAGGCTCCATGTCCCTGCCGGTTCAGTGTCTAATAATCCTGCCTGTCCCAGGGCTGTTAAAGAGGATGTCTGCCCAGGCTCACTGTAAGGAAGTGTCCTGAGATAATTCTAATGCAGAAGTCAGGCCCTCATCTTTCCATCTTGTCTTCCCAAAGCTGATGGAGTCTCCTAAGGAGGCACTCATTCGGGGTGTGATTTTCTAATTCTTTGTGTTAGCACCAGCACATTTTGACTTCATAGTAGAGCCAGATCATGAAAGGTACTTAGAGATGAGGGAGCTTTATTCATTCTGCCGTTTATTGTATGGGTGTTTATGGAATGCTCTGTTCTCGAGGGAGATGGATTTAGGTTCGAGTGCATGTTAAGGTATAAAATGTGATGGAAGGGGAAGGTCGGGGGTGGAATTAGCACTGGAAGCCTTAATATCCTTATAAAATGATGTCGGAAACCAAATAGATGCAACGAGTGCTGAGGACAGGAAGATTCAAAAAAAAGAGCGTGAGAGAGCTGGAGGGAGCGGAACTCAGTACAAGGGGGATGAAGAAGGACAATGTAGAGATTCCCTTTCTGAAGGGTTAGCAGCCACATTCAGCTATAAGATCATATTAGGTCAAACCTTTTACAGGAACATTTTCCCTAGACATTTTCTAGTAATTCTGAGGAAACAAAAGACCAATGGCATACTATGAAAAATACAATTTTTCCTTTAAAAAAAAAAAAAAAAAACTAGGGAAGCCATTTTCAGAGTATAGACTAGCCTGGCTCTTTGAAACATTTATCCCAGAATTATGCTGTAATTATACAGGTATAAATCCAGGTAGATCTAGGTTTATTCACAGTTGGAGTACCACGGTGGAAAGCGATCATCTGACTTGTTTTATATAAGGCCCAATGGGAGAAACATAAGTAGAAATACCCACATATTATTTACAATAACCTATTTTTGCTTTATGTCTTTTTGTGAGATAGTTGTTTTTTGACTAGTGATTTCTTTCTGCATTGTTTTAATTCCTGTTCTTGGTAGTGATGTGGTCCTTTGTATTGAGATCCATCCTTTCCTTTGATTATAAGGATCTTGTCCTGAACCCGAAACCACATCCTTAGGAACTAACTAGACCTAATACAGAGAATCCAAGTTAGAATAGGAAATGCCATCTTGTAACATTCTA
>JANHMN010000013.1:63466122-63484541 GCA_030674055.1 Rhabdomys pumilio
GTGTGTGTGTGTGTGTGTGTGTGTGTGTGTGTGTGTGTGTGTAGTGCATGCTTATGTCCATGTTTGAGTGTGTATGTGTACAGATACATGAACATGTGTGGACATGTGGAAGCCAGAGGTCAACACTGAATGTCTCCCTTAATCCCTCTCTACCTTATTATGAAGACAAGGTCTTACAGTATCTCTGGAGCTTTCTGGTTCACCTAGATTGGATGGCTTCAATGGCCAGTGAGCCAGGGACACTCCTGTCTGCCCTTCCACAGCATGGAGATACAGGCACACACTGACATGCTGTTCATTTATATAGACTCTGGGGGACAGGCTAGCTCTTCATGCTTGTGCATCAAGCACTTTATAGCCTGAGCTATCTTCCTAGCCCATTTTTATTCTTAAAATTATGTTTAAGATTATCACAAAGTTTGAAATTGCTAATAATTGATTTTTTTTAAATCTCCATATAAAAGAGTAATTACTTTGAAAGTAATTGTATTATCTTTTGTAATAAACATACAGTTAAAATCCCAGTGAGAGAGTTCATTGATAAGTTTTAAAGGTTTGCCAGTAAACTACTAGGCAAAACATGTGGTTGGTGGAAGTATGAGCATGCGCAAATGTATACTTTGAGGGGGAAGAATTAAAATGCACTTGCCCTTGGGCCCAGCATGTTCCCACCAGTGTACGTGGACTAAGCACTCAAAACCTTCAGTATGAGAACACTGATGACATCACTGTGGCTACAACATACTGGACTAAGCCTGCCACCCATCAGGAGGATGCTGTTTAAGTTGGTGATGGCATATGTTAGAGTCAGATCCTGGGCAGCTCTTCCAAAGAAAGAGGCAGCTTGTACACAGCATGGAACTCTGTATGGAATGCTGTTCGGTGTTTAGGGAGGAGTGGCGTTAGGCACATGGCTGGACTGTGTCAGACACTCTTGGACTTGGTGAAAGAGGGAAGTAAATGGACTTCCACTGTTGGTAGAAGCAGACACGCGCATGGAAACAGGGTAGCTGCTGTCGGTGACAGTACCAGGTGTGGATCTCTCCTGGAAGTCCTGCTCTCCATTCCAGCCCTAGGAAGACTCATCTGCATCCCCATGCAGATAAAGATCTCCACCAGGAGAGCTTCATTATAGGAACAGACTCCCGCCCAGCCTCGTGTGTGAATTGGAAAGTGGCTTTGCTTTGTTGTTTCTTTGGGAATGGCTGATTTCTTCACCTGGGGAAATGACCCGGTGGCTCAAAGGTTCAGATATTTGAACCATTTAAAATACATTGCTGAAATAGTTGGAGTTTTATGCCTGTATCCCAGTATCAGGGAGACAGAGGCAGGAGGAGCAAGAGGCCAAGGTCATGGTCTATATAACAAGTCAGTAATCAGTCTAGTATGCATGAGGTCTTGTCTCAAAAATGAATCAGTTAGCCAACCAGAAAGCATTTCTGCATAGTGGTCTCAAGCCCATCCAACTTAATGCTGTTAGTCTGTCTCTGAAAGACGCAAGTCAAGAAAAGTTGGCCCATTCCCTGTTTCAAAGGCACCTGCTGCTTTATGCCAGTGGGGTAACCTTTACTGAAGGACACAGACCTGTCCCTTCCTAGCACTGTAGACACTCAGGGCTCTCTTTACTTACCCTGGGGTCTGCAAGCCTTCTTGGACTATGCTTGTATTCCAGTGCATCCCTGGTGCTCCTCCGTTCTTCTCTTTGTTATCCTCCTGGGATGGTTTCTGCTCTTTAACTCTTCCCACAGCAGGGGCGGGGATATCAGCAGGATGTGGTTCACATTAGTTATTGTCCCTGGATACTGCAAGCCTCTGTTCTTTCCTTGCTTTTTATTTATACACGTTACATGTAGCTCTGTCTCTACAGGATGGCAAGCAGCTTTTAAGAAGTGCTGTAAAAATAAACTATTTACCCCTGGCCATGCTCACTGCCACAGTGCTAGGGAGACACGTATGGAGTCTGGTCCTCACTGGGCACAGAATGAACTGTGCCTAATAGTTACCCTAGAACCTCCAGCCAGTGGCACGTTAGACTAGCACTCTGCTCCCTCTCAGTCTCCCTGCTTCAGCTTGCACTGTTGCTCCCTCCTCATAAGGAACACGTTTTGCTTCTCCTTTACATGTCTGACACAACCTTCCCCTGTAAGAAAAGGACAGTTGATATAGGATAGCCTCTTGGAATTATAAGGGTGCTAGGACTTAGATGTCAAGGGGAGGACTTGGGGTCTCTTGGTTATACTTAATATAGTATGCACTGTGAAGTTCATCTCCTATGTCTGCCTTCAGGGACGTGTTAAAAAAAATGACTCTTTTCTAAATGACACTTAACTCCTAGTCAACATGTTAATTAGGAAATGGAGTTTTAGAAACAACACATGGGAAAAAAGCTGGAGTCTTTGTTTCTAAACACCATGTTAGAATCATTTAAACTCTCGTCAGTGAGCGTGTCATTGGTGTTGGATTGGTTTCTGGGAGTTTCAGGGTACCACAGATGGACCAGGTCTCACAATGGAGACATTTTATGAGATCATCAAAGAAGCCGTTGAAAGACAATGCAGCTTCCTCTGTCTCTAAGAACAGAGCTTGACAGTAACATCTTGGAACAGATGTTTCCACAGCCTCCACATGTTTTTATTTGGTGGCACAAAAGACTGTTATTCATGAAATGGTCTGTTAGAGAATTAGTTCCCCTGGTGGGGGTCGTGGGAATATGTGTTGTATAAATTGATTTTACTTTTAGCAGGAGACTGGCTCTTAACTTAGCCAGTCTGCGAGGTTGGGCTTGAACAAGATCCGATTTTCAGGCCACAGCGTCACAGAGGATGTAGCAATGACATGGCCTAGCATCTGCCCCAAATTGTGTCAGGTTAGCTAGTCAGAGACCATCATACCATTCACACAAAAGTAGAAGCCGAGTAAAGCCACAGGACCCTGATCTTGTAAAGCACTGGCAGAAGCTGGGTGTTCCTGTGCTGGCTACTTACATCATCATCCCAGTACAAGCCCACTCTTGCAGCGCACGGATGTTGATTTTAGATACCCATTTAAAGGGAAAACTGCCATTGGCAGCGTCGCATGTAGTCTCAGGATCTCCCAGGAGACCTTAGTGTGACCGTTCAGTCATGTAGACTAACAGAGCTGGTCATTTTCACTTCTGATGTCTTATTTTGTGACTGTCCTAGTCTGTACTTACTACACCGTCCAGTAGGGCAGACGTCAGCAGACTGTGTCCCAAGGGCCACCTCTGACCTGCCGCCTGCTTTTGTAAGTCTGGTCTGATGGGATCCCAGCAGCTCTCGTTCATTGTAAATTTTCCTGTGGCTGCTTTTACCATTTGCCATCAGAAGCCACTTAGCTAGTGAAACCTAAAATGTTTATAGAAAAGTGTGCCAATCCCTGCAATAAGAAGTAACATACATACTGTGATTCTGCCCATGAAGAAGACATTTGATCCGTATACACAGGTGACAGAGGCAAAATGATCACAGGGCCAGCCTAGGCTATACCACAGCAAGACCCTGTCTCAAAAAAAAATTACACCAAAGAAGAAAAGGAGTCATATGTAAGGTTTTAGTAATTTAGATTTTGAAGTTATTTGGGGAACATAAGAACTATAAATAATGGGTGTTAGATATTCTATCACAGGAGAGTAGGTAAGATACACACAGACAAACATGAAAACCAAAATCTTACAGAGTGATCTGAAAAGCATTTGAAGATGAAGATAATCTTTTTCTGCTGTGTAGTGTGTTCTGATGCTAAGAGCTATGCCATATTTATCTGTTTCTGTATTTGTTTATCTCTATATCCAGTTCCCAAAGCCATAAGGAAGGGAAAAGGACTGCGAATAGTGCTGACTATAGATCACTTGCCTGGCATATAGGAGGCCCTGGGTCGAGTTCCCAGAAAAGTGTATACACAGGCCTTATTTAAAAAACACAATCTTACATATCGTGGCAAGTGGGCGGGGTGGGCAGGGGGTGGAGAGAAGGAAGAAAGAAAGAAAAAGAAAGGAAAGAGAGAAAATGTTGTAAACCTCCTTATTTCATGAGCCAAATAGTCTACTGTGTCAAGATATAAAACATGCACTGGATTTAAGAGATTTAGTGCAGCAGCTCAGGAGATGGCTCAGTTGGTGACATGCTTAGAGGACCTGAATTCAATTCCCAGAACCCACATGGAAACAGTGAATAAAATGGTGCATGCCTGTAACCCCAGTGCTGAAAAGCAGAGATGGAGGCTTGCTGGCTAGGCAACCAGACCTTCTTGGTGAACCCCAGGTTGCAGTAATAGATCCTGTCTCAAACAAGGTGGATGATACCAGAACATCTTTCTGCCTTAGTCCAGGTGCACGCACACACACGCACACGCACACGCACACACGCAAACATGAACATATATGTACAAAATGAACATGAAATAACTTTGTGATTTTTTTTTTCAGTCTAGGACTATAGACTTAAATCTGCTGCTAAAATTAACTTTACCTTTTCTTTTTTGCCTTTTATTAGTGTGGCTACTAGAAAAATGTATATAACTCAGTTTGAGCAGCTGCTTAGCCATTTAATGAGTGTTTAGGATGTATACAGGTCCCACCTCACCTTACAAAAAGCTTCTCAAAACATTGATCACAGATTCTAATCAACTTTAATAATAGACCTGAGCAGATGACACTTGCAGATTTTCATCAAACTTGTTTCCTGATTCGCATTCAGCTTCCAAATCTGTAACTTCATATTCATATAATACATTACAAAATATAAATCACCATTACAGGTGGTTGGGAATATTGGCAGATGTTCTGTCATCACAGTTAAGTAAATATAAATTTTAACTACCACAGGCAAGTGCTTTGGCCTCTCACTCATCTCGTAACACAGGGAGACTGTCCTGTCTCAGCTTGGAAGATATTTTAGGTTGTATCTAGTCTATTCCTTGGCTGGGCTGGCTCCTGAAAAGTAATTGTGAGCTTGTCGAGAGCATCCAAGTGATACTTTATAAGTAGGTCACTCTCCTTTGTGACTTTTGAACTAATTCCCTCCAGAGTCACAACTTCATCCCTGTCAGAGACATGGATGTCACTACATCTCCACTGTCTCTCTGCCTTCCCACCCAAGATCTTTGGTATCTTTCCTAACCAAAAGGTCCAGGAACAGGCATAGGTTTGCTCCCTTGCATAGATCCTGCCTCCTTCCTCCTGCCTCACTTCCATACTCACTGGCAACTTTACAGCCATGACAGAATCTAAATCTAAAGCTCTGCCTACTTCATGCCAGCCCCTGCACGCTCTCTGGCTTCAGTTTTAATTTTCAGCCAGGCTCGTCCAGTGGTGACTTAATGTCCCTCAGCAGTCACATGGCACCACAGTTCTCTGTGAGCACCTACAAATCTTCCAACCTCCAACACTTCCTCTTTCCACCTCGTCCTAACTGACAGCTTTTCTCCACCTCTGGCTGGAAAACTTGAGTCAGGAAGAGAGAGCCAGGTCCAGCTCACACAGCTGCAGTGCAGCGGAAGGTGGGCTGCCCGTGCCTTATCTGGAGTGGCTCCTCCTTTTGATGTCTCTGAGCGTCACTCAGCCCTGGTTCTATTCTAGTCTAAATACTAACTTCAGAAAATTAGTTCTGCCGTGGGACAGGGCCTTAGTTTTAGAAAGTAATGGGTGTGTTGTTATAACTAAATGACAAGAAAATGGACTGCTAAACACAAAGTAGGCAACTGTTTCTAGCAGACTATGTTTTCCCTTGGAGATCTAATGACACACAGGCCTTGATAATAAGCTCTGAATCTGAGCAGAAAAAAAAAAAAAAAGATAAAATGCAGTTTGTTTCCATTTTCACACTGAATTTCAAAATTTGTATAGATTCTAGTTGAAGGAATCCTTCGGGTGATCGAAGGATTTTTTTATAACATGCTGATGAACAGCAATCTACAACAGAGAAGAGCTGGCATAGAGGAAGCCGATGTCACCGCGGTGACAGCTGCCCAGCATAGACCGCTCACATCTCTTCTGCTTACCGTGTGTTTTAGGACAATTCAAGCTGCTGGAACAAGACCGGGATATAAAGGAGCCGGTGCAATATTTCAACAGCGTGGAGGAAGTGGCCAAAGCATTTCCTGAACGTGTGTACGTCATGGAGGAAATTACATTCAACGTGAAGGTAGCTCTGAAGAGTCAGACCTTTACCTCTCACTGAGACAGTCCGGTACACTACAGTAGGTGTGCGCATGCGCGCCTCCTAGGCCCAGCCCATCCATGCTCTTAGTATCTGAAACGCTATAGGTGGGAGAGCCGACCAGACTCCTACCATGGTCTTTATTGGAACCTGAAACTGTTCATTTCAGAAATAAGATCCCTGTGTTATTTATTTTTCTCATGAATGACACAAATGCTAACAAAAAGTAATTTAAGGAAAGAGGGTATATTTTCTCTCACAGTCAGAGGGGACAGTCCCATCAGAGCCGGGAGCTCAGAGCAGCAGGAGCTCAGGGCAGCTGGCGTCATTAAGTCATTATGTCACATTCAGGAGGCTGCAAGAGCCCTGGCTCCACTGCTCAGTGCACTTTCTTCTTTTTTATTCAGGATCCCAGCCCATGGGTTAGCTTCAGTTAATCCAATCTAGAAACTCCTTCATGGACAAGGCCAGGGTCTAGTCCCCTAGCTGATTCTTATCCTGTCATGTTCATGGTCAATATTAAACATCACAAATCATAAGCAAATAAAAGACATTTTTAACTTGAACGTCATCCTTTAGTCGGTGACAGCTGTTTCACCAAGGCCTCTCAGAAGATAAGCTGGTTATAGAAGTAAAAGACCTATAATGAACCAAATTATCAACATTGTTTTAAAAAAAAAATACATCAAAGAGGGAGGACATGGCGCCCACACTGAGATCAGCACACATTTATCCTCTGTGAACTATTTCAGTGTGCAAAGAAATCTGATGTTTGGAATCAGTGTGCTTCCACATAGGAGCCTACCGCCCCGGCCAGACTCGCTAGGGGAGCAGGGCCATTGCTCAAGGGAGCCAGTTGGACTGCTCCCACGCTGCTCCTTTTTGTTGTCAACACCCACGGTCACACCACACTTACAAAGTGTCCATGTTGAAAGGACTTCCTGTTTACCCTCTTTTATACAGGAAGTCCAACTAAGTCAGATTCTATGAACAGGCCAAAAAAAGTCAGGAGTCAACATACCTGTTTCTTAGAAATACATTCTCTCTGAACAACACATTACACAAATTGTTGGCTCAAGACAGCATTAGTGTCTCTGTGGGTGAGTCTCTACCCACACCCCTCAGGACGTACAGACCAGGTAACTCCCAAGTGAGCAACTGCATGTGAGGATGGCTAGGGCACACCATTTGTTCCCTGTCTCTGAAGGGCATCCACTGTGGTCTGCGTTCTGTAGTTTTGTTATTAGAGTTAGTGAGACTCTATACTGTATAAAACCTTCTCCTGAATATGTTTTACTTACATATAAAAGTTTGGTTTTTTTTTTTAATTCCTCCAGTGTCCCAGTGTATAAGGCATCAAAGATAGCAAGCCTTCATTTCCATGTTCATAAGAGTGTATCTCTGTTTTTAAACTTATTAAGATTCACTAATTCATAGAATATCAAATGTAGGGAGTGGTTGTTGCCTGGTTTTGTTTTTGAAATTTTGAGAGTTTGGAGATAAAATTGGAGCTTGGAGCTCACCTGTCGACTGCTGCCACTGAACTGCCCAGGGAAGCTGAAGTGGACTTCCTGGGTGTTTTAACAAGTCTTAACTTAACCCGTAAAACGTTTATTTAGTATTAGCTAAATGAAAAAAGTCAAAGTCGAGCTAATTCTTTTAGATTCTTTTCTAAAAGTATTTTATCTCCTAAGTGGTGACAAATCAGTCATAAAAATTTCTATGGCTTTTGGCCACATGTTGTACATGTAAAATGTTTTGAGACAGGGTCTTACTGTGTAGCCCCAGTTACCCTGGAACTCACTATGTAGTTCAAGCTGGCCTCAAACTCACAGAGATCCGCCTACCTGGGATTAAAGGCATGCACCAACCATACCCTGTTTCGTGTACAATATTTGCAAAGATGTCTCTCTGGAAGCCTTTTAAAATTTGTGGTAAATCATTAATACAGACTGGGGAGTTGGCTTCGTCAGAAATACGCTTGCTGTGGAAGTGTAAGGACCTGAGCTTGATCCTCAGCTCAGTGCAGAAGCTGGACAGGACCGTCCGTGCCAGTAATGCCAGAGCTGAGAGGCAGGCGGGAGGATCTCAGGCCTTGCTGGCCAGCCAGCCCCGCCCGTGGGTGATTTCCAGGTCCAGTGAGAGATCCTGCCTCAAAAATGTAAGGTTGAGAATGGTAGAGAACGATAATCAGCTTTGACCTCTTACACCCATGCACACGCGCATGCACACACACACGTACACACATGAGCACACATAAACATACAAAGCAACAAAAAATAATAATCTGTGTGTAATAGAGATGCTGCTTACAAGGCTGAGGCCACAGGTTAGAAACATGAGCTTAGAGCGTCCAGCGAAAGGTAGATTTCGATTGAGTTCCATGCTGCGTAAGCGTCAATATTTAATAACAGAGTTATTTAATACGCACAGAGTTTTAAGAGCCATCACATCCAGTTTGCATCAGTCATTAAAATATTCACTTCCTTCAAAGAACCATTGATAAGAGAGAGCTTGGGAGATTTGTATAATGACATATCCAGGACTTTGTGTGCTTAGCGAATACACACCAAGTGAATGAACTGCGGACAGACACAGTTGCAGGAGTGAGGAGTGTTCAG
The DNA here is from genome assembly GCA_030674055.1 of Rhabdomys pumilio. Classification (NCBI taxonomy): domain Eukaryota; kingdom Metazoa; phylum Chordata; class Mammalia; order Rodentia; family Muridae; genus Rhabdomys; species Rhabdomys pumilio. Next base: position 63,474,920 of record JANHMN010000013.1, read on the forward strand.
TGCTGGGAATCCTGGTCTTTAACTACAGTAAACATGATATTGATGTTCTCTGCAGACTGGAGAGGTTAAAAAAAAAAAAGAAAAAGAAAAGCCATGTTTGGTTCTTACATCCCCTGGAGACAGAACAAAATGAAATTAGCACTGTCTAGGCTTAGACAAAGCTGTTTTCCAAGAGACGGATTTTAAGGTGGAGGGTTGGTTTTCTATAAATTTAAACCTACAGAAAAAAATTTTGCCTACATAGAAAAATTTATTTTCCAACTCAGAAATGGGATAGGTCCTGGGGAGATGGTTCAATGGCTAAAGCACTCGCCAGAGTTCAGATCCCTACAACCTCCATAAATGCCAGGCGGGCATGGCATCCCTCCTGTAGTTCCCACCTCAGAAGGCAGCACAGTTGATCCCTGGCAACCTGATTGGCAAGACTAGCCATATCAGTGAGATCTGAGTTTGATTGAGAGTCCCTGGCTCAATGAGCAGGTAGAAGAATGGTCACAGATGATTCTTACATCAAACTCAGGCCTGCACATGTACATGTGTGTGCTTGTATGTATGGTTGCATTCACACTCGTGTAAATAGAAAAAAATGAATGCCACAAATTAGGCCAGTAGGATACACTATTAAAATTTTTGTAATTATGAATTCATGACTAACTAGTTTCATAATTGTCAAAAGACATACATATTAACATGTGTGCATAAAGATGCATATTGAATCTAAAATTGAAATGAATTGTAATAACTTGAAGTAATACCAAATATATTAATATCATAGCAACTCAGGGTTGGAGATAAAGCTTGGAAGTAGAGTTCTCACCCAGCATTTGTTAGGCCGGAAATTTACTCCTCAACACTGCAAAAATAATAAACCATAGTAATAGCAAACTTAGTTCTGTCTTTTGTCAAGACTATAGTACAAGTTAAATTAAGTACAGTGCAGAGTGTCAAGGCCGTCTATGCTTACTTTAAAATGAAGTGTCTGTTTCATTTTATACCTTATGCAGGGTCTTATGATGCAGCCCAGGCTGGTTGTGAGTTCTCAGCAATCCTCCTGCCTCAGCTGCCAAAATGTGGGAGCTACTGTGCTCACCAAGGTTTCTTCTAGCCTAAAATTAATAAAACATGTCTTTAAAAGATGCCTTGATACAGTTAAGATTATTGACCTGATGACCCCATCACTGGTGAACTGCACCAAATGAACTGTTAGGCAGTATCTAACTGGTTAACTAGCAAATGTGTGTTGAACTTCTATCTGTTGAGGAGTGTTCTCCGTGAGTATGCAGGGGCCCGTCTTCATGGAGACAGCTTAGAAGGAGAGGAAGACTATAAATAAACAAATGTTTAACCTAATTCCAAGTAGAAACATGGTGTGTGTGGCTGGCCATACAGATCTTGAGCTTGGAGAAAGACTGAAGTTGGGATTTACCTGTATGGCTTCTCACCTTTGACAATATTTGAAACCCTAGGTCTAGTTACATTAACCTGCAACAGCCGTTCTCAGTGGTAGGTGATTTTGTTTCTGGGCACACTGGCTGTGTCTGTGTGTAACTTTGTCGTGATCATGGGATGGAGGAAGTTCTTGGCACCTGATGTGTAGAGACCAGGGAAGCTCGTGAGCATTCACAGAATGAAGAGTTGTCCACTTTAAGCAGCATTATGGCCTAGGCTGAGAAACATAACCTAGAGGACAGAAAGCAGAATGCTCAGTAAGGCCTGGACCCCAGAGCACTGCAGCATCTAGAAATGAGCCCTGGACAAAGTGAATGATGCACAGTGACATGTGGTGTCCTCAGAGCCAGGTTTCCAGGACAAATAAGCAACTGTGCCATGTAAAACCTAACATGTTTGCACATGCCTATCATTCCAGCAAGGGAGAGGCAGAGGCAGGAGAGTCAGAAGTTCAAGATTATCCTCAGTCCTGTAGCAATTCACTTCCATAGTAAGTCAGTCAGCCTGTCTCGAGATCAAAAGAACTAAAGCATTCCACGGTTTTATAAAGGTGGGGCATCCCCCACCTGCCCTCATCATCTCCTGTCCTTCGTCGGTTTTTCTTTTCCATAATGAAAATGTGTGTGTGTGTGTGTGTGTGTGTGTGTGTGTGTGTGTGTGTGTGTGTGTGTCTGTGTGTGTGTGTGTCTGTGTGTGTGTGTGTCTGTGTGTGTGTCTGTGTGCATACGCACGTGGGAAGCCAGAAATGGGAGTGAGACCCTCTGAAGCTGGAGTTACAAGATGTCGTAAGCGGCTGGCATTGGGTTCTGAGAACCAAATCCAGGTCCTCTGGAAGAGCACCCAGGGCTCTAACCTGCTAGCCATCTCTCCAGCCTCTCCTCGGTCTCTTGACCTGGTGCTGGAGAGATAGCTTAGCAATTATGAGTGCATACTGCTCCTGCAGAGGACGCAAGTTCAATTCTAAGCAACAGCATCAGAAGCACCTGTAACTCCAGCTCCAGGAGATTAAGCATCCTCTTCTGGCCTCTGTGGACACTGGCCTTCATGCGGAGGCACACACTCACCTAAAAAAATAAAAATAAATATTTTTTTTTAACAGCCACACAACTATGCCCAGACTATCTGACTCCCTTTAAATAAAGCTACCATGATCAGAAGCCCTATGAGGCTGTGGATTTAGAGCTGAGTTCAGCCTCACCCACAGACATAAGTGTAACCACAGACACATTGCATCCTCCCTCCCAGCTCCCAGTATCTTCCCCTGCACAGTGGGAGTGAGACTGCCACCTTAGGAACATTGTAAGCGTTATGAGAAGCCTCTGTCCAGTCCTGTTTAAGTGTCTGCTCTGGAGGTTAGTGAGCCATGGGCTGTGGAAGGCTGCCTGTTTCCATACTGTTGTGTGGGGCACACCCTGTCTATCTACATGTTGGCTGTGCCTTTTTTCACCCTGGCAGCAGAGCATCAGAGACTGTGGCTCCAAAGTCCTCCAGGAAGTCGGCCAGTGCTGATGCAGAACTTTCAATCATTCGAAATTGTTCCTCGTTTTAAAAGAATCCCCCCTCCCACTATTTCCCTTCCACTCTAATACCTCGTACCCGTTGTCTTCATTAAGCACTCCATATAGAGAAGCTAGATTTTGTCACTGCATCAAAATTACCCCTTTATTCCAATATCTTTAGGGGACATTACGCTAATGGTTAGTGAGTTATTTGAAATGTCTTCAGCCTTTCAAACTCAGCCCAGTGCTGATGAGAAATTTTCCCACGCATGCATTCCTGCCATCAAAATAATGACTAACCAATTAGGTTTTAATTCACGTCCTGTCCTTGTTGCAGCAAGTGGGTGGGGGGGGGGGTGCAGCTTTGATTTAGCATTGGACTTTCTTGTCTTCACTGCTGCCCCAAAAGCTGGGAAGTTACTGCCTTCAGGTTTGAGGGGCAGGACACTGCTGCTCTAGACTGGACGATGTCATACTGAGTTCAGCTCCAGTCAGTCAGGTCCAGCTTTCAACTCTCAACAGACATTTCCCCAGATGAAAAATAACAAGTTTGCACTGTCTAAAGAAAGGAAAGTGAAATTTTGATCAGATGTGGACAGTCACCCCCTCTACTTGCCCAGACCTCATAGAAGGATCTGCTGATTATTGTGTTTAGAGCTTGCTATATCAAAAGTGTCTTAGGTAGGGTTTCTACTACTGTGATAAAACACCATGACCAAAAACAACTTGAGCTATGCCAGCTGCCAAGCAGATAAATAATCAATAGTCCTATAAACCGCAAAGCCTGTGAATCATAACAGTGACCAACATGGCAAACTAGCCACAGTGGTGTAATAGTGGCATGTTTGTCTTAGTGGTGACTAACAGTTGTCTACATGAACTAAAGACACACTCAGTCTGATGCAGGGACTGACCATATGGTTGGTTCTATAATCTTAGCCAAGTTCCCACAGCTAGAGAGGTCATAGACCTTAAAGGAGAAGCCTACACTACATTTCTCCAAAGTCAGTATTTTTTAACTGTATTCTTTATACTTACCCTTATAGCCACAGGTAAGTATAGCTCTCATCCCTTATTAGAGAAGCTTTCTTTCCTTTGAGCATCAGAGGCTACTACAGATCTACAACTGGTCAAAAATGCAGAGAATAAAGTAACCAAGAGCATGTCCAGCACCAGTGGGTACATGTACAACACAATCCGTACACCTAAGGCCCGGGGAGCATCATGGAAGAGGAGGCAGAGAGGTTGTAGGAGCCAGAAGACTAGGGTGGTTGCTATGAGACAGTTAAAGGGGGCAGGTATTCATTTCTTCTTACAGTTTGTAAGGGATTCAAGACAACTCAGAAACCTAGAGGCAGAAGCTGACTCAGAAGCCATGAAGGAGTGCTGCTTACTAGCTTGTTCCCCACAGCTTGCTCACACCATCCAGGATCACCAGCCCAGGGTTGGTACGGTCCACAGAAGGTAAGATGGGCCCTCCCACACCAGTCATCAGTCAAGAAAATGCGCCTCAGACTTGCCTACAGGCATCTCTTATGAAGACATTTTATCAATTCAGAATCCCTCACTAACCTGTGCCAAGTTGACAAACTAGCCAGGACAGGTCATTACCAAGCAACAGAGGGTAAGGACCTCAGGATTTCTGGTTTTCATAAAGGCACACATAACAGTGATTATAGAGTACAAGTGGTGCTGGGTGTGGTTGTAGTGTGTGAAGTGGTAGACAGGATCGTGTGATCAACTCAAGCTGAGTAACATCCAGCACCTCACATCTGTAGTCCTTCCTCCTGTCCAGCTGCAATGGTGTGTGTCTGAGCAACAGCTCGGCATCCGCATCCTCACTAAAATGACCCATGGGTGGTCCCCATTCCCTCACTAAACAGAAAATGGATCAACTGCCATCTACTAGGACAGCAGAAAGTATGCTCAGATTACATGAGAACGACCCATTCTGTCCCCATACTGGGTTCAATTTGATCTTACACATAAAAGTGGGGACGTGAAATATTTCTCCTTCTGTGCCCAGCTTATCTGACTTAGCATGGTGTCCAGAATTGTCTGTGTTGTCATAGATGACGTTCTTTCCTTTTTCTCTTAATTCTGAATAAGCCATCCGGGGGTGTCTTTTCTAAGTAGGTAAATAATCGTGTAAGACTCACAGGAATGAACATAATTTCTTGATACTGATAAACATGCTCAAGAATTCAATGTTAAAATGTCACAAACAATCCAGCAGGACAAGAGTTTGAGTTTTTGTAACCGTCGATTTTAGATCTAGAGGGGCCTTTAGACATGAGCGGGTCCTGTTTCCTTTGGAGAGTCACACAGTCAGTGAAGTCTAGGATGGATTGCAGGTCCCCTAGCCCAGCCCAGCCACCCCTCTGCTCGGCCACATTCCATCTGTGTGCTTGAGGTAGGACAAGATTGTAATCTGAGCATACTTTCCATTGTCCCAAAGGCCTATGCTGCTGATCCATTTTCTTTTTTTAAATGTAAATAGGCTAGCTATGGCAAGACACACCTGTAATCCCAGCCAATTTAGGTAAAGACAGCCAGTGTACCCAGTGAGACGGGCCAAGTTCAGGTTACCCTTGGCTACCTAGTGAGTTTGAGGGAGACCTTGGTTGTCCCTTCATTTTGTTTTTGGAGTATAATTCAGTGCTAGTTCCTAATTTAAAATGACACTCCAGGTTTCTGGCTTGATAATTCAAAGACCTAATCACCTTGTGTTTTAAGTATCTAACAATGTCAGTGAGAGGATTCTTCCTGGGATTCTTCAAAATAGACTAGGGCTGGTTTGCTCCAGCATTTTCCTCTAGAATCTTGGAACCTAGGTAATATAGACAACCAACATTCAGGGTAGCTGTGAATTTTAACAAACTACTTTCTTTTCAGTCTCTTGTATTAACCTTCTCTGTAATTTAAAGAGAATACATGGGGAAAGTGTAAGCCTACCTTCGCCTCCTGTTCTAAAGTCTATTGACACTCTCATGAGATGTACGTGACTTTTGCTTTAGGGAGCCACTCTCTCCTGATAACTCAGTGTCTTATGGTCCCATCTAAGTCCTGTGACGCCCTGTGTCTGATAGAACACCTGCCTTAATACTCCCTCTCCTGGCTTTACTTTCCATGTCTGATCTGCTGGGCTGAGATATTGGACAGTGTTCTGATTAGCACAGAAGACCACCCTGGCTTTTCTACCAAACCACAGAGTGACAGGCCTTCCTGGTGGTCACTGAGAGCCTCCTCAGCACATGGAAAGGATCAGTGGCAACGTGTGCAAGCCAAGTTCTGTCAAGTAGAGAGAGTTATTTTTAAGATAGCAAGGAAATCTTAAACACAGCCAATTTTGCTGGTTTTAAAAATCACCTGGTTTCCTTAGAATGAGTCAGACATCGTGTATTGTCCAGACTTGCGAAGGATGACAAGCTGGGTACAATGTGGGTGTGGTTATCTGAGTGTTTGAAGACCACTTGGTGCTTTGTTTTGGTTTGCTGAGGGCAGTGAACTCCTGAGAAACTACCAGGTGGCAAGTTGTCTGCCAATCCGTGCTGTCACCACCAAGTCAGTGCCATTGTGCCTGCCATTCCTAGCCTATTTCTTGTTTTACACACACACACACACACACACACACACACTACACATTATATACACACACAGGATCAACACATCTCAATTCTTAAAGCACTAGTTTTTTCCACTTTTCCAGAAGACTTTTATATTTGTAGTTTGGGATATCAAACATTATGTAGTTGGCACATATGTTAAAGACACATATCTATGAGATTGATTGTGGCTCTTGAGAATGAAAGGTTTTTTTTTTTTTTTTTACAACAACAATAGCTTTATTGAATCAAAAAGTTAACTTCAAAGGACTCCATATTGTTGCTATTAACAGATCTTGTACAAGCTGCAAGTTAAACTGCTATTTGGGTATTCCTGTTACGTTGTTTGATAACTAGAGACACATTACCTACTGCCTAGAGAGGAGGGGGTGGAGAATGCGTATGTATCTGCGCCTGGGTGCACACACATCCAAAGGTTTACATCAATAGCTTAGAGTGACTTGGGGTATTAATTCTCAGTGGCATTATGAGCAGTAAAAGCCCGATCGTTTCCTGGATTAGACCTATTAGAGTTGTTTAGATAACACACTTTGAATTACTTCCTCTCAGGAAACATTGAAGCTGGAAATGTTAACCAGGCTCACATACCAAAGCACTTAGAGCATGTTGTGTCTTTTGCAGTTTAAAAAAAAAAAAAAAGAAAAGAACTTTTTTTTAAATGAATGAAATTAGACAAATAAATCACGTGCATGGAACCTAAGAAAACTGTCAGGCTCAATGGCCAGAGGAAGAGCATTTCTCTGTGAGATTCATCTTCTGTCCCTGACAGCAACCACAGGATTGGTCGGTCTGTTAGAATCATAACTTATGCAGGGCTAATTACCAGCATTAATGATGATATCAGATCTGGGGGCACAGAACTGTGGTCTGTACTCACATACATTATGCAGTTTATATGTGGAAGGAGAGCTGGCTTGCTGAGCATGCCAGATAGTGACATTTACTAAGGAAAGTTTACTCTGTGTAACTGTGCACGTCTGTCTGCTCCTGGTCTTGGAAGCTGGCTGACATCCTTTTCAGTGTATTTCATGGATGGCATTTCACTTGACCTATAATTTCTTCCCTCTAGAAAGTGTGTGTTTATAAAGGTAGGTTAGAAAAAGGTAGAAACAACAACTTAATTGCATAGGAAGGAACATACGCCTTACAAATTTGGGGTTTGGTTCCATGGTAGAGTGCTTGCCTAGCATGCACAAAGTACTGGGTTCAGACTTAGGGGAGGGGAGATTAGAGAGAAGGGTTTTTTTATCTCTTCATGTTTGAGGAGCATCACTGATTCTCTAAATACTAACTGAAGATAGTCTGTAACACAAGTGAAAGAAAAACAGACATCAAGACTCAAAATCAAGAGCGCGGCATTTTCAGAACCCAAGTGTTCCCCAAGATTACATTAAGAAGGAAGTATGTCAATCAAACCGAGAGCTCCACAGACCAGCCTGCTCTAAATCAGGGCATGTCGACTCATTTCCTTTGCTATATGTCCAAGTTGATACAAGGCTCTGTTCTGATACTGTTTTATTCCAAGTTAACACATACAATAAAAACTTGAGATCTATACAGGGAAGAGGATTATGCTGAGAGACGGTGGTTTGGGCTTGAAAACAGTAGTAGATGAAGACTTCCCAGTGTGGAAATTCGAGGACACAAATGTGCATGTGATGGAGAATAAGTCACAGCCGTGCTGCCTTTGTTGACTGAGTACCTTCCCTGCCATTCTTCATGTGTATTCATTTATCCAGCAGAATAAGTACAGGTGAGAGGGCACTAAAAAGTTAAACGCTTTATCTAGAGTCGTTGTTTCAGACAGGATTCAGGCTCAGCTTACAGTTCATGGTTGTATCAACTAGTAGTACTGTAGCAATCACATTCCAAATGCCGTGGTTTCTTCATGACTGGCAACATTTTTGTGAAAAAGAACATAATGGATATTGTAGAATTAATGAACCATTTAGCTGCACATACTTGAAGCTGCCTTTGTCAGGAGAAAGCAGCCTGGACTAGACATAAACAATGGGTGTGACAATGTCCTCATAAAATTAGACAGTGGGCTGGAACTGTAGTTTGCTGACCTTCGATCTACATACATGGTTGTATGTTTAACTAAATGCTAGTTGAAATTAAAAGGGTGTGTGTGTGTGTGTGTGTGTGTGTGTGTGTGTGTGTGTGTGTGTTTTAAAAAGTCAAATGAATGGTGGACAGTCCTTGAGACCAAAGTCAAGAAAATAGGATGACCGAAGCCCTGAAGCTACAGATCCTATAGAAGAAGGTTGAGGCTGGAGAGATGGCTCAGTGAGTCATGTGAGTCATGTGTGCTGAGCAAGAATGAAGAACTGAACTTGTCCCTAGCACTCATGTAAAAAGCCAGATGTGATGGCACATGCTGTACTCCAAGCTCTGGAGAGACAGACACACAAGGACCCCTGGGGCTTGCTGGCTATAGTCTACTAGTGAGCCTCAGGTACCAATAAGAATTCCTGTCTACAAAAAAAAAATGGGGACCTCCTAAGGAACAACACCTAAAGTTGACCTCAGGTCATGAAATGCATGACCACACATACATGTACACCTGTTGGCATACACACATATACCTATACATGAGCACAGGCATGACACAGTCATATTGGTCATTAGCAGATTGATAATTGGGCTCACAGGGACTCTGTTGTGTGCAGCTCCGTGAACAGTCAGAAATTATTCTGACTATTCAAATGAATATTCCTGCCGACTCCATCGTAGAAGCTGGAAATCCGCTTAGAGCAGATGAATACAAAGGGAACAGATACAAATCTTTAAAACATAATAATCCTTCTGTGAGTCACCCAAAGTGGACTTTAAACTTCCACACAAAGCACCATTAAAATAAGCTTGTTGGCATCAGGTATTCATAAATGACTCCTCTGGAAAAATCTGCTTCACCATGGAAACCCCAGAGCTGTTTGTTTTTTATGGTACTAATGTTGATTGACAGATTGCTTACTCCAGAGATTAAAATTACATAGAGATGACTTGTAATGATGACAAGTTATTTACAGAGCTGTCTCTGCCTAG
>JANHMN010000013.1:63499541-63528367 GCA_030674055.1 Rhabdomys pumilio
GGTACTGAAATGCTTGCTTAGTGTGCATGAGGCCCTGGTTTTCAGTATCCAACCAGGAAAAAGATAATGCATGGAAGAGATAATTTGCATCAAGCTAACTGCTCTACAATAGCCTCCAATTCAAGATTCCACTAATTAGCGAAGTCTCTAGAACATTTGGCATTTAATTCATTTTAATTACAACTTTTGAGGAATACTTTGTAAGCAAGCCCTACCTGGACTTTCATTCATTAATTGAAATGACAAGTAAATTAGTATGTTGTTGCGATAATTCTGAAGCTAATTGCCTTGCATCTCAGGTAGGTTGTTTTTACATGAAATCTTCTAAGCCAAGATATTTTTTTTCTCCTCTGTCCATTGGTACTCTCAGTGACGGGCATGCTAATAAAGATAATTATGATACCCTAGTGGAGTGAGTCTTGTCTCAGGCGTGTACCAAGTGCTGTTTATGTGAAGTCACACTGACAAGAGGGTCATATGTTATGCAGTGATATGTATCATATATTGTACTCCTTTCTCAGAAAACTCTTTGTACAAGGCCCCAGTGGCACCCAGGTCTTAAACAAATGGCTTCTTTTCAGAACCACTTGTCTTTCTTGCCTCCATCTGAGTGACTGCAGCTTCCTCTCTTAGTTGCCTTTGTCTGGGGCTTGAATATTGGAGACCTTCTCCCAGTAGGGTCGGACTTAGACCCCTGTTATCAACATACAGTGAGACAAAGGCAATAATAAGACAGCACATTTAAGAATGAGGATTTAGACTGTAAGTTGGCCTTCGGTAGCTGATCCAGTAGAGACTCATTCATTACATTTCGATACGATAAAACTTGCATTTCTGTCTGGCTGAAAATACCCACTTATGGCTATGTGGCAGGGTTATGAACTCTTTGTATAAAAGACGCTTTATAAATAAGATTTCTTAAGGCTGTAATGATTTTGTTATCTGGGAGGGAGAGTGTGGGAAGAAATGCGAAATGCAGGGCAGAGAGCGTACAGGGAAGGCAAGGTTACAAAGTTCAAGGCAGCATAGTTACAAAACTCCTTTCTTCGGGTTGCCAGCGTTGTCCTGAATGTGGCTCTTTCAGAGAGGAACACTCACAGTGAAGGTGAGCCCAGTTTTAGATCAAGCACACCAGCAGCATATTTATCTTCTGAATTGTTGTCAGTATGGAAACAAAGGACTCAGAAGAATCGAAAGTCTCTTTAGTGATCGCTACACTTCCAAGCAGTATAATCTTTCCCACAGGCCATGGCCCCGTCACCACCACCAAGTGTGTGACATAGATTTAGACTGGAAAGTCTCAGGAGGTGTGGCCATCATCAGGAGGTGTGGCCATCAGCAGCTTCTCCACATCACTTCTCCTGGGGCTGAGCAGCCACTGCTGTGAAATTGAGTTTTCCTCAGAAGGATCTCTAAAGGATGTTAAGCAAAGAATACAACATGGTGACATGATTTGCTTTCTTTTCTTAAGCTCTCTCATTGGTCAGTTAGCAAAGGTGTGTTATTTCCATCCTAGAGTAAGAGTAGGAGTTACAGAGTAGAGTGTGAAGAAACAAAGGCTTCCTAAGACATGTCATCTAACCAAAGTCTCACACCCCTCAGAGACACTTGGGGTGACTTATTTTCTGCAATTATTTTTTCTGGTTTTTCAAGACAGTTTTTTTAATATTGCCCTGGCTATCCTGGAACTTGCTCTGTAGACCAGCCTGGGCTCAAACTCACAGAGATCCTCCTGCCTCTGCCTCCCAAGTACTGGGGTTAAAGGTGTGCACCACCATCAAGTTGATTTTTTCGTATTGTAATCCTAGGAATATGGGTAGGAGAAAGAAAACTTCATCGTATGTATAAAATATCACAACTATATGTAAGACTTGAATTTTTGTTGTACAAACATCCATGTTCCCAGCCTGTTTTCCAACCATACAGGAACCCACTATGTACAATCAAATCCTCACAAATTGTGTTTTAACATGTGAGCATTTCAAGAAAAAAAAATTTCCCCCATTTTCCCCTAAATGTTTTGTCCTTTATCTTGTTCTCTGGCAGATATTCTCAGATCTAACAAGAGCTGCAGCAGTGTCAGTGTTTGAAGGACTGGGAGGGTTAAATGTCTATTCCTGAGAGGCAGGACAGCAAATGTAACCTTCCAGGCCACCATCTTCATCATCTTCAGACATCAGGGAAGTAGTCCTATCCCATGATGCATTGGACTTCAGCCCAGTGATTGAAGTTGTGTTTGACTTCCTTGTGACCATACTTACTTAAAACACGAAGCCCTGCACTCTGTTAGATACATTTTATTCTCATGCTAGCTGATTGAGGGTAAGTTAGCCATGCACTGTTTTTCTGTGTGATGTGGCTGGCAGGGGCCAGCAGAGATATGGCAAAGGCAGACAGCAGGGGCTTGGGGGGAGGGGGGCAGCATGCCCAAGCACAATTCTTGTGTCTTTCCATTCAAAAAGAAAGGCCATCCTTCCTCTCATTCGGAGCCCCTTTCTCACAAGTGTCTCCTTTTCCTCCCTTCCTGGCCATTACCAGAAGTGAGTGGTATATCTTGTTGACTCCATCCTCTCCTCTCTCTCTGGCTTCTACTCACTGGAGTCTGCCTTATGTGCCTTTCAGCCCTCATTCACTAGGCTTCCCAATGACCTGCTGACTGCCTGTAGAGTATCCCTCCCCCTTTTCATGGCTTCTAATACCTTTATCTTCTTACTCTGGCACTGCTGCATATTGACCCTGTGTCTTTCTCTGCATCTTTTCTCTCTTGGCTCCCCTCATTGCATTGTTCCATTGATTCTGCTCTATGAACAGTCTGATGCGGTCACTTGTTCTTCTCCTCCTCTGTCCTTTCCTTGGGGGCTCAGCCTTCTTCACTTCTCCCATGGCATCCGAGTGCCATCAGAACTTCAGATTCCATCAACAAGGGCAAAATCTAGTCCAAGCAGTAGTTTCAGCCTTGAGCACCATAGTGTCTCTCAGCCCTCTTCTTTGAATTCTGTCTCTGTCTCTAACACAAGGTATCAGTGTCTGTCTCATCATCCGCCCTCCCAGACTACAGCATCACAATGGTTGTTAGATATTAGATGTACCAGGTATCTAACACCGTGCCATCTAAGCCTTTATTACACTCTTAACCCTGCTTCCCCAAGACTTTCTCACTAAAGTACCCTATGAATTTATTCTCCTGCTATCTCAAATAAATTCATGGTATTCCCACAAACCTCTGCACATAATTGTATTAATTTTTTACTAATTTTTATTTATATTACCATATTTTACCATAAATTTACCAATTTTTATTTTAGTTGTATTTGTTTCCCGTCCTCACAACTAACTCTAGGAGTTATGTATTTTTGTACTCAGCCCAAACTCAATCATAGACACTTAATATGCATTTGAACTTCTAAGTAGAAAAGCAAGGTTAGCAAGAAAAAGAGTCATCAGACTCTTAGAAACAGTGAGAGTACACGGTAGCTATGTCCTACCTATTAACAGCTAGGATACACACCTAGTACAGTTTCCTTCAAGTTCTCACTATTAGATGTTTTCCGTGGGTTAGATCACAAGATCTTGAAGTATGTCTTCTACACCACCTAGGCTCTGAGAGAATAGTTCTATATCTCTGCCTTTCCCTAAGTTAACTTTATATGTAACCCTAGCATCATCCATGTAGATACCAAGAACTAATGAAACCATACTATTCATCATGGATATTTGATAAGATTTAAGAAACTGAGATTTCAAAGAAGGAAAGACTTCTGGAAATGAAGATGGCCAGGCTCTGGGCGCAGACTGGAACCGGCTTTCCTACTGCAGCCTGGATTGATATCGTGTCTTCCAGCTTTTTCTTAAACAGTAGAAAGCTGGTGCTGGGAGCCCCTCGAACATCCACACATCGCCTACAGACAGGCAAAGGTCACCCACAATCGGATGAATGGTCACATTCATCTTAAAACTGAATGCTGATCATCAGGTAGCTCTTGGGTAGTGTCTGTTCCTGAAAACACAGACTCCTTGTTGCCAGTTGAAGCTCAGCTTTGAATACTGAAAACAAGGCAGACAGCACTCACCTACCAGGCACAGGGTCCGTCGAGTTTTACATGCTTGTTTTCGAAGAGGACTCTTGGGAGGTGGGAGTGCTGACAACTGGAGAATATAGTCATTGTATTTTGTATCTTCACTCCATTACCATGTCAAAGTAGGATGGCGAAGATGTGGCACTCGCTGTGCCAAGTGCCACAGGAGCTTACACCAGCCCACACCAGTCGACATTTGAATTTCCACATTAGAATATAAAAGGTGCATGTGGCTTAAATTTAAAGGTAGAAATGCATTTTTGTTGCTTTTTTTTTTTTAACTTTAGCCTATTAATCAGTTAAGTCTCACCTGAAATTCTGTGTGACATATTCCTGCCAAAGGAGACAGATGCCTAAGAGCTCTGTGTCCACTGGAGAGTTACAACAGTGACATCGGTCCATTCAGTTTGACTCCTGGTCTACTTAAATGTGCATGGAGGGTAAATAACTGTACTCGCATGCTAGCCTCGTTCAGAAGCAGGGATCTGTCCTGTTGGCAAGGCAGAACATGTTACCTGTAGGACTTGGCAGTGGGAATGGCCAATTAAATGTGATGAGCCGGAAGAGACTAAAAACAGAGGCGAGGCAGAGAAGCATACGGTGCCTCAATCAGTGGTGGGTCTACCAGGCAGATCCACTGTTCCAGAGGAAGAGGAGGAAGCAGAGCAAGGGGAGGGCACAGGAGGAAGAGGGGGAGGAAGAGGAGGAGAAGAAGGAGGAGGAAGAAGAAGAGAAAGAGGAGGAGGAAGAGGAGGAGAAAGAGGAGGAGGAAGAGAAGAAAGAGGAAGAAGAGGAGCCTGAAAAACAACCAGAAAGATAGGTCAGAGCTAGTCTACAATGGCCTCAGAGAAGACCAGACAAGGCTGGTCCTCATCCCGTGGGCAAGAACACGGTGAAAGACACATGCAGACTTCCATAAGGAGCATGTTGGACATGTAGCACCTAAAAGTGAAGTTGAGTATGAGAGGAAGCAGGAAGCAGGCTCCTTGACCCATCCCGTCAGTCGCCTTTTATTGCCAGATAAAATTAGTCTATAGCACAGCTACCGTCTTCTTGCATATAAATGTTTCGTGTTGAATCAAATCGAGAAGCCAAGAAGAATTAGAGCATAGCTGGTGTGAAAGACCATAGGAGGCAACAAGAGAAGAGGCACAACCAACCCTCACTATTTATAACTTCCAAGGGCCAGAATGTGTGCATCCCACCACAGTGTGTAATCCTTCCATAACGTGCCGTGAAATAAGAGCATCAGAGATGCCACATCTGCAACCCAAGTGGGAAGTGCCCAGGCATAGAGCTGTGGGCCTGTGGCTAGCCAGCCACCTCACCCACTGAGGACTGTCCTTCCTGCCTGCCTAGGACAACAAGCCCCTCATTCTATGCCTCTGCAGAAAGATTCTTAGAATCCCAGTCAAGGATAAGGTGTAGCTTTTAATCCTACTATTTCCCCCAAGGACATTTTAAAGGAGCTTGATCTTTCCATGCTGAACTGAGTTAGACCCAGACTCCTTTCAGGAGTCCTGTGGAAGGTCCCAACACTGCCCGGCTCAGATTTCATCTTGAAGTTTAGCTGTAAACACTTCATTAACCACAGTTTCCCTCCCAGGCCCTGACATCTACAAATGCTTCTTTTCACTGTCTGTCCCCACCCAGCCCTGCGAAGCCAGCCCTTCTGGATTGCCCAGCTATGGAGGTGCTAGCCAAACAGCCCAGGTGCCTTTGGCCGAAAAAACAGGAAGAGGGGATACCCTCAGGCCACATTCAGCTGCACATGGCTGCTTTTTTTGAGTTCCAATATTAAGGGCAGCCAGTTAATTTTAATTGAAGTCTACATCATAATGGGTGTCTCAGCACATTGCCATTGACATGTGAGGTAAGCTATTCCCAGTGAAGCGTCACACCTAATGACTGATTCGAAAATGGAGAACACTCGGAACTGAACTCATCACTAATCTCTTTTCTTCACATTCCACTTAATTCTGATATTGAGAAGAACTCATTTATTTTAAAAATTAAAACATTAACCAGTTCCTCTTTTAAAAAGAAGACCCCAGTGATATATCATCTGAACAGTCCCCCAGTTTTCCAGATTCCATTGTTTATGAGTTTTCACCATTGCCACCTGTTTTATTGGAGGGATGGGGTTCGAGAGGGTCTCACTATGTGACCCTAGTTGTCCTGCCAATCACTCTGTAACCAAACTTACAGAGATCCACATGCCCTTGCCTCCAAATGCTAGAACCAAAATGTATACCACCACACCTAGCCCACCTTTTAATTTTTTAGTTAATTTTTATTAAAACATAATTATGAGGCTGAAGAGAAATATCCAAGATTAAGAGTACTCACTGCTCTTGCAGAAGACCCAGGTTCAGTTCCCAGCACCCATGAGGTGTTTCACAACCGTCCATAACTCCAGTTCTAGGGGATTCAATGCCCTATTTGTGCTTTCATGGGTGTCAAGCATGTATGTGTTCACATACATACATGCAAGCAAAACACTCACATGTAAAATGAAGACATCTAATAAAAACTAAAAATTATAATTGTTTTCCTTTGTTCCTTTTTCTTCCTCCAACCTTCTCATTCCACCTCAAAATCATGGCCTCTGTCTATAATTGTTATTGTTACAAATATATATAAACACATAAACACAACCTGCTGGTTACTTTTTCTGTTGTGTGCATGTACATGACTTCTGAGCTGACCTGATATTGGATAGTCAATTTAGGGACTCCTCCCTGGGGAAAGAGAACTCCTACTCTTAGTTGCCTATAGGTCTTAGTATAAAGGCAGGACCTATGATATTTCCCCCTTCCACTTTAGCCTGTCCATTGGGGTTGTCTTGTTCGGGTCTTGTTTAGGCAGCCATATTGTTAAGGTGTCATATCTGGAGCTTCCCTGCCATTTCTAGGAGACAGTCTCTCAGCAGATCTCCAGGTCCTGTGGCTCTCACGCTCTTCCCACCTCTTCTCTCAACAGATTTCATGAGCCTTCAGTATAGGAGCTGTGTACCCCTGGGATGTACCTCACATGATCAATTGGTTATTCTGTGTATCAGGACTAGTTGTGGTTTTCTGTGATGGTCCTGTATCTGCTGCCAAAAGAGCTTCTTTGATAAGGGTTATATTTCTGCAGCGCACCATTTCAAAGGCTCCAAAACAGAAAACTTGCTCTAGCCACTGAGGAGGAAATCTCCTGCCCAAGTATTTAGCTTTAACTTGAATGAAGAGCTCTCTTCTTCTCCACCCAGTGCCAGGGCTGAGGGTTCTCTGGGTGAGAGCAGAGACCCCTGGGCTTGTGCTGAAATACAATGACTGATGTTCTTTAAATCACGCCCAGTGGCTGTTGTAAGATATACTTGTGATTCTAACACTTGGGAAGTGCAGGCAGAAAGATAGGTTCAATATCGTCCCCCACTTCGTACCAAGTTCAAGGCCAGCCTGGACTATATAATAATTATGTCTCAAAAATTAATTTAAAAAGTAAGATTGCTTCCACCTCACTTAAATCAAGGCACCTCTCCTGATCATATGGCTTCTGTCTCTGGCTGACTTTCTTTGGCAAATGAATCAGACCTGAGACTCTAGCTGGAGGCCCAGTGTGCAGTCAATGAAGGAGGTATATGTGTCACAGGAGGCTGTTGACTCCACTTCAGCATCCTCATCACCACAGTGTCACTTGCTGTTCCCGTGTCCCTAAGACACGCTGTTGAAGAACAGACTGAAAGAGGTGCTGAGACTGCAGCCTGAAAGCAGGTGAAGATATCTCAGAACTCAGCATGTTTAACAGAGTCCCGAATAGGCCATGGTTTAGGGTGGCCTAACACAACCAGGCATCGAGTGCCCCCTGCTGCCCGACATGGAAAAGGGCATGCTGAATTAGCACTTAAGAACACACTGGGGAAAGCTCCTGGGACTGCAGAGGCTGTAAAGTCACATGCTGAAGTCCAAGGCCATCCTGGGTCACTTAGGTCATCCCTATTATAAAGATGAGTGGAGGTCATCTGACTGGGGTAGGTTTTTATCAGCAAAAGCTCTACTCTGGAATTGGAGTGCTTTCTTGTTGCTCCTTCTGCATCTGTGTGGTCCCTAGATCCATAGCATAACAGTCACCTTGGAGATTGTTAGAATGCAGACTCGCCCAGACACAGTAGCTTCTGTCTGTAATCCCAGCTACCCTAAAAGAAAGGGAAGAAAGAGAAAAGATAGCGTGGCGATTTCCTGAGACAGTGTCTTACTATATATCCCTAGCTAGCCTCAAACTCCTGGCATTTCTTCTGCTTTAGTCTGAATGCTGGGGTTACAGACATGCACCACCCTGTCTGACTTTAAAAAACAACTTTTAAAAGGGCTGGTCATTTATTCAGTTGCTAGAATATTTGCCTGGCATATTCAGTATCCATTAAAACATACACATAGGAAATGTCAGCTCTCAGGCCCCAGCCTGGGTCTCCTAAATTCAAATACTCATGTAAACAAGGTCACTGTGATATTTATAAGGCACCAGACATATCTGTCAGTGGAGCTTTAACCCTGCAGAAGACCCTCATTTTGGCCCAGAAGGCTCAGTGAGGAAAGGCACCACCAAGCCTAATGACCTAAATTTAATCTGCAAGGACCCACATGGTGGAAGCAGAGAGCGGACTCCCATAAACTGTCCTCTGACCTCCATGTAGGTGCCATGCAACAGCTCACCTCTGCATAACACATCAGAGTGTGTGTGCACACACAAAAGCAATGTAAAAATAAATAAATAAAATGCATGTTTCCTAAGGTTTGGGTCAGATTGCATTGCATATGGGAAATGAACAGGACTCCAGCAGAGCCGGATCCTCTCTCTCATTGCTATGACTAACATGCTCACTCTCCACACCCACGTCTGCTTCATGCATCCTGGCATCTTTCAAGCCTGTACTACCCATTTCTTGCTGTATTTCCACAGACGCTAACATTAACCAAACAGTTTCCTTCCAGTTCAATCTGTTCCCAGCAGTGTGTGATAGGCTTGTCGTGTGTGTGTGTGTGTGTGTGTGTGTGTGTGTGTGTGTGTGTGTGTATGTCTGTGTATATGTATGTATGTGTGTGTCTATACATATGTGTCTGTGTGTGTGTATGTGTGTCTATGTGTGTGTCTTTGTATATGTGAGTGTGTATGTGTATGTTTGTATGTGTGTATGTGTGACTATGTGTGTATCTGTGTATATGTCTCTCTATATGTGTGTGTGTATGTGTGTATATGCATGTCTGTGTGTGTGTCTGTATGTATGTCTGTGTATATGTGTGTATATGTGTATATGTATGTGTCTGTGTATATTTATGTGTGTATATGTGTGTATGTGTGTGTCTGTATGTGCGTATGTGTGACTATGTGTGTGTATCTGTGTGTGTATGTGTCTATATATATGTGTGTATGTGTGTATATGCGTATCTATGTGTATGTGTCTGTGTATGTGTGTATGTCTGTATATATGTGAGTATGTATGTATGTATGTGTGTCTGTGTATACATGTGTCTATGTGTGTGTGTGTGTGTGTGTGTCCTGCTTACCCACTATCCTTACTGCTTACCCCTGACCCTGCACGTTGGAGCTATGTTCCCTAATCTGACCCTCACTCCTCCATCCCCATCCCCTACCCCCTGCCTTAGTTAGTCATGCCAGTCTGTTGTTAACCTGGAGTGTTCTTTTCCCACACCAGGTCAGGGAAGAATGTCGGCTCCTGAACGCCCCACCTGTGCCACCCCGAAGTGCAAAGCCTTTGTCCACAAGTCCCTCCATCCCTCCTCGCACGGTCAAGCCAGTTCGGCCACAGACTCGATCTCCAAGCCCCACCCTGTCTTACTATTCTTCAGGGCTACATAACATGTGAGTCCCCCCTACCCTAGCAGAACCCACTGCAGCCAATTCATGGGCCTTGGGAACTTGGGAACCTAGCAGCAGGGTGGGGGAGGAAATGCTGTTTGCCTCTTAAAAATAATTTTATAGGAAGATCATAACTAGGCCCTACCCGTTTTAACCGTAGGTAGGAGAGATGATGTCTTGATAAATAAAGCAAAAAACAAAAACAAACAAACAAACAAAAAAATGTGCCACAAGGGTCTGTAAGAAGCCAAGGAGAGCTTCACCTCTTAGCAGCAGTGTGTGGGCTGCTATTGCTTCTTAGAAGCCAGCTGTGGCTCTTTTCACCTTGACTTGGACACAAGCAGGCAGCGCTTTCTACCAGAACCTCAAACTCAAACTTAGCCCTCGGCTCTGACCATGAGCCCAACGGGAATCCCTTCTTGGCTATGGCTACAAAGACTCTTGTGAGACACAGTCTATTTCATTGCTGGCAAAATGAATTGCTTTTTTAAAAGAACTCTGTCCTGAGGTAGCTTTCAACTGTCATTTGTCTAGAGAAACAAAACAGACCAGTCCTATTTCTCTCAGGAAGCATTTAAGGTCTTCTGCAAAATAAAATGCCCATTTCTTCTGCTGTTTCCTGAGATATGACCGCCTGTCCACCTGCCTTTTAGCATATTCTGGTTTCACTGTCAATCTTTTTTTTTTTCTTTTAAGATTTATTTTATTTATATGAGTACATTGAAGCTTTCTTCAGACTCACCAGAAGAGGGCATCAGATCACATTGTAGATGGTGGTGAGCCACCATTGTGGTTGCTGGGAATTGAACTCAGGACCTCTGGAAGAGCAGTCAGTGCCTTTAACCACTGAGCCATCTCTCCAGCCCAACTGTCAATCTTATGATGTAAAACTATGGCCTCCAGGATGAGGGCACCCCTAACCTGTGTTCTTGATGTTTAAAGTCTATGTGGGCAGATTTGTTTTTGTCCTCTAGACATTGAAATTCTTATGCTATGTATATAACTCTACTATTCAGAAGCCAAGGCAAAGATTGGAAACATTTCTTCTTGTCAGACACTGGGGAGGACCCAGAGTTACAGACAGTGCTGGTGGTGACCACACCCTTGTCTCTGGCACGTATGTATCAGCCGGCTGTCATCACTCTTTTCTTCACCCTTGCCCACTGCAGACATCGCTCTCATGTTGGCCCAAAGCATGGAGTGAACAGTTTTCTTAGTGTAAAGGTGCAGACACAGACTAATAGCACTTTCTTATTAGCTAAAGTATACATATTTATGTATGTACATCTATTAATTTTATCTCAACCACAACATTTTAAATTGTTATGTACATGTCCGCAAGTACAAAGAACTTTACTGATCCTTTTTTAAAAGCAGGTAATTTACTGAATTTAAGAAAAAATATGTGTGAACACACATACACATATTCCTAACTACCTTTTCACCTTAGAAATAACATCTGAAAAATTATAAGGAAAGGCTTGGGCTTTTTTTCTTTAGACAGGGTCTCATGATGTAGACCAGGCTGGCCTGGAGCTCACAAAGAGCCACCTGTATTGACCTCTCAAAGACTAGGGCTAAGTTATTTTTTACTAATTTCCTTCTCTGTGTTTGTTTGCTCCTTAAGCAGCATCACTCAGAGTGATACAAGTCCTCCCAACAGTGCTCCTGTTTCCTGCTACCCCTGCACCCGAGGGAAGAGTGACTCTGTGGACCCCAAGTCCCCATTTGGAAGTCCTTCTGCTGAAGCTCTGTCCTCCCGACTCTCGTGGCCCAACCATTACTCAGGAGCATCAGAGAACCAGACAAGGAGTGACTTTCTGCTCGATCCAAGCCGGAGCTACAGCTATCCCAGACAGAAGACGCCCGGTACACCAAAGAGAACCTGCCCAGCCCCTTTTGATTTCGATGGTTGCGAGCCCCTGGGCAGTCAGCCCAGTACAGCCTCTGCAGAGTTCAGCAGCAGTGGTGTCTCCAGTTGCCCCAAGTCGGCCAGCTACTCTCTGGAGAACTCCGAGGACAGCTCCCTTGCAGCTGGCATGACCAAGCAGAGCATCTCCTGCCCTGCCTTACCCCCAAGGGCCCCAAAGCCAGTGGAACAGAAAGCTACCCCTGAAACATCTCCTTTGCCTCTGGAAATTGATGGTGCTGAGGAGGACCCCACAGCAGGGTCACGGGACCTCTCCGAGGACCAGTATTTTGTCAGAAAGGGCATGCAGGACATCTTCTCTGTCTCTTACCCTTTCTCATCTCCGCTCCACCTCCAGTTGGCCCCCAGATCCTGTGGGGATGGTTCTCCATGGCAGCCGCCTGCTGACCTGGCAGGGCTCTCTATAGAGGAAGTGTCCAAGTCTTTGCGGTTCATTGGTTTGTCTGAAGACGTCATAGCCTTCTTTGTCACTGAAAAGATCGATGGGAATTTGCTTGTTCAGTTAACAGAAGAGATCCTCTCAGAGGATTTCAAACTAAGCAAACTACAGGTAAAGAAAATACTGCAGTTTATTAATGGCTGGAGGCCCAAGATATAGCCAAATGGCCCTGTCCCTCATGAGACAGAGCTGAGAAACGCGCTAGACAGGGCGGGCTAAGACACAGATTCATGTTTTTGCACTTAAAAAAAAACAAAAAACAAAACAAAACCTTCTCTGTAAATAGAGATAAGAGAAAGTCTTACTATGCAGATTCCGTTTCTGAATGGTGAACAGGCTATTTGTACATCAATAAAGATGCTATACAGAACACTTAGAGGTGTGCCTTGTACGTCACTCAACATTCAACAGCTGCTAAAAGAACTAAAGTCATATCCAGAGAACTCGTTTGTACCCTAGCAGGTCTTTCAAGATGGCATGGTATTTATTATAAAACAGCCAAAGCTGAAACATGTAAACCCTTGTGAGCAGTTGGCTTCCTGGGGAGTCGACGGTGGACAGTTCACTGTATTCTGCGACTCATTTGTTTCCTGCCAGTTGTGTTACTCCTGTGCCTGACGATGTTAGTGGTGTGAAATGACACTTTAATGTTCTATGCTTGGCGGAGATCTTTTTATCAAAAGGCATTTTCCAAAACTCATGTTTTGATAGATGATATCTGGTGTCCTTAGGAATGACACAAGTCGTGACCGTTACATTTGATCTGTAACTGCTGCTAGTTTCAGTGAGCAGAAGAAAAGAAAAAAAAAAAAAAGGTATGTGTGTGTATCCAGTACACACGGATATGTTTTAATGTAGTTTTTTAATCTGACATTTTAGATAACACCTTTTTACTTTATAATATCCACTGAGGTTTCCAGGCTTTTAACTGAGTGGATTCTCTCAAGAACAGTTGCCATGACGATCCCAAAGAGTCTCAGAACTTGAACTTTGAAGCTCGGCCTCCTAGGCTCCATCCCTGAAAACTCAGAAGCAATCAGGAAAAACTCTGTTGAAGAATTTAGTATGCTTTGTAAGCCCGTGGGAAGGCTGATTCTTGCATACTTCTGCTGACGTTTGAGGAAATGACAGCTACTTTGGAACTGTATTCCTGTCCTCCCGTATACCCCAGGGAAAGGTCTAAAAAGCCTTTCTCCACAAACATGAGGTCTGCTCAGGACACCTCTTGTGTTAGGAAACCTCATGACTCAGACAGACCACCTCTCTCTTATATCTGCCATATCTCTGCACTGATTCCTTAAGATACTTGCTAATTCCATAGTCGACCTCTTTCTCCTCTTCTAAAAGACAATAATTATCATATTCTTATTCTGAGTATTGAGAACATGTCTAAGAATTTTGCTAAATGTGATAAAATACCCCAAAATATACCATCACTTTCTTTTTCTTGACTCTTCAAAGGCATATAAACTTACAGAGTTCCATTTTTTTCTGAACAACATATCCTCCATAATAGTCCCTGAGTCTGTCCCCCGATTCTCACTGGGCAGACATCCTGTTAGTTAGACGCATACCTGAGCTGCTCAGGTAAGATTGTTTGGCCACCAGGACTCAGTGTATCCTGAACAGATGACCATATTTTATCATGTCTTCCTGTTCACCAAAAAAAAAAGAAAGAAAGAAAGAAAGAAAGAAAGAAAGAAAGAAAGAAAGAAAGAAAGAACTGTTAAAGGCAAGACCCACCAGTCAGAGTGTGCAGCCATGTGAAATATGTCATTATTTCTTGCCATCAGAGATCTACTTAATCCTATCTTGTGATCTAGAGTTGAGATGAATTGATACCTAGTCTAACTTCTCATCTCTGACCTCATTAATAAGAAACAGCCTTTATCCCTTCCTAACATACAATCCAGATGTAAATACTACACTGCAAGTGGAAAGAACCATCCGTAGAACAAGAACTGGAACGCTTCCAGGGTCCGCGATGAATCTGTGAAGTTTCCATACTGCCCTCTCTCATCCAAGACTCATGGAGTCTGTTTCAGATAGCAGCCCTCCGTGAGGGGAACTAACTACTTAGAAAGTTAGCCTAGCCTACGAAAATAACTTCCCTTGAGAATAAAGACCGACACCTTGCAGTGGAGACACTGCAGGTCCCCACTGGCAAACCCTTGCTTTATCCGTCCCCAGCACCCAGCCTTTGGCCATGATTCTCAAACATAGAAGCAAGCCATAGATTTGGTTTTTGCATTTGCTGGGAAGGTTGCCCCATGTAAATAACTGATTCCTTTTGTCTTTGCAAGAACCTTACACAAAACAAGATTGTCAGTCTTCTTTTGGTTCATTGGCTTGGTCCTGGTATACTTATGCCAAGTCTGTTATGACTGGGCTCCTAGAGCCTTCCTTAGAGCAAGGATCGGCCTTGGGTTCTGACATTCATTGTACATTCAGTGAGCACCCTCTGTGTGCCAGACCCGAGGCTGAGAAAAGACCTAACCCCTGCCCACTTGGAATTCATTTATGTTTCAAAATCACAGTTGCTGACAGTGTATGTGTGCACGAGAGACTCTGAACGTTTCCTGGAAGCTGGCTGTATAGAGAGTGACATGTGTGCCATCTTGAAGGGGCCCACAGATGGAAGAAGGAATAGCAGGCGCCTCTAAGATGCCCCCCACCCTCAGACATTGGTGACCACCCCTGACATTTGGAATACATTAAAGCAGAAGTGCATCTGTCTCCCCTCCTCCCATTTTCCTTTACTGACTTGGAATTTCTGAATGATAATCAGTACTGGCATTTCTAAAAGCCACGAAGAAGTATAATTGCCACTTCTGAGCTGAGCACCTGTCTGAGGAGGCTCCTGACTAGACAAGGAATTCATAAGCCAGAGAGAATCAGACAGGCTCCACGGAGCAGGAAGTGGGAACAGCCGTTGCCTTCCACATCCTCCATCAGAACCTCTTCCAACCAGCCTGATCAAGACAAGACCTCCATTAGTGGCAGATTCCCTGCAGTCCAGTGAGGGACAGTGGTACTTGTGGAGAGGTGCTGTCTAAACAGGATGATGGAGGAATCCTTAAACTCATGGCTAAAATCATCTTCCTGCCCCTCCCCTGTTGGAAGAGAATGTGTCAGCAGTAAGCCAAGCCAAGCAGCTAAAATGTAAAATATGAAGCCAATTCAGAGAGAAAACTCAAGTGTTCGTTCACCCACCGCTTCCTTCACAGAATCTTCCAGATGCCTGCAAGTTCTGTCTTTAAGTTGAACCGCTCAAGTTTATGAACTGTGAAATGTCCACATCTACTCTCTCTCTCTCTCAGCCCACATAGACCATTCAAATTTATGAAGTTGTATCAAACTGCCCATTCAGCTAAATTGCAGTGTTTATTCTTGTCCTGCAGAAATGCCACAACCTTATGGGAAATGTGACAGTCCATTCCAGCTGATCAGATACATACATAAACAACCTCTGTTCACACTGCCGCACCACCTGCGTATGCCTCCCTGTGAAGTTCAGGGGCTTGGGGGTGGATGGATTGAGAACCCACCATTTTCCCAGTGCTTTGTGTAATAGGTAAAGCCTTGTGCCGATCTTCTGTAAGTGCATACCCTGAATAACAAACTGGGAAACCAAAAGTTCTCCAAAGAGCCCAGGAAATTCAAGTTGCAATCTACCAGGAAAAGTTACATCTATCTATCGGTGGACACACGAGGCTTTGAGAAACAGATCCATTGTAGAAGTTTCCATTGCTTTTCTCGAAATCTGAAAGCTGCTAAGGCAAAAAAGGAATCAAAGGCCCAGAGGACAAATAGTAGAAACAGGACTTTCATTATACTGTAGGTTTGTAATGTAGCATTCTGTGGCTGTTTCATGGCAGCTTGCATTTCTGGGCTTTTAAGAAGTCTTGATGTACACTTTGGCTCATCGTGATAGCCAGAAACAAGTATCTGTGAGTGTGCTTCAAGCTAGGTGCGAGTGTCGTCTGCGGTTGTTTCCCTCTGCCCACCTCTGAGGCTGTGCGTCTTTGTAATAGAGCTTAGCAGATGGTGTGCCCGTTTGGTTTACAGTCTCCTGTAGGATAGAGCGTCCATAGTTCCCTAGCTATAAATCTGTCCCCTGGTTTCATATGTTCCACTTGGAAGAGTGTTTCAGCTAAGACAAGGAAGGAAGGAAGGAAGGAAGGAAGGAAGGAAGGAAGGAAGGAAGGAAGGAGGGAAGGAAGGCCCAAGAACTTGGGGTGTTTTCCTTCACTTAAATGGAAATTGTATTTTCTAAGTATTTGGAAGTCTCTGTACAGCGTCTGGACTGGGAGGACAGTGGGTTGCTAGCCTCACATCAGCAGTTTATTCTGTTGCTCTCCAGAGCATTATTTAATGGGCCCAATGTGTACCTCAAGATAAATGCAGTATATTATGTCTAAAAAAATCCATTGTCTGTTGATTTAAATGGTTCTGAAATGTCTATAAATAAAGAAATTTTCAAGGTTGCTCTTGCAGTCTTTCCTGAGTGAGTCAGAACTAGTACTGACTTTTCAAAAGCCTGTTCCCCAGCTTCTCAGGCACAGGGAACTAGAAAGGGGTTCCTAATACTGCAAATTCCGTTCCGAATTGAGATCCAAGACAAAAGCTGTGGTCCACAAAAGCTCAAAGTCAGGCAACTCCATGACAGTCAAAGAGGACCCTGTTCTGTGTGGTCAAAGGGTAGAGAAGACACATGCAGATGCTGTTTCAGTTTGAAATATGCTATTCCAGTGAGAAAGGAGCTGATGCAAATTCCTATCTTTGGCTTCCTTGTTACTCAGGTGATACAGTCTTAACCTAGCAGAAGCTTCAGCAGGGTGCTGAAGAAGACGGTTCACCCTGCTGTGGCAGGTAAGTGTCACAGGAGGCTAGGGAAGGGCAGGTGGAGTTTTGTTGTTCTCTGCTTACAAAATCACTTCCCAGCATCTTATCTCCCAATCAGAAGCATGACTGAGTCATTCATCCCAGCATTTCCTAAGCCTTCAGCCCCACTCTCCAATTCCACAGAGATGAGTATCTGCTACCCTGGTTGCAGAGTCAGGCACTAGAAGAACCATATACCTGACTAAAACCGACAGTTCTCAAGCTGGATCTAGCTAAGTAAATGGAAACTAGAAATAAGTTGTTAGGATCACAGGTTCTCCGATTCTGTGTAACTGGGTTTAGAAGAGGCATTAACTGCTGAAAATATTAAGTGGAAGATACATTGTAACTGCCCAGATGCCCCCCTTTCGATGGCTGCCCACCTCAGTCCCTTCTTGCTTGGATAATTTGTCCATATGCTTTAGGAATTATTAGGCACCATCCCCAGGCTGTGTAGCTTCTGCTTCTTTGTGATGAATAAGCAGCCTGTGTGTATCCACCCCTTGTGAGCTGACCATTTGCTGGCCTTCAGAGTCTTCAAAGTCAAAGGACTCTTGAACAAATAGGTCATGACATTTCTGGTGGTGGCCGGTCACTGTGACATGAAGGCATCCATCACAGAGTAACGGAATGAAGTTAAGTCAGATGAGGTCCAGGGAATACAGCTCAGTGGGAGAGCCCAGGTCCAGCATGCTTGAAGCCATCATCTCAGTCATCAGCACCCAAAATCAAAGTCAAATGAGAGACACCCATGGCTCTCACACTATCAAGTACAGAGTAGAATAAGAGAGTGAGGCACAAATTTGCTTGGTGATCCCAGCTTTGACTTTTGTGGCTGCTGACAAATGCAGCGAGAATTGCTTACAATGAGGACATGTTTTTTTCTTCCAACTTAGGCCAGTAACTTCCCTGTCATGATGGATGTAAAAAATGAACTAAGAACAGTGTGTCCCCCAGTTAGCTTCAAGAGATACAGGCAACTGAGAGATAATACATGTATATGGTGGGTGTGTAAGCTATGGGCATTCTCAGGCCCAAGTCAGGAGGGGAAGATAACACAGGGCTGTGTCCTCCAAAACTCCGTTATCCAGGAAACTTGTATTACAACAGGGCTTTAAACAAACGGACTTTGGAGACCCACACTCTTAGCTTCATAGAAATAAAGCTTACACTGTCAATCACTCCAGAGCACACGTGGGCTGTAATAAAATAAAGAAGAGAATTAGAACTTAGGTCTCCATCTTGTACTCATGCCATTGCATCCGTCTCCCAGTTCCCCCAACTCTTAACTTCCATAAATGACTGAACGGCCTTGTGATGTATGGGGTGGAATGCCCTGCCCTGATCCGCTACCTTCTGTCCTACGGCTGAAAAGTCAGTGAGGAGACAATTCTCAATTGACCCTCCCCAGTCTAGAGTCGAGGAAACTGTAGCTGAACATGGTGGTACACACCTGTAATCGCAGCACTTGAGAAGCTGAGGCAGGAGGATTTCTGTAGGTTCAAGAGCAGCCTGTACTGCACACCCTTTGTCCAAAAAAGGAAATGAAGAAAGAGTGGAGAAGGAAAAGGAAATGGGAGGGAAGGGGAAAGGAGGGGGGAGGGGAGGGGAGAGGGGGGGAGAGGAGAGGAGAGGAAAAACTCCTGTTTATAAAACAAACTACTGAAGAGGTGGCTAAGCAAACTAAAATTCCAGACAATCTGAGTTCAGTGCCTAGTACCCACATCAGGCAGCTCACATCGCTGTAATACTAGCTAACTCCAAAGCTAGTGTTCTCTTCTCTTCCACAGGCACCAGCAAACGCATGGCAAATAATACAGATAAGTCAAAAATCTTTTTTTCTTTAAAGAGACTCTGAGCACGTCAGCTCCTTCATCCAAAACAATGACTAAGTAAAGATGCTAAATAAGACGGGTCTGACTTAAAAATGTAAACAGTTTTCAGATAACCTATACACACACTTCCTGTGTACCCAAGCTAACTGCAAGAAACAATTTCTGAAGGGAACCGAGGAGGAGAAAAGCTGTAATACCAAATATCGCCACTAGGTGCCAGGCTCTCCCATCCATGACTGCTGTAGGTTAGCACCAGCCAGTTCCAAACACACAATAATGACAAACCAAGGATCAGAACAGTTTTCAGTCCTCTTCTGCCAGTCAGCCAACAGCACTGGGATCCTGAGCTTCTGGGAATTAGTAAGCAGGTGTGGTTCAAGAAAAACAAGAAATTAGGAAGCACACTGTGTGGGTTTTCAAATGAGGTGTCCACATGAAGGGACCTGGGGCACAAAGCTGTTTAGTTATAGGGCCTGCTACTTTTCATGCCAGAGATCTGACACCCTCTTCTGGCCTCAACTAGTGTGACTGCACTCACACGTAACACCCACACAACCCAGACAGTTAAAAACGTAATACACGCGCGTGCACACACACACGCACACATATATTTAGCAACCCTTATGGAGGTGATCTTTATAAATCTGATAGACTACCAGCCATTTATTTTTTTTTCAAAATTTAGATTGCTGTCTTTAAATGACATGATTAGTGATTTGTGTTTTTGCATAGTCTCGCTACCTCATGTTCTCAAACTTTGTTGATTTGGGAACGAGAATCCTGGAGGACTCCAACTGCTCTGAGGAGGTCACTGCCCACACTGTGGGCTGCCAACTTCATGTTTCTTCTTCACATTAGCCCTACTGCCCTAGTTTGCTTTCTGTTACTGGGATAAACACTGGCCAAGACCAACTTGGGGAGAAAGGTGTGTATTTGACTTACAGGTGACAGTCCATCATGGACACAAGCCAAGACAGAAACTGGAGCAGAGACATGGAGCAACACTGTTGACTGGCTTGCTCCCTCTGGCTTGCTCAATTACTTTTCTTATATAGTCAGTGGGCTGGGCCTTCCTTCATCAGTTAAAAATTAAGAGACACTCCCACAGGCAAGTCTGAGGGTGGTAGGCAGTTCCTCAGCCGAGGCTTCCTGTTCTCAGGTGTGCCAGGTTGACAAAAGCTAACTCAGTAGGTACTGGTCCTTTCTGTCCTGTGTCTGTGGGACAGGACTCCAGCAGCCTGGAGAGGTACCCTATTTTCCTTCAATTTGAAAATGTTCAGCCATGCAGATAATTTTACAACTGAAGTAAATGCGTTGTTTTTATTTCTCATCTATGGTTATTGTGTATGGTGTAGCATGTGTGTGCACATGCATTCTTCATGAGTCATGAAATGGATCGGCTTGAGGCAGGACCACTCAGGAACCCTTTATGTAAAGTCTGAGCCCCAGAGGACTTTTAGTCTCACACCTTGGGGTCTTCTGCACTTGTCCTTCAGAGCAGCAGGTCCCAGGTCTAAATGGACAGCTCTAGACTCTACCTTCTCACTACGCACTACTCACACAGTGCTGTAGCATGCAAGTTGTTAGCCAGTGTTTTACATGTTCACCTGGTCCTGCATGGAGATAATCTAGGGAGCAGGTCATTCCTTATCACGTTCCTTCTCTGGCCCAGAGACTTCATTTTAATTCCTCACTTTTCTTAGATGAGAACAGCATTTGAGTCTCTGTCCCCATGCTCGGGTCTGAATGCACCAGCTCCCTGGAGCACATCGTTCAGAAGGATGCTTCCCCTATATTCACATCCTGGGTGATGGAAAGATTCGGATGTTATCTGTTCTGGATGAGGAAAGGCAGTCTGTAGAAACTCCACTATGATAGCCACACGTGAAGACCTGTGACCCACCTGTGACTCAGCTAACCATTGAGGAGTCATAGTCTGGAAGACAGAAATAACTAATTTCTCTTTCACAGATGAAATAAAAGATAAGAAAAGAAAATGAAGGTCTTCTTGTTATTCAGTGAGCTCTCAGGAAAGTCCCCAATAAAAGCTTGAAGGACAGGTACTGTGGGTAGGCCTGGCTGCTTCTTTGACAGGCATGTGCATTGTTCATTTATTTGTTGCCTTTGCGTGTTGCCAGTACCCGCCACATTTACAGATCCCATCTTCCACCACAGGCATCATCCCCTGCTGATGGGGACTTATTGTCTGGAAGGGAATTGGTCTGGATTTTTGTCTATTTGTTTCTGTGACAAATACCTGAGGGGAAAACCACTTAAAGGAGGAAAGGACTGACTTCATCTCCATTTCTGAGCATCAGTTTGTGCTTGGCTGACTCCGTTGCTTTCTGTACTATTACAGTGGAAGGCTGTGTGAGTATGGCCCACTCCCCTCAGGACAGCCACGCAGCAAAGAGACAAGAAGGGACAGGAACAAGATGTTTTGCTTCTGAGTCAGGTGCCCAGTGGCCTTCCTCCAACTGAAGAGAACAGAGGATAGCTTCAAAACCCATCTGCCAGGAGTAGAGCAGTAAAGTACACTGAAAAATGACCCAAGTCGTGCTTGCAGACAGGAGCCTAGCTTGACTGTCCTCTTATAGAGGCTCCATCCATCAGCTGACTAAAACAGACGCAGAGACCCACAGCCAAACACTAGATGGAGCTCAGGGACTCTTATAGAAGAGTTGGGGGAATGATTGAGAGCCCAGAAGGGGATAGGAACTCCACAGGAAGACCGACAGAGTTAACTAACCTGGACTCTTGGAGACTCCCAGAGAAAACCATCAAAGAACATACATGGGCTGGACCTAGGCCTTCCCACACATACATAGCCGATGTGCAGCTCGGTCTTCATGTAGGTCCCAAAACAACTGGAGAGAGAACTGTCCCTAAATCTGTTGCCTGTCTGTGGAAGCCATTCCCCTGGCTGGGCTGCCTTGTCTAGCCTCAGTGGGAGAGGAAGTGCCTAGACCTGAAAAGACTCGATGTGCCACGAAGGGGGAATACCCAGGGAAGATGTCCACCCTGTCAGAGGAGAAGAGGAGGAAGGATGGGAAGAAGGACTGTGTGAGGGGGGACCAGGAAGACGGGGATTGTGACTGGGAAGTAAAGTGAATAGATAAATTAATGGAGGGGAAGAAGGGATCCAGCGGAGCCCTTCCATGCTGACCACTGCACAGCTCACGTGAGCATGGAGAATCACCACGAATGGAGAGTAGGAAGTGATCTGAAGGTAGGCTAACCTGAATGCAGGGGGCCAGTTAAAAGGAAGTTACTCATGCAAGAAATGATAGGAACTGGAAGAAGTGCTACCGGGGGATGCAGAGGAATGGACCAGCTCTAGCACTGGTGGGGAAGCAATGCTTGAACTGGGCTAACCGCTGTGGCGGCTGATGTTTGAAAACGTGTCAGATCCTCTCCAGGCCTCGTGAGCCCAAGTCTCACAAGCTTTTGACCTCCTTCTTCTGATACAACACAGGAGAAGTAAAAATTAACTTTATGACAGAACCCATTTCCATGGTTCCTGGGCACTAGACGGAAAAAAGAATATGTTATGTGACAAGTGACAGTGCACGCTTATGTTGGTCACCTCCCACCATCACAACTACCCCAGGTCATGTGTTCAAACTTACCCTCCAATGTCATACTTTTAGCAGATAGACTTTGGGGAAGTATTTAGACCATGAGGATGGAACCCCTATGAGTAAGATTTATAGAAGGACATGCTGGGGCTGGAGAGGTGGCTCAGCAGTTACGAGATCATAGCACTCTTTTAGAGGATCAAAATTCAGCTCCTAGAACCCACATCAGGCTGCTTATAACACACACACACACACACACACACACACACACATACACACACACACCTTCATTTTTCCGCCATGAACAGTTTAAGATCCTCACCAGAAACCAAAGATTCTGCAGCCAGGCTCTTGGATACCTCAGTCTCAGAATCACAAACCAAAACAAACTTCCTTTCTTTATATGTTACCCAGTCTCGGGTATTCTGTTACAGCAGCAGCAGTAACAATAACAATGACTATGAAGACTACAACAAACAGATGAAGACACACACTTCCCACAGGACTATTTCAGAAACATCATGAACACGGTCTGATTCTTTGCCTAGAGCTCTGGGGACATAGTGTACAGAGTCTTACATTTCCTTCTTCACTGCTCTGTCACTTTTCGCATAAACTATATTTTTATGCTGAGCCTTATTGCTGATACCAGGTGACTTAGTTGTTTGTTGGTTGGTTGCTTGGGTTTTTGTCAATTTGACACAAACTAGAGTCATCTGGAAAGATGGAACCTCGGCTGAAGAATTGCCAGCATCAGATTGGCCTGTAGGGTGTCTGTCGGGAGAATATTCTTTATTAATAACATGTAAGAAGGGTCTAGCCCACCATCAATGGTGCCGTCCCTGGACAAGTAGTCCTGAGTTGTACAAGAAAGCAGGCTAAGTCCCTAAGCAGCTCTCTCCTTGGTCTCTGCTTCAATGCCTGCCTCTTGGGTTCTGTTAGTGATAGTGTGTCCTGATTAGAATTTTTTTTCAAACTTGAAACATTCCAGGATCATCAGGAAAGAGGGAAATTTCATCGAGAAGATCCCTCCACTGCACTGACCTATAAGCAAGCCCGTGGACTTTTTTGATTAATGAATGATTGATGGAGGCAGAATGAGACCACCGTGGGCAGTACACCTCTGGGTTGTATAAGAAGGCGGGCTGAGTAAGCCATGGGGACAAACCAGTAAGCAAGGTCTCCCTGCAAGGTCTCCATTTCAGTTCCTTCCTCCAGGTACCTGCCCTACTTGAGTTCCTGCCTTGGTTTCCCTCAGTGGACTGTAATCCAGATGTGTAAGTCAAATAAACCCTTTCCTCCCCCAGGCTGCTTTTGGTCAGAATGTTTTATCATGACAATAGGGAAAAAAAAACGAGAACATCCCCATGACCCCCATGAAAGGAACACAAGGTATCCCAGGCCTTTCTTGTTAACGATAAACAAACAGCTGGAATAAATTGTACACTCCGCAGAGAAGCTTGTAACCTGGAATAATTTATTCTCCTTTACTCTAGCTTTGACAAGCTTACAATCTTGGGAGCAGTGTGGAATAAAAAAAAAAAAAGCCTTCAGGAAGATAAGGAATAAGGAGAGGAGGAGAAGGAGAGGAGGAGTTAGGTGACAAGGGGGGGGGACACTGAGGTGGATGTTTGCATGTCCCCACAAGTCAAAGATAGTTGATATATCTAGGTTGGGTATTGGGTTACACTTCTGATTGATATTGAGCATTACCAAACCTATAAAGCCTTTGATTAACATTTTA
The DNA here is from genome assembly GCA_030674055.1 of Rhabdomys pumilio. NCBI lineage: Eukaryota > Metazoa > Chordata > Mammalia > Rodentia > Muridae > Rhabdomys > Rhabdomys pumilio. The sequence continues at coordinate 63,523,890 of JANHMN010000013.1, forward strand.
AAAAATAGTATAAAAGCAACAAGGAGAAGTGGGGGTGGGATAGAGGTTTTCTAGGGAGGGAAAATGGGGAAATGGGATGAATCTGAAATGTAAATAAAATATCCAATAAAGATTTTCACACACACAAAAAAAAAAAGTCTTCAGGAAGCAAAAGCAAGACTTCATTTCCTTGAAAAGAAGAATAGAATCCTAAGCTGAGCAGAGGGCAAGGAAGGCTTACAGGCCAGCAGAGGGCAGAAAGCGGGTTCTTGTTACTCTCCTGAAGCTAGCAAGGGAATGACATATCAGCATTGACCTTTCCCCTGGCAAGAACGAGCTGACCTTTGGATTCTCTTTCTGAGGTCAGAGACTGCTCTAATTGCTCTTTATGACCCCATAAATTAACACCTCACTCTGTCCATGGTGAACAATGAAACAGTTTTTGGTTGTTTAATGGGTGGGCTGATAAATGAGTGAATGACTGTGTTAGTGTAGTTTTAAAACATACTCATTTTATACTTTTGACTATGTGTATGGGGGCAATATGTCTGTGTGAGAATGTACAGAGGCATTGGACTCCCTGGAACTGGAGTAACAGGAAGGTTGTGAACCAACTAACTAGAAGCTGGGAATCAAAACTCAGGTCCTCTAGCAGAGCAGCAAGTTTCCGTGAGGGCTGGGCAATCTCTCCAGCCCTGGTGGATTCAGATGTAGCAAGTTCTTCCTTTCTTCTCCACCTTAGAGCAGTCTCTTCCTCTTGGTGCCCACCACAGGATGCCTTGCCAGGCCGCCATCAGTAACACCCTAGCTTCAGCACCACAGGGCCTTCCATTCTGCAGACACTCCAAGCAAATGTCCCGTCTTCCCACAGATGGTAAGCCACATCTCCACCTTCCTGGTATCCCCAGACTGACCCAGCCTGTCCCCCAAGGCAATAGCCACAGATATATTTGCCATTAAGATAGTGAATGTAGGCATATTTTAAATTCTGCTTTGAAAGTAAATTCTTCTATAGTATTTTTGTTATTGTTGTTTGTTTGTTTGTTTTGTTTGCCCTACGTAGGGAAGATTAATGTTTATTAAATACTAAGTCTGTTCAAATACCTGTACTGAAATTTCCTTTTGTGTCCAAAATTGAAGCCTACAATTAGTTTTCAATCCAATGAAATAATGTCAGCTTTCAGAAGACACAAGACAGCCGCTTCTAGCTTTTTCAGCTTTTATGTCTCTTTTCTCATTCAAAATGATACAAAAAAGTTTTCAACTTAATGAATATATAATTTTCTCTAAATTATAATGTGATTTACTTTTTATGGCTTGAAAGGTTCGCCTCTATTAGGTTTTCTTCTCTCCCTGTGTGAACAAGCAGATGCATTCTGCTAGATCCGCCTCAAAGGAGAAGGAACGTGGTGCTCACGGGATGCATCTTTAATTCCCAGAGGCCATTTTGGAGTTTCTCTTTCTAGTTTTTTTCTCTTTGAAAACTTTTAAGAGAACCCAAGTCTAAAAACCAATACATCGTACAGTGTTCTGCCTGTGACTGAGAGGAGACTGGCAAAGGTTAACAAAAACACCAAGAAAAAGTTTAACTCATCCCACTTTATGGAAGGCAATTTCCAAGCAGCTTATCTGCTATGAAGATCACGTCATCAACGAATTTATTTAATAGTTAATTAGAAGCATCTCTTAAAAGACTTCCCCAGCCATAATCCTAGCTAATAATATCAAACTGATGAGCAAAGACATCACACCTACGTGTTCAGCCGCTGATGTGGCAAAGATCATGAAATTCTGCAAAACTCAATCTAAAGCAAGTTGTAAATCGCACAAATACCAGCTAATGGATAATGAGATTCTATTCTAATGTTGATAATGTGCAATGTAAGTGTTTCCTGTTTCTTAAATAGGATATCTTTGACCATTTAAGCAAGTCTTTAGCACCAGGCATCCACAGACATGAGTATATTAAAAAAGCCATTTTGTGTATGCCGCTTTGGAGGTAATGAGAAAGTGCTTCTCAATGGGACACGCTTAAGAGGAGACATCAATGTCTTATTAATAGGTGAGAGCACGCTGAGTTAATAGTGCATTGATAACTTATTTTTATTGTCCCCTCCTCATCACGCTTATGTGGTCCCATGATGTAATATTAGCAAGAAAATAAAAGGCCGACCCAGCACAATTACTGTGTCATCATTTTCTAGCATAAAGGCATGCTTGCTTTTTAATGGCGATGTCTTTGTGAGGACATCATTTGACCTTTTGCACAAATATATTATGTGTAGTACATCAGCTAGGTAACCCCAAATTCCTCCACTTGGTTCCTTGCTCCCACAGTTATCTTTCACCAAACCTAACTATTGATCTACTGAAAATTCTAACAGCCTGAATTATGGTCAGAATCTTTTTCTCACTGGGTTGTTGCCAGTCTTCCTACTTGCCCTTGAGCATAGTCTCCAAAGTCAGGCAGAGCTTCAGCAAAGCCTTTCTTCTAAGAACTTGTAACTGACTCTCTGCCCGCCATTAAGTCAGCCCTCAGTGATGGGCACTCTGGTGGGCTGGGGGAAGAGCACAAAAACACATGTGGTTGTGGCTAACTCTGCTTAATTGTAGAACCAAACCAAATATACTGACCAAATATGTAGCAATGAAATCCTTACTGCACCCACCCACACTGGCAGAACAAGGAGAGGGAGGCACAGGGACTGAAGTTGCCTGAAGGAGGGGCCATATCTGCTCTAACCTGACAAATTAAAACCAGTGACGAGACAGATACCCGGATTGTTACAGACTAAGAGCCAATTTTTTTCCAGCTTTCTGCTGCCCCCTAAACAGCCATTCCTTACCCTCTGTGTGTGACCCAACATCCTTGTGACTATTAGATAAATCCTCTCAGACTACACAAACACACCCCTCGCTTCCACTAACCCAAGGCTAAGAATGTCACCTGATGCCATCTGAGACCCAGAGCAGAGCCCACCCAGCCTTGTTGTGATCCACTCACCTGCCTGATATTTTTTGCCAGCTTCCTTGAAAGATGTTTTGGTTTTATGGCTCCTGTTCCCGAATCAGTTATCAGATTGGAGTGTGGAATCTGGGGTCTTTATCTGTGTTCCGGGCCAAGGTCACTCTGGAATAAACTATCTCTTCTCTTTGAGGTGTGGCTTTTGTGTCGACCTCCAGCTTGACCTCAAGGGGCTTTCAGAGGAGAAAGGAGAGATAGACAGGTACAGAAGTCAGTGTACCTGATGATTCATAGAGAAGACAGAACAGAATGTACCGTAAAGGAACTGATTTTTTAAGGTTTTTTTTTCTTTTTTTTTCTTTTTTTTTTTACATTGAAAACAAATTATTTGTGTGAACGGAGTTATGTGGTGGGTGTGGCATGGATGGGGGTGCAGGTGCCAGGCTTGCACAGCATGCATATAGAGGACCACCTGTGGAAGTTGGTGCATTCCCTCCATCAGGTGGGTCCCAAGGACTGAACTCAGCTTACCAGGTTCCGGAGCACTTTACCCACTGAGCCATCTCAATCGATGGCTCTTCTTTGAATATCATTTAGGTCAACAACATGATAGTCATAATTAGGACTTCAGATGAGATGCCGTCTCTAATTAAATCTTCTTTCTAAAAAGTTTTTCCTTGCAACATGTTTTTTTTTTTTTTATTTTTACCATGCCTTCTGTTGTGAGTCATTAGTTCAATTCTGTCAACACAGATCCCTCCAGGCACCTGGGAACCCCAGGCAGTGGTGGGAAGAGGGGTGAAGCTGCTGTGGATACTAGGAATGTAAACATGAATTTTTTTAAAAAAATACTAAAACCTAGAGTCTTTCCATGTGTTCCTGAATGGTTTATTTTTGGCTTCTTGGCTTTGTGAGTCACAGTCTTGCTGTGTGTCCCTGGCTGACTGGCTCTTTTGTGTTGATGTGAATGAGAATGGTCCCCATGGACTCATAGAGATTTGAACACTCAGTCACCAGGGAGTAGCACTATTTGAAAGAAGAAGGAAGTATTGGTCCTGTGAGAAGCATGTCACTAGGTGTGGGCTTTGAGATTTCAAATGCCCAAGCCAGGCCCAGTGTCCCTTTCTCTTCCCAGTGCCTGTGGGTCTGGGTGTACAACTCTTAGGTACTTCAGCACCACGTCTGTCTGCACGCCTCCATGCTCTGCAACTGTAAGCAAGACCCAATTCAATGTTCTCTTCTCTCTCTCTCTCTCTCTCTCCCTCCCTCCCTCCCTTCCATCCTTTCTCCCTCCCTTCCTTCCTTGCCTTTTTCATTTATTTATTTATATTGGTTTGTTCATTTGAGACAAGGTTTCTCTGTGAAGCCCTGGCTGTCCTAGAATTTGATCTATAAACCAGACTGGCCTCAACCTAAGAGATTTGCCTGCCTCTGCTTCCCAAGTGTTGGGATTAAAGTTGTGTGCCACCACCATCCAAGTAAATGCTTTCTTTTGTAAGAGTTGCTATGGTCATGGTGTCTCTTCACAGCAATA
>JANHMN010000013.1:63538641-63548816 GCA_030674055.1 Rhabdomys pumilio
GGGGAGGAGTGGAGAATCCATGAGACGTTTACAAACAGAATATAAACAGACAGAATCCCCCTCCCCACTTTGTACTGCATTTCTACAAGGTTAGTCCTTCAGGTCCTTCTACAAGACAGCATACCCAATGGGCTGCTTGTAGAAACACAGGAAAGAAATTAGCTATCTTCTATTAAACTAGATCTCAGAGATTTGCAAAAAGAAATGTAAACTGACATCCATATTTTGACAAATGTGTTATTATTCACAAAATAAAACATTATCTTGCCTTATAATGGACTCATTTTTTGTATTCTGAAGCTTGAACTAGGGGCCTCACATATATATTAGGCAAGCACATCCCAGAAGAACTTTTTGTTTTGTGATAGGCTTTCACTATGTAGACCAGACTGGCCTCGAACTCACAGAGATCTGCCTGCCTCTGCCTCTCAATTGCTGATATTAAAGGTGTGCGCCACCGCTACCTCCTCCTCCTCCTCCTCCTCCTCCTCCTCCTCCTCCTCCTCCTCCTCCTCCTCCTCCTCCTCCTCCTCCTCCTTCTCCTCCTCCTCTTCTCCCTCCTCCTCCTCCTTCTCCTTCTTCAATTTGTGTGTGTATGTATGTGTGTGTGTTGTCCATGTGTTTGTTCCACATGTGTAGGTACCCATGAAGTCCATAAGAGGCATCAGATCTCCTAGAGTTGAAATTACAGGATCTATGCCTCCAAATATAGGTGCTGGGAACCTAACTCAAGTTCTCTGGCAGAACAGTAAGTAGTCAACCGCTGAGCCATCTCTCCAGCCTCTTCTTTCTTAGTAATTAACAAAATCATAGTTTAAAATGGTCTCACTATGAGTTCCTTTAAATGCCAGTATTGACCAGTGGAACTTTTATAAGTGTTCTTTGGGATCCTTGGTAATGTATAAGAATGTCAAATCTCCCAGGATTCCTCTGCCCCACACACTGAATTAAAACCTTTCCTGGTGGCTTCAGTTTTACATTAAATCAGGCTCAAGTGCCCCAAAGACTACATGAGAAAATAAGAAAGAAGACAGTTTGGAAGATCGTGTGAAGGTATCTCCAAAGGGTATCCCACCATCCTTCTCTAACTTGGGACAGGAAAACACTGAAACAGCTGAGATTCCAGCCCAGGCTCCCTCCAGCACTGTATTTTCTGTGATGATTCTGGGTAATTGCTGTGAGGTCTAATATTTTGTCCCTAATGGAAGGAATGATAATTTGGAAAGCTCTCTTTATTTTTCTTCCTTTCACTGACAGTTTTATGCATGTAGACTAGAAAGTCCTGAACTGTGGAGAGAAGCAGGGGAGGGAGAGAGATCACCAATTTGATTTTACCAAAATAATGATTTATTACACATTCAGCTATTTACAGAGATGATCTGGTTTGGAATTCTGTGAATGTCACACAGCTTGGGTGAAATATTCTTCACAACAGAAGGTCTCTTCATTTCACCTGCTGGCATGAGTTAATACTCAAAACGCATGTTGCTGAAAGGAGAAAGGACAATTGATGATGTAATTCCTAAATATAAAAGATGGGTCACAATGCAACAGTCTGGTTTTCAAATGAAGTCCCCAACACAAGTCCTGGCATCACTCCCAACTGACATGCAGCACCTGCTCTGTCCTGGGGAAGATGTTCCAGCCCTTGTGACTTGAGTTTCTCACATGCAAAACATGGTGAGGGCTCAGAAGGGTTAGCATCCAGTTCAAGATCTACACTGGAGCTGCAAGGTCTGCTCTTGCTCAACACACTGAAGAAGCGCAAAGATGAAGGAAAATGTAGTGGGCTTCTCATACCTGACAATATATTTAATGAGGCGGAGTGTCATTGAGACTTCATGTTTGTGTTTTACCAACTTAGTATTCTTGCCATGTTCCCTGTGACATCATGTTGGAGTATGTGTGCACTCAGAGTCCCTGCCATGTTCCTGGTATGCTGGTAGTGTCCCCCTTTATTGACTTAGCCTTGTCTCTCTGTTTTTCTTCCATTACTTCTGACTTGAGTCACCTGTGTCCAGTCCAGCTGCCCCATGCCCAAATACGCACTTGAGAACCTATTGTCTAGGACCCATGTTGTCATTTAGAATTTCATCTGAGGCAAAACTTTAAACCTTTCATATGAAAAAAAAAACATGTCTTGGTGATTGTTACTCCAGAAGAAGCCAGAATTCACTGGAACTTTTTTTAAGGGAAGCACTTCCCCAAACATACTTCTACCCACCTCCTGAGCCCAGCCACCCCAAGACCTTCAGAACAAAGACATTTATAAACCATGACCCCTTTGCTAGGGAGATGAAGGCCTGAAGGAAATATCAGCTGTGTGGTTCAGCTATGAGGGTCACCCCAGAGAAGCATGAACAACCAGATACAGACCCCAGAGTCTAATGACTGCCCCTCTAACAAGCTTCTACATATGCTGAGTTAAGTCTCACAGGTTTACAGTGGTGATAACGGGCGTGCAAAGAAACCTAACCCAGTCTACTTAGCTTAAGATCAAAAACGTCAAAAATGAAGATGTGTGTAAAAAAGGCCCAGCTCCCCTTCATGTAGTTCCATAACCAAATGGTACACTCGACTTACGTTTTCTAGGTTCATGCCTGCTGCGTTTGCACTGGCCTTCTTACGATATTTCCTCCGGGTGCAGTAGACGCTGACGAGAGTGACAATGAGCATCACAGCAAACACGGTGACCGTGGAAGAGACAGCGATGACAATAGTGTCTCGGGTGGACCCTTTGGTCTCACACCTTTTGCCCATGTACCACCAGTCTTCCCCTGCAGGACACCTGCAGGAAGACATATGCTGCCACTTAGAGTGTCATTTATGGGTGACATCTAACTGTGAGCATCATCATTTAGGGCCCCAGTCACCTCTAGTATCTTTGAGCACTGACAGTCGCTGGCATGCATAGCTATAGTCCCACAACCACCTGAAGATATGTGACTGACATCAGGTGAGGCAGGGAAGAGGGGCAGGGGTGCATTACAATTAATCTGACTCGGGAACAGCAGCTGGGGGAGCAGGGAGATAACTAGCTGAGGGGATTTGGTTCACCACTGTGAGTTCCACGCCTTGACTAAAGACACAGAGCTTCAACATATTCCACTAGAAAATGGGGACCAGCAGAGTCAAGGGACAAAACTACTGTGAGGATTTAATGATAAGTAATGTAATAAGATATATAATCCAGGCAATTAGGTTGTAGTGCACTATTTCTTCATGAATCATTGTTTTGGTGGCTAGCCAAAGTCCCAAACGGGAGTTCAAAAGAGTAACTGCTGGATAGTTTTATGTCAGCTTGACATAAGCTAGAGTCATTGGAGAGGAAAGAAACCTCAATTAAGAAAATGCCTCCATGAGATTGAGCTGCAGGCAAGCCTGTAGGGCACCTTCTTAATTAGTTATTGATGGGAGATTGCCCAGCCCATTGTGGGTGGTGCCATCCTTGGGCTGGTGGTCCTGGATTCTGTAAGAAAAAAAGCCAAGCCAGCCTCAGGGAGCAAGCCAGTAAGCAGCACCCCTCTATGGCCTCTGCATCAGGTCCTGTCTCAAAGTGCCTGCCCTGTTTGAGTTCCTCTCCTGACTTCCTTCAATGAGAGACTATGATGTGGAAGTGTAAGCCACGTAAACCCTTTCCTCCGAAAGTTGCTTTTGGCCATGGTGTTTCATCGCAGCAACAGAAGCCTGATTTGGACACTCAATCAATACCATCCATGTGAATTATCAGCATCTAATTCCCAGAAAGATAAAAGACAATCTCATGAAACAGTGAGGCAGTGGAGCCTCCCATATGAGCCCTCACTTGCACTCAGGTTGGCCTTCTCGGACAGTGCAGATGCCGCCGTTCTGACATTCGACCTCAGAGCAGGCATTTTGGACAGTCGAGGTGGGGACTGGGTCTGGGACGGCTGATGTAGAATTGAGGTGAGATATGTCTGCAGAGGGAAGGAGAAAGCATGGTGGAGATCAGCTTTTGCATTCATTGTCATTGGACATATAACTCTCAAGAGCTGAGGCCTGTGCAAAAGGTATGTAATCTTGATTCATGATCTAGCAACACTTATGGGCAGTCAAATAAGGATCAGGCAAAGGTGGAGAGACGGCTATTAGCTGAGGATTTGACTTCACTCTCCAGAACCTGTGGTTTGATTTTTAAAGCCATCTGAGGTAGTACATGTTTACAGTCTGAAAAAGTAAAGACAGGCAGATAACGGGCTGAGAGGCCAGTCTACCTAGCATCATCTCAAAGGGGGCTGGAGAGATGGTTCAGCTGCTCTTCCAGAGGACCTGAGTTCAATTCCCAGCACCCACATGGCAGCTCACAACTGTCTATGACTCCAGTTCCAGGGGATCTCACACCCTCACAGAGACATACATGCAGTCAAAACCAATGTACATTTAAAAAATAAATAAATTATTAAAAATGAGACAATGGTGCCTGAGGCAGGCAGGTTTACACACACATACACACACACATACACACACACACACACACACACACACACACACACACACACACCAAGAGGAGAGAACTGGAGTGACAACCACCATGCTTATCTCACAGATGGAACTCTGAGAGGCACCTCAGCAATCTCCTGCCCAGGGTCATGAGGTTTTCGGCCTAAAGATTTTCTTCCTTCCTTTCTTTCTTTCTTTCTTTCTTTCTTTCTTTTGTTTTTTTTTTTTTTTTTAGGTTTTTTTGAGACAGGGTTTCTCTGTGTGGCCCGGGCTGTCCTGGAACTCACTCTGTAGACCAGGCTGGCCTCGAACTCAGAAATCTGCCTGCCTCTGCCTCCCAAGTGCTGGGATTAAAGGCATGCACCACCACTGCCCAGCAGCCTAAGAATTTTCACTGTTATTCCAAAAAACGTAGTAAATAAATGTTTGACTCCGGAACTTTTGATGGTTCAAATTAAACTGTTTCATATTTCTAATCATTCATATAAAAAAAATTCCCACTCTTTCCCATTTCCTTCCAGGACCTATAGCATAGCTTTAAAAGAAAAAAAAAAGGCACTAAAAGAATACAGCAGTCAATCGCCACAAGATGTGAATGCACATAAGACTATTATTTTGATACCTTCAACAGTCAGTAAGATGTAAAGGTCATCTCCTTTTATGAACTCTCTGCTCTTCAGCCTCTTGTGGGTTATGAAGACACTGGTTCCATAGCCTCTGCCTCTGCTATACTGAGTCCCATTAGGGAAAGAAACCGCCACTCCCACCTTGGAAGGCCTGTCCCAAAAATAGCTTCCATTATCTGAAAAAGCAATTGATGTTAGTGGGTTGAGCACCCTCACAGCTTTTGGCAAGAATGATCAACAGGCGGCGAGACACAATGAGGATGACGCTGAGGAGACTCAAGGGATGCTATTGACCTGTGGTGTATTCCCAGGCGAGTCGCTGGACCTTGCTCATTCACACTGCCCCACAGGAAGAGAGACCACTTGCCAGTGGGACCCTACTTCTAAACAACAAGTGGAGGAATCACACCGGTGCATATTGCCCATCACGAAAACCCTTCTGTCTGGTGGGATCGAGCCTCAGCAGCCTTCTGAGCTGCAGTTGGGCCTTTTTAACTGAGTCAGAGCAGTAAGTTGCTGAAGAGCTTTTAATGTTAGCAAAGAACAATTTTTCTCACAAACTAAGTGTCATTCAGAGGGACATGCTGGAAAATAATAAAAACTTGCATTTTGTGGTATTTTTTCTCTATATATCAGATTCAGTTGCTACTTTTTCTAAGTCACTTTGATTTATCCTTGTCATTTATAAAATACATTTGGTGCCATTCTGCTTCCCATAATTCTATTTCTCCCTCTATTCAGTCTCCAGAAACAAAACATTATTGTAATTCCAAGCGCGATCATGTTTCTCTGGGTGATGGTTCTTTTTGAGACTTGGAATGCTGTCACCATCACTAAGCCCTGTCAGATTGATGAGCCATCCCCATCTACTTCTACACAGCTGCCACCAACATCCCAGCATCTCCACTCTGACTGTGAGCTCTCACCTTAAAGCTGAGTTGTTTTCCACCGTGCCACCATGTGACCAAGTCAGCATGGGTGAGACACTCAACAGCAGAGGGACTCTCCCTCCCAACAGGCTTCCATAATTAACCTCTCCCAATTCTCTTAATAGATCTGTGGGATTATTGACACTGCCTTGGTTTAACAACCAAGAACAGTGGGGCCTCAAGAACATTTTTTCTTCAAGATCTCAAAGCTAATGAGAAACAAATCTTGGGTTTGTACCCAAACATCTCAGCCCTAAAGTCAGCACTCCCAAGCCAATACTTAGAAATCAGGGATGCTTAATTCCCAAGGTCCCAGACCTTGCTGACATCTGTAACAGTTGTCTACTTGGGGACTGCGTCTTCCACTAGCAAATCCTTTCCCTGAAGCTGAAAGCCTTCACTTTGAGGCTGAATACTCTCCAGGTAACCAACAGTGCTCACACCCAAATCACCCATTGCTCCTTGAACAATGATCATGGCCCTAGCCATAAGGAACATAAGCCACGAACCATTGGTCATCGCTGGGTCTGTGGTTATACTTCGCTGGTTAGACATACGCTGTCGGATGTCAGGATTTTGATCCAAGAGTGTCATTGTCGCTTGTTTCCAAGGACACGGCCACTGTAATTGATCATCATTGGCACCAGAGATCAGGTGGAAATAAATTCCTACATTCGTGGAGGCTTCTAGATGCATGGAAATCTGAAAAGCGTAACCTTCAGGAGAATAAAATGGAGGACTGTAGACACTTATGTTCTGGTCAAGAAACTGTGTGAAATTCTGTATGTGCCAGATATGGTGAGGACACCTTGTTTCTGAGAGATTGATGTCATCGATAGACAGACCACCTGATGATGCGGCAGGGCCTCCGAGTCCTTCAAACACCACTCGAAATTTTTCAGTCACTTTGAATGTTACATAGTAAAGTTGCCAGCTCCCAGTGGGTATTTCTGCAGAAAGAGTTCTTGTTTCAAGAGCAATGAAGGACTATGAACTCTGTGCTGACATGCTCAGTGTTGAAGCTCTGACCTTCAAAAGCAAATGATAGTCCCAGAACCTCTGATTCTTTTTTTTATTAATTAATTTATTTATTCAATTTATATCCCGATCGCTGCCTTCCCTCCTGGCCCCCTTTCACACAGTCCCTCCCCATCCTCCATCCCTTTCTCTTCTGAGAAGGAGGAGCCCACCTCCCATATCCTCCCATGGATTCAAAGAAAGGTTTTCTTACCTCTTTATCCCGAGATCATTTATAAGATCACTGACTTAAGGGTGCTGCCGAGCTTAGAGTGTTCCCTGGGATACTTAACCTTTGCATACCTGCTCCTCAGATAACTCACCCTTTCTCAGAGGGGTAGTCACCCAGTTCCTGAGTGCTATGTGTCTGCTTACCAGGTACCTGGCATTCTGTACTGGTTTAACAGTTGAGCCCAGTATTAACACCTGTGATTTACTGATACACAGATAACTACTTCTTTAATATACTTATAACTTAGCTGAAACACTCAAACGTCTGCTGAATTTTAGCAGTATTAAACAGGAATCTACAAACACAGGAATACTGTATCTGTTGGCATCTAATGACTCAAGGTTTCAAGTATTTACTTGAGAGTGGTTACCCCTCTTTCTTACCACCTTCTTCTTTCCTGTCTCACACATCTGGCCCACTGCATATGAGAGGCTTTTCCTGTTCATTTAAGCAGGAAACTAGAGGATCAATCTCTTTTTTTCTGTCATCTGGTAACACTCAAACTGCCATATCCCCCTACTTCAACAAGAAACAATTCATGAAAAGTCTTCAGGAGCCCCCATGACAACAGGAGAAAAAAAAGTCATGCCAAAATGTCAGTTAACATACACTGCCTGAAAACTTAACTATATCAGCATTTAATAAGAATTGAAATTGCCTTGAAATAAAGTATCAATATTCAGATTACAGAAAATACCGCTCTACATGGATAGATTACAGACAGAACAACAATCTTCCATCTGCATTTGAAGGTTTCGCTTCATTATGTTATTCCTACCCATGAAGTCCAGAAGGGCTGATATGCAGGTTCCTGAGAGTCTTATGTTACTGTCTTCTCATGACAGAGCCACAGGTTGCTAAGGGGACAGATTTCCATTCCAAACCCAGACAATGACATATAGTTACCTTAAATTTTTCATTAATATACATGTTAATGCATAAATGTATAGTAACAAAAGATATATAGTTTTAATAGCTAATATAATTTCATGTGAATATATATGCACAATGCATAAATATTCTTTGTGAGACTAAAAACCCCACTATTCCTAGGTGTTTATGGACACCTGTATCTCAGATGCTTTCCTGAATGGAGGTGCTGTGACATACAGGGCAGTGTGGACTCACTTCATAATGTGTTTGGTTTTGTCATTAAATTAAGGGGTCAGTGTGAACAAGAAGAAAAGTAGTCAGTTTCCTGTGATGGTGGTTAATCATGAGTGTCACCTTGACGGGATTTAGAATCACCATGGAGACCAGCCCCTGTGCATTCTGTGAGAGATTTTCTAGATTAGGTCAATTGAAATGGAAAGACCCATCCTAAATGTGGGCGGCACAAATGCCCAGGCTAGACCAATGCCCAGGCTAGAGTCCTGGACTGCATCCAAAGGAGAAAAGGAGTCAGCCACCACCATTGGTCTGTATGCTTCCTGGCTACAGATACAATGTGACCAGCTGCCTCACCCCTTCCCTGCCATGATGGACTGGTCCCACAAATTGTGATCCACAATAAGCCCTTCATCATAACAAAGCAGAGAGTAACTAATACAGTCTCACATGCCTTCCTTCCCGGTCTGCTTTACTATGTGAGTAGTTGGCCTACCTCTCTGACACTGACTGATGTATAATGTGGACTCCCCTCCACAAACATAGCTCCCACTGTGATAGTTCTTTCATATCACAGCAGAAACCTTTATGGATTTATTTTTACACTGGAAGTTAGATAGAGTTCTTTTTCCATTGGAATGTCACTTTGGTAAAACTGGGCCACAGTGAGATAAAATGAGAGATGCCAAAAGTGTTTCTTCAGGACAGACCAGGCCTCCCTGAGGCCAACCCTTCCTTCATCCACTCCATACTTTGGTTTCTTTTAGCCACCAACATTCTACATGTTGCCCAGAGCTCACAGTGTGTTCTCATTACTTGTAGAGAACGCAAGTCCACAGTTCCAGAGACTGGCTGTGTTTTCTAAGTATTGCATAAAGGACCCTCATTTTAACTTCCTTATCAAGACAGATCAAATTCTATTTGAAAGTCACACATCAACAGCCTCTGCTCTGCTACAAGCTGCCACATAGAGTTCTGGGAACATCTCACCCTGAATCCAAACAACAGAAATGTGGATACTGTACCTTTTATTTCTCTCTGAAGGGTTAAAACCCCATCCTGGTGGCCTGCAGAGTACTCCCGGGTGTAGACGTTCAATTGGTCATTTCCACTTCCACTGTTGTACAGATAAAACTCCAAGCACTGAAATCCTCTTTTGGGGTACAGCATTCTGCTCTCCAGCACCGCTTTGGCCCCCTCATTCCCAGTGCTAGTGTTGAAATGCATGAAGAAGCCAGAGTCTGCTCAGAGCACACAAGCAGAAGCAAGATATTAGGATTTCTAGCTCCAAGCACATGTCTTCCTTTAATGTTTGCTTAATTCCTACCATACACAAATACTATAGTCTAGCCTTGGCCCCCAAAGTTCATGCAGTTGAAATAACTTTCAAATTGATATGTTGACAGTACTTGGAAGTCAGACCTTTGGAGGAGATAAGGATACTGTGAAATCATAAGTGGGGTCCTCACATAAGTATTTGTGACTTTGTGAATAGAAGAGACTTGAGCAAGCAGAAAGATTCCTATGACCAGGTGGTGATGTCCCTCAACAGATGACAAGCAGACACTAGTCACTCTAATCTTAAACTTCTGTTTGGTTTTAGACCCCAGGACAAGAAATTGAGATACATATTTTACATAACAAAAAAACCTTGTGTCCAGGTTCTCCCAGCATCCTTCAGTCCCTACCTGGCATACCCTGTCCCCCTAACCCCGCCCAGAGGTTCTTCCTTATATAATCCAGACATTTAGATCTCTCTCTCTCTCTCTCTCTCTCTCTCTCTCTCTCTCTCTCTCTCTCTCT
>JANHMN010000013.1:63556371-63577242 GCA_030674055.1 Rhabdomys pumilio
GTGTGTGTGTGTGTGTGTGTGTGTGTGTGTGTGTGTGTGTGTGTGTGCATATGTGTGGGTGCACATGTGTGTACATGTACCTGTGTGTATGCACCTGTGTGTGTATGCAAACTCAAGAACTCTCTCAAGCAAACTCAGAACTTTCCCATATGACTAGTCTCCATAGCCAGTTTGCTCTGGGTTTCCTTATCTCAAAGAAGGATGGAATTACAGCTGGCTCCCCAACATACATAGCATTTATGTGGGTTCTGAATTCACATCCTCATGCTTGCCATCTCCCCAACACTCTTCTGACTTTTTAATAATTTAATACTAAATTAAAAATTATTTATTTCCAGAAAAAAATAAAAGATAATGTGCTCTTGTTAACATCTGGACTTGTCAAAATAAAATGCTGACAACCTGCTATTTCTGTAAATGGTTATTCTGTGCTTTTTACTCCTATTCACATCCTGTGCTGGGCGAGGGCTGGGGAGGTGGCTCCTGTGCTATTTTTCTTGAGGACTGGAATTTAGTCCCTAGGACCCTCAGCAATGACTCAACCACTCTGGGGGATTCGCTGTCTCTTCTGGCCTCTGCAGGTACTGCACACGTGTATTTGCTCACTACATGTGCACATATATACTTAACTAAAAGCAATAAAAATCTTTTTTAAAACCCTTTCCAGTCTGGGAGTGATCAGTGTTATTCCATCTGCCTAATGCCCCAGGCCCTAGATTCTATTATCAGCTCTGAAATAAATAAATAAATGCTTAAACACGGGGAATTGATGCTTTAAAAAAGTATCAGCAATGGAGAGATGGCAGTGGTTAAGAGTGTGCACTGCTCTTCTAGAGGACCAAACTTGGGTTCCCTGTGCCATGTCAGGTGGCAGACACTGACTGTAACTCTGACTCCAGGGTACCACAGATACTGTACTCATGTCCCCCCGACACACACATACACACATATACACATGCACACACACATATATACACACTCATGTACACTCACACACACATACATATACACATCCACATATACACACTTACACATACATACACACACACATACATACATACATACACAGAAGGAGAAAAAAAGAGACCATACACACACATACACAAAGAGAGGGGAAGGAGAGGAGGGGAAAGAAAAGGACAAGGAAGGAGATAGAATATAAATTAAAACAGCAATAAAAACCTTATTAAAACCAAGAATGCTTCCTTAATCTTTATGTCCTAAGCATTCAACACAAAGTAAGTTCTCCATCAAAGTTGAGCGAATTGATTTTATATTGGTCAAAACCAACATATATTCATTCAGTCATAAATATTTAAAATCTTTTAATTCTGCATTTTGCTTATTTTTTAAAATAAATTTACATGGCCATACAGAGGAACAACAGCAACAATAAGAAGCCTTAACACCACACAGGCCATTCTGGTAAACGTTGGTCCTGTCATCTCAAGAACACGGTAACTGCAGAAACTCCAAAATGTACTAACCCAAGCTGTCTTCTAGAACATACGGAATGGTATGTGGCCATCTGTAGTGGTCTCCAATGATAGAATTCCTCCCACGTGCCTGTCAAAAATAAGTGTGAAAAGAATCAGTTAAGTGAGCTAGACAAAGCTAATCAATAATCAGTCTGGAAATAGGTAAAGTTTACAGTTCTTCCTGCGAACTCAAACTAATGGAGCATGTGTCTAAATTTCCACCATAACTCAACAAAACTTACAGATGGAAATAACTAATTACTGTAGTTAACATAGAGTTAAAGAAGAAATGGTACTCAAAAAAGATGGCTGGAAAATGGCACTGTGAAGACTGGTAGATGTTTAGATATTTAAAAACACATAAGAATGGGCTGTCAACACCTCCACAGTTAAGACTGTTTGTTGCTCTTGAACAGCATCTAAGTCCAGTTCTCACGCCTCCATCAGCAGCTCACAACCACAGTACACACACAGCATCCATAACTCCATGCAGGCTCTCTCTCTCTCTCTCTCTCTCTCTCTCTCTCTCTCTCTCTCTCACACACACACACACACACACACACACACACACAGCATGCATGTGGTACACCATGTAGGCACACACACATGGTATACATAGACTCATCCAGGCTCATACACGCACAATATACATGTGGTACACATAAACTCATACAAGCTTCCAGACACACAGCATGCCTGTGATACACATAAGCTCACACATGCTTGCACATGCATACAAACAAATAAACAAACAAACAGAAGGGAAGTGATAACTAAACCAAACCTTAAAAATCTGAATCTCAGAGGGGAAGAAATCAGACATAAGATGGATGAGAAGCTACAAATTTTCTGGAGGAAAAGTCTGGAGAAATGACTCAGCCGTTAAGAACATTTGCTGCCCTTGCAGAAGACCCAGTTTGGTTCCCAGCACCCACATGGTGCCTTAGAACCCCCAGTAACTACAGTTTCAAGGGATCCAATGACCTCTATGGCTCCAGTGGCCCCCAGAAACACACATGGTGTACAGAGACACATGAGAGCAAAACACTCATACATGTAAGATTAAAAATAGATAAATAAAATATTTCTAAAGGCATCCTAATTTATAATAGAAAACAAGTAATATATTTTTTAATGCATCTACCCTAGCAACACAATAAATGTTATTCCAAAGAACAGAACCACCTGGGTGGTAAATGCAGCAAGGTCCTCAGACTGTCTCAGCAGGTGCTTTACCTGAGTCACTGCCTCAGCCCACAGTCACCTATTTAAAGAATGACTTTACTACAGAAAGTGGGTTTCGGGGTGGAAAATATTATGGAGAACGAATTGGAAGGCTATTGCAAACATAGAGGGAACCAATGACAGGGCTTGAATGCTGGGGAAAGTGACTGAGCCAAAACTGTTGGGTAGAGGCTGGCAGGGGACACTAATGGACTGGGAGAGGTTAGGGATAGGCCAGGAGCAAAGGGGACTCCTGAAGTTGTTATGGATTTCCTTGAGGGGAAAATTGTGAAGCAGTGACAGGCAGCAAGAAGGGAAGGCTGGGGGTTGGGGGGGAGGTCAGTGCACACCTAGATTTGCTCTATCTTGTAGACATTCACATACAGTGTGCAAATGGAGACTAGTGCTGAGGGGCAAGGCAGGACGAGAGTGACCCACTTACAGATCTAGTTTGGAGGTGGCACATGAAGCCATAGCTCAGGTGAGATGGAGAAGCAGAGAGAAAGGGGCCAGGACCAGAAGGAAGCCTTCAGATGGCAGCTTCTTCCCTATTCCCTTCCTTCTCTCCTTCCCTACCTCTTATCCTCTCACCCGACCCCCTGTCTCTTCCTGTCATCCCTTACCTTCCCTCCTCTCCCCCTTTCCCTCCTTCCTTCGTCCCTCTGGTTTCCTTCCTTTCCTCTCCCTCTCTTTTTCTCGTCCCTTCCTTCTCTTTTCTTCCCCTGCCCTTCACTTTCCTTCACTCCCTTCTCTCTTCATCTTCTCTTCCTCTTCTGCTCCCCTCCCCCTCTCCTTTTTGTACTATTAGAATCACACCCACGCAAGAGCCTCAGTTTTACACTGTATTCCCAGCTTCTCTTTGACATTTTAACTTGAGTTTGGGTCTTTCTGTGTAGCCCAGGCTGGCTTTGAACCTGTGGTTCTCCTACCTTGACCACCTGAGCAGGTGAGATTACAGGTCTGAGCATCAGGTATAACTCATAGCTCTATCTCTTCAAGGAGGATTTGAGAGGTGAGCCTCTGATGTGTCGAGGGCAAGGAGGAATCACAGAGTGTGTTGGAAAAAATAGAAGCTTGGAGAGCAGAAAGCTCTACTAGGTAATGTCTATGTCCAAGGGTGTGTATATTTAAATCATGAATGATCTTGTTGATTTGTCTATTTTTAAGTTTACCTAAACTTCTACAATATAACAATTATAAATGCATTATTATGCATCTCTGACTCCATCACCTACAAAAGAAGAGTAAATTCACAAAAGGTTTGAAAATCTGGAAAATGAAAAAATATACCTTGATTTTCTTTTTAAAAAGTGCTTAAGACACTGAACTCTTGTTTGGGTGGTTGGATTGTTCTGCTTTGTTTGTTTGTTTGTTTGTTTGAGACAGGGTGTCACTGTGTAGCCCTGGATGGCCTGGAAGTCACCATGCAGAACAAGCTGGCCTCACACTCAGAGATCCATCTGCTTCTGCCTCCCAAGTGCTGGGATTAAAGGCATATGACAGGACGCCATGTCCAATAAGATACTGAACTTTTGAGTCCTCTTAATCTACATATACATCTGCACATGTGTTCTTTTGTGTGTCATGATGGCTAGATTAGAATCACTCAAAGAACTGGTTTAGGAGAACCCTTTCTTGGTGCCATTATTTATAGCTGATTTCAGGTGAAAAGTAAAATAATAATTAATAATAATAATATAGTAATTACATTATACAATATATTTATGTATAAATATATTTTATGTTATATGTAATAATATAATAATATATAGCAATGGTGATTATATATTACTATAATTATATATTTTATATATAATATATTCTATGTTATAGAATATATTTAATAGATAATGTATTCTATATATAATGTATTCAATATATACCAAATATTATATAATATATTCTAATTATAATAAATAATAATAATTAACAATAATAAAAGCCTAAGTGATTGGATATATTTATAAATTCAGTTTGGGTTTACTTCAACTAGATGAAATCAGTGAAGCTCTGTTTTTAAACAAAAAATTCTCCTTATTGCTGCAATAGTAAAAACCATTCAGGGCACCACATACATGTTAAAAGATATTGGATTTCACCACACAGCCACCTAAGCACCAGAGGATGAAGACATATGAGTCCTTCCAGGATAGTGTGCACTCTGAATCCGTGCCACTGGGCCACTGGGCTGCTGCACCTTCTGAAAGAGCGCCTTGGCCAGCAGCCTATGCCCATGGTCCTCAGTACTCACAGTCGGCTCTCAGGATCTATCACGCAAGCATCATTGTAACTCACCTCAAGTCTGATGTCTCCCTCAAAAAGGTCCAGTCCCAAATCTAAGAGAAGAATTGAGATAAGCCATGTTATTACATTGGCTTCCTATGCAGCATAATAAATGATGTTTTGAAAATTCCTAAGAGAGAGGGGCTCACAAGGCCCACCCCTAAGGATTTGTACTCAGTTTAATGGTTTCTTGGGGGTGGGAGAGACATTGTCTCCAGAGCTGTAGCCACTGCTATGCAGCGCTAAGTAGCGCATGCTCTTGTAAATGGCTCCTCACCCAGCTTTTGTAAGTAACCCGGATGAAGCTCTAAATTCACAAGAGGAAGAGCAAAACAGGGTGTGAGAGCAGAGATGGGAGGGGGGTGACGGGAGGATGGAGCTTGATGAAAGTTTGGGGGAACTGGAGGAGACAGAGAGAGTAATGGGTGAATATGATCAAACATATTATATACTTGCATGAAAATGTCATAATGAACACCATTGTATATAAGTAAAACATAATAAGAAAAAAGTTAAAGGGGGCCCTGAAAGATAGATCTACCAGGAAAAGGTGCCTGTCACCAAGCCTTGACAACCAGCGTTTGACCCCTGAGAACCCATATGGTGGGGAAAGAGAGTCCACTCCACAAGTTGTCCTCTGACTTCTACATATGTAGTGTGTCACACACACACACACACACACACACACACACACACACACACACACACACAAATAATTAAAATATTTAAAATGTTATAATAAAAAAGAATGAAGAGCTACAAACCTTCATTGATGTCAAATATGTCTTGATCCAGTCCCGCATCTACGTCTTTGACTGAAATTTCAGAAAACATATTGAACAGTATGTTCATGGGAGGAAAAAGAATCCGATTAATCACACAATCAGAAGGAAATGGGTTTTTGCCTCAGATTCTCATTTAGCTTGCATTAATTAATTGATGGGGACTCTAATCGATTGGCTCTCCTGTGAGCCAGATTGGGGACTGGACAGGGGACTTTTGAATGTGTGCTCTCCACTCCCTTGAGTGTCAGATGACTTTAGGAGGAAGGCACTGCTCACTCCGCATGTCAGGAAACATAGCTTGGGAGGCAGAAAACAAACTAGAAAATGGAAGTCTAAAACTGTCCCACCCAGAAAGCCGCTGTAGTGGCCTTTCTTGAACTTCTGTTTTTCTGATGGGCAGGTGGGTCCTGAACAGCCAGTGTTGGTGCTGGAGCGATGGCTTAGCGGTTAAGAGCACTGGCTGTGCTTCCAGAAGACCCAGTTCAATTCGGAACACCCATGATTCAGCTCACAATCATCCATAGCTCCAGGGGACCCGACACCCTCATACAGAAATAAGGAAAGCTAAATAAATCATTTTTTAAAAGCCAGTGTTTGATCAAAATTCATCACACTGTTGCTTGGGTTCTGCATCTGCCGCCACGCCTTCCACTGGGCGGAAGTACACTTTCGCCCTCATTCGGCGGAAGTACACCTTTATGGCATCTGCTCCTTTGATTTGGCATGTAACTCTCTGGCAGTGTCTATAGCAAAACTCAAAATAGACTTACCAAACTTTTCTGGAGCTGGCTAGGAAACAAACACCGGGGGAAAAAGGTATTATTACAAGGCTCATGGTATAAATGACATTTTTTACTCCAACTTTGGATCCCTTTGATAATCATATTTAAAGATTTTTTTTTAAATTTATTTAGGTGGTATCTGTATGTGGTGGACAGAGGAAAACTTGCAGTAGTCAGTTCTAGACAGTTCTCGCTCTGTACCGTGTGAGTCCTGGGATTGAACTCAGATCATGAAGCCCAATGGTTAGTGCTGAGTCACCTGCTGAGCCATCTCAGTGACCCCAGTTTTGTAATTTTTTTTAATACCGGGTCTGTAGTTCAAGGTGGAACTCGCTTTGCGGTCTAGGCTAACCTTGAAGTTGCTACAGTCCTGCTCCTTCAGTCTCCCAAGTGCTGGGGTGACAAGCATGAGCCACAGTGATTCTAAGTTACATCCAGACAGTTCTTTTTATTAATAAGACATAATACTTTCTTCCGTACATCCCAGACAAACGAGCTGGAGTTTACATGACATTTTGACCAGACAGATTATTTTTCTGCTGTAGAGAAATTGAAATCTTCCTGTTAAATGGATTTAAAGATAGAGAAAAAAGAATCAACTTCAAAGTTTGGAAAGAAGGCAATTACACACAACTGCAGCCCTCCTGAAAGCACTCACTTTACACATGACCTCCTATGGGACTCGGGGATCCATGCTTGGGAAAGCTGCACCCCTATTCCCGGTCAATGGCAGGAGCTTTACCTAACACCTCCCTGTAATCCTGTTCACCACCGTGCCTCAACCAGGACTCCACATTAGAAAACAATGCCAAATGTCTAAGCAAAATACCAGTGAGTAGATTTTGTGAGGTTTTTTTAAATGGGTCGTAAACAAATTACTGAGTTACACGCCCACTGAGGAGAAAAATCGAATCAACATAGGAAATTTATTTTGGGGGTGGGGTATGCACAGGGGCATATATGTGTGTGATTGCTTCAGAAATCAACAAGTGCCATTCTTCAGAAGCCTCCTACTTTATTTTTGACACAAAGTCTCTCACTGGGCCCCAGGGCTCACCAGTTAGGCCTCAAGGAGCCCTTGTCTCTGCCTCCCCAGAACTGCCATTACAAGCACATGGCTTCAGACCTGGCTTTTTATATGTGTTCTGGAAGTCAAACTGGAGTCTCCATGCCTGAAATGGCAAGCGCTTTACTGAAGGCAATCTCCCCAGGTTCTCTGAGAAGTTTCTTAATCAATGTAGTCTAGAGAGAAGTCAGCAGAACTGGTCGGCAATCTGTGTGTTATGCCTGGGTTCTCTACATTTAAGGCAATTTACTTCATGGTCCTGAATCTCAAATGGTCTGTGTGATTCGTGTGACAAGGTCACTACCTGATTTGGTTGAGTAGCATGAGTTATATGACACCACGCCAAAACATGCTGTAAAAATGTAATGCTGTTTCACACGGGTGTAAAGTACAATTGCATTTAAAAAAAAAAAAGAAAGAAAGAAAGAAAGAAAGAAAGAAAGAAAGAAAAGAAAAGAAAAGAAAAAAGAAAAAACCAAGCTAACAGTGGAAGTAAAGAAAACTAAACTGTTTAACAAGTTGTGGGGTGTTGAGGTGGGAGTGGGTGGGTGGGAAGGGGAGCATCCTCATAGAAGAAGGGGGAAGGGAATGGAAGAGAGGTGTTCCAGAAGGGAAACTGAGAAAGGGATAATATTTGAAATATAAATACATAAAATATCCAATAATAATAATAAAAAGATGTGGGGATGAAACAACTGGTCAGATGACTACCACTGATAGCAAGCATCCTAGTTTCCTCATACGATAACCACACAGCACGCATTCACAGATGGCCCCATCACCTGCAGAAAGAGGTTTACAAGTAGCTGCTCTGAATCCCAGTTAAACATTTGTAAAAGGGCCACTTCGAATCTGCAATTCTCTACCTATCTGTACGCCATCAGCTCAATATAATGTATTTTAAGTTCCAACTAAAGGGTTTCTTCAGCCATTAGAAATCTCATATAAGACCTTGAGTTAGCTTAGGGTACAAACTACCTAGCACTGCTGGAAGATTAGTTTAGACTGGCAAAGATGCAGAAGAGAAACTCCATATTGCTAAACCTTGTCAACGTGGACATTGCTTGCCTCTGACGTTTGTCAGTCTTCCCCTGTGTCAAGTTACTCTAGTTCCCACCAGTATGTCACTCAGCAATAAGAATGGCTTTCAAGGGCTGGAGACATGGCTCAGCAGTTAAGAGCACTGACTGCTCTTCCAAAGGTCCTGAGTTCAATTTCCAGCAACCACATGGTGGCTCACAACCATCTGTAATAGGATCTGATACCTTCTTCTGGTGTGTCTGAAGACAGCTACAATTCATTCATATAAATAAAATAAATAAATCTTTTTTTTTTAAAAAAAAGAAAAAATATATCTGCTTTAAAAAAAAAAGAATAGCTTTCAAGACTTACGTTCAATGTCTTATCAAAAGAAAATCTGTCACACAACAGTGAATCGGAAAGGAAAATGTAATTTTCTGTAACAATCTCAAGACCTCTCTGGCAGAGTGACCTTTGATAAACCAATACTCTGCCAGCCCCTATCTACCAGGAAGGGATACTCATTTAAGACCAACATTTTGAATTATGTAAAACAAAACACAAGCAAACAACTGCCACCCAATGATTGATATTGATGGGCCCCCAATTTTTCTGATAATTTTCTTACCAAGCCGGAAGCTAGGAGAAATGTGGCAAAAACCAGAAACCAAGGGCAATGCACGGCATCCATACTGTGGCTTCCAGACGAAAGTTGCAAGCTATGACAGTCATGGCAGAGCTGACTTTTAAAAGCTAAACATCATAACTTCCGGCCTTTGATCTTAATGTTAATGATCCATCTCTCAAGTCATCTCGCTGCTGTAGTAACTTCCAATCAAGGAGGTAAAGTCCAGGGTTGCTAACACACCTCTCCCCCCTCCCACCCCAGCTCTTTACTGGGCCAACATTGAATGGCTAAAACTTGTCACTGAGACATATTCTCTGATGCATACATATTGCTTCCTAACATTACTGACACTGCTTCAGCAAAAAGAAACATACATGTATGTACACACACATACATAGAGTGTGAATTAACCTCTCACTGTCTTCCTCAGACCTAGTGATAGTTTATTAAATCCAGAATCAAATAACCTATCCCTGGCTAGGGCCATAAGCTACAATACAGAGTCAAGAGGGTATTAGGAAGAAAGAGAATAATTCCAGTGAGGCCAAAAGTAATACATGCATGCCAGAGAACAAACCCACCCTGAAGGGTCACACACATGGAAATAAGGATGTTTCCATAGCGAAACTACCTAGGAAGATAGCTGGAGAAATAATTTTCCAAGGATGTCTGAGGATAAACAACATCAGGGATCATATGTGACTCTGCCAACACCTCTGGATTTTAAACTTGAACACAAGTTATTTGGTGTTGGAAATATACTTCAGCAGCAGAACCCATCCTTGCCTTACATTTACAAGGCCCTGAGTTTGATCTCCAATAACACATACACAAAAATAGCTTGTCCTTCATTGGCTGCACTGAAATTTCTACCAGCTCCATGGAAATAATAATGACTCTTAAAGAAAAATAAAAGGAGGAGGCTGGGAAGAAGGCATGGCCATTAAGAGCTCTGGCCCCTATTTAAAGGACCCAGGTGCTATACTTAACACCCACCCAGAAGATCACAGTTGTGTGTGATTCCAGTTCCAGAGACTCTGATGCCCTCTTCTGGCCTCTGCAGGCACCAGGTACATATATGATATATGGCTGTACATACAGGTAAACAGTCTAATACCAACAAACAAACAAATCTTCTTTTAGAAGTAAAGGAAGATAAAGTTAGATCCTTTAATGAGTAAGACAGAATTATGTACATCTGGCTTTCCAGGCTACAATGTGAGCCTGAAACACCTAACTGCACTCTATATATCAGGACAGACAGCTATCATTTGAAAGTAGGAGAAGAGAAGCAGAAAGAGCAGGAGGCAGCAGTTCCTGGGACAGGAGAGTCTATTTTCCACTCTAATTACAGAGTATGACCCAAGCCTGAGTAGGTGTCTCATAGAAAGTTTACTGAGGGGTGGCTGAATCCAACTGCAAAATCTGCATTCTGCCTGGGTTGGATGGATGACCTCTGAAACCTCTTCTGTCCTGGGGTTTCAGTGAAATTCTCCTGCAGGAGTGCCACTTGAGGGGAGGGGTCCACCTTACCTCCAAATGCCATCATGTACATCCTGTCCCTGGGGAGCCTTCAGGAGCTTCATCCTGGCATTTGAAGCTGTGTCTGCTTCTGCTTGCTGGTCCAGCTGTGCTATTCATTTCTCCCTAGGCAACATCACCAACTGGAAACCTGGTGTCAGGATCACAGCATTTATAGATCACTGTTTCTCTCAGAAATGTGTTCACAGGACATCCACGGAAGAGGATGGCATTGTAGACCTGAGTTTTACAAACCATGAGGACAAAAAGAGCTAGTGCAGAGGTGCATCAGAGGTCCAAACATCTCACAATATGACTTTCTTTACCTGACTCTTCTCCCAAAATGTGCAGATTGTGGGGCTAGGTCTCTAGTTCAAATGGTAGAATATTTGCTTAGCATGTGTGAAGCCCTGGGTTCAATCCCAAGTACTAGGTAAAATGAGCTGTAATCCTTGAGCTCAGATAGAAGTAGAATGACCAGAAGTTCAAGATGATTCTCCACCACATAGAGAACTTAAGGTCAACCCGGGCTACATGATCCTGTCTCAAAACCAAAACCAGCAAGTTGAGACCTAAATTTCTTTTTTTTTAACTTTGTAGTTTTTTTTTTTAACTTTTATTGGGTATTTTATTTACATTTCAGATGCCATTCCCTTTCCCCATTTCCCCTCCCTAAAAAACCCCTATCCCATGTCCTCTTTTCTTTTTTGCTTTTATACTGTTTTTTTTTTATGTTAATCAAAGGCTTTATAAGTTTGGTAATGCTCAATCAGAAGTGTAACCCAATAACCAACCTAGATATATCAACTATCTTTGACTGGTGGAGACATGTGAACATCTGCCTCCATGTCCCCCTTCTCTCTTTCTCTCTCATCTCCTAGCTTCTCCTCTCCCTTTTCTCCTCCTCTCCTTACTCCTTCTCTTCCTCTCCGTACTCCTCCCACCTTAGCTCCTCCTACGTATCACCCTTCCTGTTAAAATAAAACTTTTCTCTCAAAATATAATTAGAGCATAATTATGCCTATTTGTACCAGTGAGGTACAAGGTAGTCCTAATACCTAGTCCATCATTTTGTTGGCTAACCAGAACCTCTGTCATCTCTCTTAACTAAAACACTTAGTTCTAAATTTCTTAATATCAGCTCTTCATGAAATCTTATAAGCACTCCTAACATATTTTGTGAGATGCTCCCCCATTCCTCTCTATATATGCATTATATATATAATATATGTAATATATATTATATGTATATGCATTTAACTACATAGTAGAGAAAAGGAAAAGACTAATTGTAGGTGAATATAGACACCTCTGCATTGAGAACACAATGCACAACCAACTAGACTGTAAAAGCACCCATAAAAGTACTGGAGAAACAGCTCAGTGGTTAAGAGCACTGACTGGAGTCTTCCAGAGGTCCTGAGTTCAATTCCCAGCAACCACATGGTGGCTCACAACCATCTGTACTGGGATCCGATGCTCTCTTCTGGTGTACATGCAGGCATACATGCAGGCATACATGCAGGCATACATGCAGGCATACATGCAGGCAGAACGCTGTATAGATAATAAATAAACAAATGGAAAAATAAGACAGAGGTCCAGGTGATCACACTGCTTGATGCTGATCAGGTTGTCACATTATCCACAGAGATTTTTTTTCCAAGTTCCTCCCTTAGAGTACCATTTTTTTACAACATTTCTCAGAATTGTGACTTATTACTAATTAGCCAGGGTGCTTCAGAAAGGGAAAGTCAACAGGATGTGTAAATACCCACAGGAAGACTGTCTTAGTGAGGGTTTTATTGCTGTGAAAAGACACCATAGCTTGTAAAAACAATTTTTTTAGTTGGGGTTGGCTTACAATTTCTGAGGTTCGGTCCATTATCATCATATTGGGAAGCACGGTACATGTAGGCAGACATGTGCTGGAGAAGGAGCTCACAGTTCTATATCTTGAACCGAAGGCAGTCATAAAGAGACTGTATTCTGCAGGCAGCCAGGGACTGAAATTCCACACTGGGAGGAGCTTGAGCATAGGAGACCTCAAAGCCCATCCCCACAGTGATACACTTCCTCCAACAAGGCCACACCTACTGGAATGAGGCCATCCCTCCTAACAGTGCCACTCCCTATGGTACATGCATTCAAACATATGAATCTATGGGAGCCAAACTTATTCAAACCACCACAGAGACGAGTTTACTTTGAGGAGTTGGCACCACGTGATTGCAGAGGCTAGCTCATCCAAAATTTACAGACAGTGGCCTCAGCAGGTTGGACAGCCTGGCTGGAACTGGAGTTACAGCCACTGGACGAGGTGACTAGAGAAATTCTTCTTCCTTTAAGGACCTCTACATTTGATGCACAGAAAATATCCAAGGACCAGGAGTAGCTCATCAAGAAGTCAGCCTACTAGCCAGGCAGTGGTGGTGCATGCCTTTAATCCCAGCACTTGGGAGGCAGAGGCAGGCGGATTTCTGAGTTCGAGTCCAGCCTGGTCTACAGAGTGAGTTCCAGGACAGCCAGGGCTACTCAGAGAAACCCTGTCTCCAAAAACCAAAAACCAAAAAAAAAAAAGAAGAAGTCAGTCTACTGAAACTGAAAGGGGAAAAGTATCCTTACACAGACTAGCCCAGTTCTGATACCTGTACTGGTGTCACATAGGGGGCCCTTCTGCTGGTAGCCAGCCCATAGGGGATTTATGCCTCCAGAGACCAGATAACAGCTTCCTCCGACTACCACAACAGGATTCCCAGGGGACTCTAGTCTAGCTCAGCTGGTGTCTTCTGTGGACTTCCATAATCTAGAGTGAGATTGGTGACACTGGAGAAAAAAGAGTAACTATGGAACTTGCTTCTTAATTGGTTGTGTCTACTTCAGGGGACCGCTAGAGAGATTTGGAGACTAGAAATCTTGTTCAGTGGTTAAAACCATTCACTGTTCTTGCAGGTGATCAGAATTCAGTTCCCAGCTTAACACTGCCTGCAACTTTAGCTCCAGAGGATCTGATGCCATATTCTGAACTCCGCGGTCACTTGCATTTGTGTGTAAATACTACAGAGAAAGTACAAATATGCATATTTTTAAGTAATAGAATAAATAGTTTTTAGATATAAGTCAACTCCCTCAGAGCCAAGTCCAGCTGAGTGCCCCTGCAGTCCAAACATGAAAACATCTGAAAGAAGCATCACTCTTGATTTTACATGTATGATTATTTTCCTACATGTATTTCTCTGCACCATATGTGTCTCTCAAAAGAGGCAAGAAGAGGGTGCCAGGTCCCCTGAGACAGAGGTCACAGATGGTTATTAGCCACCATGTGGGTGCTGGGCTTGAACCCATGTCCTCTGGAAGAGCAACCACTGAAGACCTCTGAAATTGCTCATAACCACTGAGCCATCTCTGCAGCCCCATTCCTGTTTTTTTGGCAAAATGTTTACTAGTTTGTTTGTTTATCTATTTATGCACATGAGAGGGAGAGAGTGTGAGTGCCTCTGTTTATAGGAGCCCAGGAGGGCATCAGGTATCCTCCTTGTCACCTTCAGTCTATTCCTTTGAGGCAGGTGTTGTGTGGTATTCTCCAGAGAAGACTGTTCAAACATGGGTTTAAACCAATAAAAGTCTGTATTAGCCAGCTGGGCTAACACTGGACCGAGAGTCTGGTTAGTTCTAATCACTATGTAGTACAGGGATCAGGTCTTAAAGCATAACCAGCAGTCCTGGCTGATTTTTGGCTGGGAATGATTAACTATATCCCCAGGGTACCTGCCTGTGACATACAGTCTGATTCTCCAGGGTTTTTTCTATTTTTCAAAGGCCAAAATGTTTTTGTTCTCTTTTTCCTTTTTTAGTGTGTATAAGTGTCATGCATACCAGAAGAGAGCATTGGATACAGGTGGTTGTGAGCCAACATGTGGTTGCTGGGAACTGAACTCAGCACTTCTGGAAGAACAGCTAAGTGCTCTTAACCACTGAGCCATCACTCCAGTCCACCAGAATCTTTTAAAGGGACTTCAGAAAGCCTTAGTTTTACAACCCCAATTTTTGCAACGGAAACTCCCTTGTTTCTGGCAATTAGGGGGCCCAGCTGCAGGCCATGCATAGAATTTTAAACTTTGTAACTCAAACAACTTTAAACTTTTATCTCAAAAGACAAATTTCTAGGTCTTTTTTTTTTCCCCTCCACACAACCAAACACTTAAAGTGGGCATCAGCAAAGGTCAAGATGAAATACAAGTTTCTGGTCTGTAGTCACAGTAATAGCTAACACTTTTCCCTGTATTTGTCTTCCTCAGTTTCCAACCCAGGCCTGAGGGTACTGGGGGTTGGCCCATAACCCTGTATTCATACCCATAGTGCAAAACACAAGAGTCAGGAGGATGTAGAAGGGCAGAGAGTGAAAGGACCAGGGCTAATGAAACCTTAGTTTCAATGGATTCATAGTCTAGAAATGGTCCATTTGGTTGCAGCATCTGTGGATTCACCTGAGTGTGATGAATCCATGGTCCAATGCCAGCTACCTTCATAGTCATAGGAATAAAAAGAATCCCTGTGTAGAATCTTTTCCAGGCTAATTTCAGCACCCCTTTGTTTATTCACTTGACCCATATGGTATCACTGGACTAGAACAACGGGAAACTTGTGGCGGACTCAGAGGTTGGCTGGGTCTCTCAGATAGTCCAATGAATAGCCTGTATAGAGAACTGGAGGGTCTGTAGTAACTTGAGAAAAGGAAAGGTTAGAGATTTTTTCCAACTACAGGTCTCTCAGGTAGGTAAGCATTGGTTTGTACATGCTCAGCCCAGGGAGTGGCACTATTAGAAGGTGTGGCTCTGTTGCAGAAGGTGTGACACTCTGGATGTGGGCTTTAAGACCCTCATCCTAGCTGCCTAGAAGCCAATATTCTGCTAGCAGCCTTCAGATGAAGGTGTAGAATTCTCGGCTCCTCCTTTAACATGCCTGCCTGGATGCTGCCATGTTCCCACCTTGATGATAATGGACTGAACCTCTGAACCTGTAAGCCAGTCCCAATTAAATGTTGTCCTTATAAGAGTTGCCTTGGTCATGGTGTCTGTTCACAGCAGTAAAATCCTAACTAAAACATCAGGTCTTTGAAATATAGTCATATAGAGGTAAATCCCTCCCCACATGAGATGCAGCACTCTAAAGCAAAGCAAAGGAAGAAGGCCTGCCCATCCTTTGGTAGACTCTAATGAGAGTTTTGTTAAAGGTTTGTTTGTTTAATGTTTTCTTTCTTAACCTGACAAGAACTCTGAGGTCTATATGCACAACCAAGTTTCTAATCTAAATCTAAAACTTTAGCGATTAACTGATGGGCCATTATTGGGCCCCATTGACAAGGTGAGAAGTCAAATTGAGGGACCTGTTCCTGAAAGAACTTTTTAGCTACTGTTTGAGCAGTATTAGTTCAAATGGAGAATACGTTTACCCACCCTGAATAGGAATCTAACAAGTACTTGTATCCTCCCCCAGCAGGCTGGATCTTGGTAAAGCCAGTTTTTTCAGGGTTTACTAGGGCATTGGTCTCTCATCCAGATCTCTTCCTAAATAGGAGTTCTATGTTTTTAATTTGGTTCAGCTCAAAATGGGCATCTGGTTAAGACATCCGGTGCTAGGCTGTCCAGTCTAGGTATAACATACCCTGGTCTAAGCAACTCAGAAAGTTTTGTGGACACCAGATGGGGGCCTGGTGAAGGTCAGTGTTTTAGTTAGGGGTTTAGGGCTGTGAACAGACACCATGACCAAGGCAACTCTTATAAGGACAACATTTAACTGGGGCTGGCTTACAGGTTCTGAGGTTCAGTCCAGTATCATCAAGGCGGGAGCATGGCAGTATCCAGGCAGGCATGGTGCAGGAGAAGCTGAGAGTTCTACATCTTATTCCAAAGGTAAACAGGAGAAGACTGGCTCCCAGGCAGCTAGGACAAGGGTATTAAAGCCCATGCCCATAGTGCCATACCTACTCCAAAAAGGTCATACTGCCTAATAGTGACAGTCCTTGGGCCAAGCATATACAAACCATCACAGTTAGTTACCAACAATCCTGCCAGTTGTTTCTGGGAGAATGATCTTTCCTTCTGGTGTCCTCCATCAACCTGTGGGTTTGGGCTATCCACTTCTTCTTTACCATGGAGTCTCAGGCAGTACCTTGTCATGGTATTCATCAGAATATCAATAGGCTCCTCTGGTCTTAGGGTCTCTGGATAGCAGCAACTCAGAAGCTCTGCAGTGAAGGACAGCAGCTTGTAAGAGAAGCCAAATAGCTTCTGGGTGAGCCAAGATTTTTTAATGTCTTATCTTTCTCAATGGTGAGAAGCCTCCTTTCTCTATAGGCCATACCGTGGACATGCCCGGTATCAATTGGTATAATTGATGTATACGATGGTGGACTTTCTTTTCCCCCATCTGAGACCCTGGGTCAGATCAATCAGTTATGCTGTCTAGGCTGAGTTACCTGGCTTGGGTCCAAATGGTTTATAGTAACTACTATAGCTCCCATATACCTAGTTTTATCTTTCATCTCATGGCAATCATATAGAAGCACCTGGGTAGCCAAACTGATGACGGTGGGTTTTTCAAACAGCACTCAAGGGTGAGCCAGGAGTAGAGCCTAGAACTAGGTCACACAGTCTTTAAACAGTGTTCTGGTGTTCCTCTGAGAAAGGCCTCAACCATCCCATGGGGTGCTATGAGTAAAAGATGTTGACCCAGAATTTGATAGTTTTCTTTTGTTAAGCCACCAGTAGCCACCACAGCTGCTAGGTGGGCCATCCTGTGGCTACAAAGTTGAATGGTTAGGACAGGTATTGGGCATTTCCATGGCACCAAAGTTTGGATTAAAACCTCTTTGTCTTTTGTTTCATGGATAAATAGATGGAAGGGTTTTGAGACATCTAGAAGTTCTAGGGATGGAGCAGAAGACAGAGATGTTTTTAAAGCCTCAAATGTCTTTTTTTAGTCTCAGTCCAGATTAGGGGCTCAGTGCTCCCCACTCTATGCTGGTATATAGAGGCCTTGCTATTTCCACAGATTCTGGTGTCCAGAGGCATCGGTATCCAGCTGCACCTAGGAATCAAAAAAAAAAAAATAGTAGAAGATTTCTGAGCATGCAAGGACCAAAATTATTGGGAAATCAAGTGTGTAATGACAGATTATCTGTATTGCATGTGTCTTCACTGCAGGCTGTATTCAGAACACACAGTACAAGGACTTCCCACTGCTCAGATTATCCCAGTGAATGCTGCAGAACACTTTGGCTCAGACTAGAAACTAGTGCTCATTACTTTTTAACTGTATGCAAAGGTCAAAGGACGACTCAGAGAAGTCGGTTTTTACTCTACCGTGTCGGATCAGGGATCAAACTGAGGTCGCCAGGCTTACCAGCAAAAAACCTTTGCCCACTGGCCTTTTCTGACTTTATAATGAACTTTAGTGTTTTCATTATACATATTAAGATTTTGCTCATATAGAAACAAGAAGGTTTGATTATGGAAAAAATATTTTAAATATTTCCCCACTGTTATTCCTCAAAGTATAAGTATCTTTGGTTTGGATTGTTATTCAAACAAACACATCCATCTCATTAACATGAAAATTTGCTTTACTATCCAATAAATGGCAAACTTTTTATGTATATCAGTTTTTCAAAAATACTTTCTATGGTACCCAGGGTCTTATGCACGCTGGGCAAGCCACCTACTACCGAGGGCACACACACCACACTCCACTTTTGGTTTTGAACTGAGAATCTCACTAAGTTTCCCATGCTAATCTCAGTTCACTCTGTAGTATAGACTGGCCCATAATCTGTGATCCTCCTGCCTCAACCTCCCAGGTAGCTGGCATTACAAACTGAGTCACTAGAATCAGCTTAAAATAATTCATCACTTAATATCAGTGAATGTTTAATTTGTATGCTTACTTCATATACCTGTCTAGCCAGGATCAAGTAAGATTTTCTCAGGCACAAATAGCTTCCTAGATTAACAGTTTAAGAAGCCCTGACCTAGATATGCTGGAGAGACAAACGTTCCCAAGCATGTGTAGGTGACATTATGACAGTTGCACACAACAACCTTGTTATGTCCTGTGGGCAGATGAACCAGGAGCTGAGGCATGTTTCCATAGGAGAGATCAGTTGTTATGGCAGCCACTCTACCAACATAAGCAAGCATAAGAGTTTGGAAGAAGCACACACAGTGTTTCTTAGAGTGAATCACCCAGGTCAACTTAACAACAGAAATTATTGTAAAGGAAAAAAAATCCAAGAACAGATCATATTCTATGGCTTTGTTTCTATATAAATTATCTAATGTAAACATTTAAAACAAAACAAGAAAGGAGCTCAAGAAAATAAAAACCACACCTGTAATCCTGGCAGTAAGGAGATAGAGACAGGAGGAGCAGAAGTTTGGAAGCTTAAAGTTCTCAGCTATTTAATAAGCTTGAGATCAACCCAGGCAATGTGAGTCCATGACTCAGGGGAAAAAGCAATTATAAAAATACCATTCTATGTTAATATAAATAACATGGGGGGAATCACCATCCCTGACCTCAAGCTGTACTACAGAGCAATAGTGATAAAAAAAACTGCATGGTATTGGTATAGAGACAGGCAGGAAGATCAATGAAATATAATTGAAGACCCAGAAATGAACCCACATACCTATGGCACTTGATCGTTGACAAAGGAGCTAAAACCGTCTAGTGGGAAAAAGACAGCATTTTCAACAAATGATGCTGATTCAGCTGGAGGTCAACATGTCAAAGAATGCAAATTGATCCATTCTTATCTCTCTGTACAAAGCTCAAGTCTAAGTGGATAAAGGACCTTCACATAAAACCAGATACACTGAAACTAATAGAAGAGAAGGTGGGGAAGAACCTTGAATACTTGGGCACAGGGGAAAAGTTCCTGAACAGAACATCAATGGTGTCTGCTCTAAGATCAAGAATTGACAAATGGGACCTCATAAAATTGCAAAGCTTCTGTAAGGCAAAGGACACTGTCAATAGGACAAAACAGTAACCAACAGATTGGGAAAAGATCTTCACCAATCCCACATCCGATAAAGGATAGAGGGCTAATATCCAATATATACAAAGAATTTAAAAAATTATACTTCAGACAACTAAATAACCGTATTAAAAAATGCAATACAAAGCTAAACAAAGAATTTTCAACTGAGGAAACTCGAATGGTCAAGAAGCACCTAAAGAAATGTTCAACATCATTAGTCATCAGGGAAATGCAAATCAAAACAACCCTGAGATTCCACCTCACACCAGTCAGAATGGCTAAGAACAAAAACTCAGGTGATAGCAGATGCTGGCCAAAATGTGGAGAAAGAAGAACCCTTTTCCATGGTTGGTGGAATTGCAAGATGGTGCAACCACTCTGGAAATCAGTCTGGCGGTACCTCAGAAAATTAGACATATCATTACCTGAGGACCCAGCTAAACCACTCCTGGGCATATACCCAGAAGATGCTCCAACATATAACAAGGACATATGCTCCACTATGTTCATAGCAGCCTTATTTATAATAACCAGAAGCTGGAAAGAACCCAGATGTCCTTCAACAAAGGAATGGATACAGAAAATGTGGTACATTTACACAATGGAGTATTACTCAGCTATTTAAAAATAATGAATTCAAGAAATTCTTAGGCAAATGGATGGAACTAGAAAATATCATCCTGAGTGAGGTAACCCAATCACAAAAGAACACACATAGTATGCACTCACTTATAACTGGATATTAGCCCAAAAGCTCGCAATAACCAAGATACAACTCACAGACCACATGAAGCTCATGAAGAAGGAAGACCAAAGTGTGGGTGTTTTGGTCGTTCTTAGAAAGAATAACAAAACCAGGCAGTGGTGGTACACGCCTTTAATCCTAGAACTTGGGAGGCAGAGGCAGGTGAATTTCTGAGTTCGAGGCCAGCCTGGTCTACAGAGTGAGTTCCAGGACAGCCAGGGCTACACAGAGAAAGCCTGTCTCAGAAAAAAAGAAAGAAAGAAAGAAAGAAAGAAAGAAAGAAAGAAAGAAAGAAA
>JANHMN010000013.1:63582153-63595891 GCA_030674055.1 Rhabdomys pumilio
GAAAGAAAGAAAGAAAGAAAGAAAGAAAGAAAGAAAGAAAGAAAGAAAGAAGAAAGAAAATCCAAGGGAATTGTGAAGCAGAAAGATGATGAGATTAAAGCCAGCCTGAACTATATAGAGAGACCTTCTGTCTCCAAAAAAAAGTTGTTTCTTTATGTTGGGGCTGCGCTCGGGGCTGGACAGAGGACAGTGAAATAAACAGATGAGTCTCTGCCTTCAGGCAAAAGGGTGATCTGTAATAAGGAACCATGGGCAAAATGTCAAGACAAGTCCCATGAAGAAATAAAACTCTAGTCAAGGAGCCCAAGAGAGTAAAGCAGGAAAATGGGTAGGCAAGATACCATAAAGGATAAAGATGCCTGCCACCGAGCCCAGTGACCCAGACCAGGATGGAAAACTGACTCTTCCAAGTAGCCTACACAACCATAAATAAATAAACACATTTTAAAGCTTGTGGTTTACAAGGATGGTTGGGGAAGGAGTCTGTGTTTGGTGTCTTTATGCCCCTAGGAGGCCAGTGAGGAGTAGATCCTCAGAGGCTTGGGATGGGAGTCTCCAACACAGAAGCACAGAACCAGCTCGGGGAATAAGTGGGTATGGGAAGCAGCCTGGTGCCGCTTGTTCTGCAGCCACGTTGCCTTGCACTTCACTCTCTGCTTTGAAGAGTTCAACCTTTTTATGTTCCACACATAAAGCAAAATTGGGTAGCAGTTGTAATGCTTACTACATAGACCAGGCTGGCCTCAAATTCACAAAAATCTACCTGCCTCTGCCCCCCAAGTGCCAGGACTAAAGGTGTATGTCACTATGTCCTGTTTAGATTCCCTTCTCTTTAAAGGCTCACTAGTATTCTGTTATTACATATACAATGTGACAAGCCAGCTACCT
Source organism: Rhabdomys pumilio (assembly GCA_030674055.1). NCBI lineage: Eukaryota > Metazoa > Chordata > Mammalia > Rodentia > Muridae > Rhabdomys > Rhabdomys pumilio. Next base: position 63,583,042 of record JANHMN010000013.1, read on the forward strand.
CAGGCTCCTGATGCTATGGATTCCCCACCAAGAGGGACTAAAATCTCTTAATAAAGGAGCCTTTCTCCATAGAGTTGCTTTTTAGGGGGTATTTTATTACAGCAAGAGGGGAGTAAATAAGAGAGATACCTACTGAATTAAATATTTAAAAAATAAAGCCCAGCATTTGGTTCACTTCCCACCTCAATGACTTGTCTTCCCAAATGAAAGACACACACTCAACCTCTATATTTTAATATGCCTTGAGCTGCACAACAGCTGGGCCACTGCCTAACCTCCACTACCTCCCAACAACAATTCCCAGATACTACTTACTAAGTTCTGTGTTCTGTCTTGGCTGCCATGACCCAGTTGGGCAGCCCTCTAGGCTGTGCTCTTCCTTCACGTAGTGGCCATGCCCCTCTTCAGACATGGTGTCTCTCTCTAACATAAACCCCACCTCTCTCTTCTCCACAGCTATTGGCTGCTGGCATCTTTATTTACCAATCAGAATTAACTGGGGGCAGGTTCCCTCATTGTCTTACATGTGAACTCTGTCATGCAAACAATTTTGGGAACCCAAATTAACATTAGAATAGAAGCAGCATTAGGCCAACTCCACTACAAATATACAAATACCTTCTTTCAAACAATGTCTACCATAGACCTTGCTTCTCCCTTGACTATTTTCTTGCTACTGAGCTATTCAAGGACCATATATATTTTTACAGTAGCCCCATTTCATGTACATGATATACAAATATTTTCTAAAAAGAAAAGGGGTATCTACAACAGCCTTGTCTTCTACGTTTTTACCAACAGAAGAATGACTGTTGCTAGGTATGGTGGCACACACCTGTAATCCCAGCAAAAGGAGGCTGAGGCAGGAGGATGGTGATGTTAAAGCCAGTCTGAACATAGACCAGTCTCAAAGGGGTAGGGGGTGGGGTTGCTGTAATGAAAACAAATGAATTACATGGCTCCAGAAGAACATGCTTAGTGCTCAGTGGTCATCATGCTTGGTAGTGTAACAGCCAGCAAAGTGTTTAGACAAATATATATATATATATATATAATTTATTTATTTTATCTATCTGTTTGGTAAAGAGGACTTTTTTCAATCCTCTTAGAAACATGCATTATTGCTGGAGGCTAGGCTGATTCCATGACAGGCTTCAAATTGACAGTTAAGAAGACTAGGCCTGCCAGGGCGGTGGTGGCACACACTTTTAATCCTAGCACTTGGGAGGCAGAGGCAGGCGGATTTCTGAGTTCGAGGCCAGCCTGGTCTACAGAGTAAGTTCAGGACAGCCCAGGGCTACACAGAGAAACCCTGTCTCAAAAAACAAAAAAACAAAAAAAAAGAAGACTAGGCCTAAATCTGTTTCCAAGAACAGGGCAAGTCCAGGCCTCAGAAGCTGCCCCACCTGGCCTAAGGCAAGAACAATGGATCAGCAGCACTTTCTAGACTTCCTCAGCAACAGTTTCCAGATTTTCCCAGCAAGTTTCTACACCCAGCCTGTAGAAGTCTGTAGAGATGGACCCAGCAGATTAACACAGAGGTCACCTACCCCGGAATTCCCTAATGTGCTTTAAATCAGGCCTGCGAGCTCACTTGGTGGTCTTCTGGTAATGGGAGACTTCAGCATGCCAGACTACTGCAGAGTAAAACACTCTTTGCATTTATATACTATTTGAGTGCAAAGTTATCACTCTTCGGGGAATCATGGCCCCTTACACTGGCTTTAGTACAAACCATGGAATGTTTACCTCATCTTGAAAAAGTTTTGTTACCTCTGTTTTTCCTGAAACTGGTTTTTCTCATATCTTGCTACATTCTGCCAGATTAAAAAACAAGCCCTTTTTTTTTTTTTTTTTTTTTGGTTTTTCGAGACAGGGTTTCTCTGTGTAGCCCTGCCTGTCCTGGAACTCCCTCTGTAGACCAGGCTGGCCTCGAACTCAGAAATCCGCCTGCCTCTGCCTCCCAAGTGCTGGGATCAAAGGCGTGCTCCACCACTGCCCAGTGAGCCTTGTTCTTTTCATGCGCCTTAGATGTGCCTTAGCAGCTAACAGAACACCTAGCCCGTGATAGGTGTTCTACAAGTACTTGTTCAACAAGACCAGGTGACCAAGTTCTTCCTCCTCAGCCAGGTGCAGTCGTTTTCTACTTAACTCTGGCTCATTAATTCTGTGGTTCAGTTCTCAAGTGCCATTCTAAGGGCAGGAGATGATAACTAAAACATGGAGTGCATTTGAAACAAGCCCATCGGTAGGTGTGCATGGAGCTGTGCTGGTGCCGGCTTCCAGTGGCTGAGGCTCATTTGACATTTCTCTCCACTACCTCTTCAGTGGTATCACATAAATAGTTTGAAATTGACTGTGATGGTGCTATGCCCAAGTTGCAGGTCCCCAAAGACCACGGAGGGGCCAATTCCGATGTAAGACACATAGGGTCTTTATGACGAGCTTGAGAGCAAGGTCTCTCAGACTCTTACCATTGTAGCAGGTCAGAGTAAGAGCCTAGAGTCTAGGGGTTCAGGGTTTTTCTTGTGGTTATAGCGAACTTGGGGAATTTCTACATAGGTCAGCAAGTTAATATTTTTAAAAAACTGTGTTTTTTTGTCATAATCTGCAGGAAACGAACAGGAGGGCAGAATCACCTGACAAACAGGACGATGGTTATCTATTCTCTGCAGGATGTCTTAAGTTATCTACCTCTATGCATCTTGGTCCTGCTATTGTAGCCTGGCTATTGCTAAAGGGGAGGGGGTGTCATAGGATATTTGCTCAGGTGTGATTTTCTTCCTGGAATTGGAGTTTAGCCCCTGGTCTTGCGCAAAATGGAATTTCTTCAAAAACGGGATTAGTTGGGTTTTACAGTGGGAACATCTGTACCAGGAAACTAGCAAAGATTATCAACCAGGGCTCTTCCCCATCCAAAGGCTGCATCTTACACACATATGTACCTCTCCTTCCCAGGAATTTATGAAGTTCTAGAGACTAGATAAGCAGTGTGCATGAGGCTGTTTCTTTAGTGCTTTGAAGTCAGCCAGGTGGGTAGTCAGGGAGAGATAAGGGGGCAGGAAGGAACTGTTGGTGCAAACATGTAGCTCTCACCTCTGAGGGGATAAAAGAGAATTTCTTTTGGAGCCAAATAGGAATAACAATGGCCCAGGAACATAGGTTCCATCCTGGCAACAGTGCCATGAAGTTCTTAAAGTAACAGAACAAAGACAGACATAAATCAAGGTACCTTAAAAATATGTGTAACTTTAAATTTTTCAAATCTTATTTTTAATAATGGTTCATAAACACTTTAACCTCCCTTGTAGCCCACCACCCACCAGAGGTAGTGGGAAAGAAAGGATATGGGGGAAGTGGACCTGTTTAGAAAGGTTCTTTGGAGCAACTCCTGTCTGGTTTGTCTGGAAATCGGCAGTTCAGTTCATAGATCAGCAGTGGCAGCTCGATCCACTCACAAACACTTCATGGATACACCAGCAGTCCAGGTCGGTAGAGTTGGGTTAGCAACAGTGATGACATGACCTAGCAGAGACAGCCAGGTCTCAGGCTCGGCTCAAGTCAGCAAGAGGGACCCAGAGGGACACCAGGAGAAGTTCTTGGCTGTGCCTCAGAGAAGTAAAGATTAGCGAAAACTCAAGACTCACGACTATTGCACAGCTAGCTGTACCAGCAAGTTAAGCTCTCTCTCCATCACTCCATGGTGTCTTAGTCATACCTTCTAAACATCACATGTCCCTCCACGTGCCTTGCCTCAGTGCTGGGAGCCAAACCCAGGAAATTACCTGCTGTTCTGGGAAACCTAGTCTCAGGTCCTGGGAAGTTAAAGAACGTCTGGCATTTCCTTGGAGCCAGTTATGACAGTGGGATGGTCTAAGGCAATAAGGATATGACAGTAGGATGATCTGGGGATTCAATAGTGGGATAGCTCTAAGCAATGACCCTTGCCCAAACTTCCCGGTTTACTGTGTCTTTATAACCTGCCCCCAAAATTAAAGTTTCAGAGCTTGATCAGAACTCCAGACTAGCTCTCGTCGAATCCCTGAGGGCCGGGGCGCCTCAGCACAGTTCTTATCTCAGTATTTGCATCCAGTCAGCCCAGTTCACAGAAGCAGCAAGAAACTGCAGCACACCACCAGAAGTTTTTTGGTGCGTTTCTCTCTATGGAATTCAGACAAATGCAGCTCAACTATGCAGTGTAAAATGGACCAATACATGTGTGTTGTTAGCACAGAATTCTTCATCACGTGTCCTCTCACGTGCTTGCTTTAGCAGAACATCTTCTCTTGCGCGCTTGCTTCAGCAAATCGTTCCTTCACCTGGGGGTTTGCCCCAGCAAAACCCCATCCAACCGACTTCCCAGAGAACCCTTAAGTTCCCACTTCAAATATGTCCAGGCTACAAGGGATCATTGTCAACCTAGTACCCCTAAGACCAAGTTCTCAGCACAAAGGAAAGTGTGCACCCTAGAGGGACAGAGGACAAGGATAGGACAAGGTCAGGAGACAGAGGACTAAGGAGAAGGGGGAGGGAACAAGGGAGAGAGAGGGGGAAATTTGTCCTGGAGAGACAAAGAACTGCCTCTAGATAGAGAGGGGACAGACATGGCACATAGGAAAATGGCAATTTATAAAGGAAAAAGGGGAAACCCTATGTTTGGATGAGGCGTCTAATTTTAATTGGGTATGTTAATTGTGTGAGCCAACGTGGACTTTTAGTTGTTGGACTTCAGTACTTTGAGGGCTGGACCTTGGTAGTCAGCCTCAGGAGGAGGAAGTGGCCAAATAAGGGAATACATTTTCGTGGCCATCTTTAGAAATGTAATTCAATAGTTTTTAGCTAGGGAGACAGAATGAGGGAGAAGGGCAAGGCCTGCCAGAGCCATGCTCACCTTGCTCCAGCTGGTCAGAGTCCCTTCAGGTAAAAACACCAGGCAGCAAAGCAGGCGGGTGGGTTACAGGTGATCTCTGTTCTCTGCCTTGATGACGTCAAGTTGAAGGTCTTCTGACATTCTAAAATGATTTATGTAAAATTTGGGAAGGTGTTATCAAAAACACAGAAGTAGACAGTGAATAACTTTTTTAGCCAGGGCTCTGGCTCCACAGCGGTGGAAGCTCTTAATAGTCACTCAGCTCTGTAGACTCTATACACAAGTGTGTACCCCAGCCCCTTCCCCAGGCTCTGGAACTTCACATCTGAGAAACTACTCAGCTGAGCTGAAGACCAAGAGGACTGAGTGAAACACTGGGATGTCCCAGAAGTGAGGACACATAGCCCCAAAGAAGAAGTCCACTCCATCAAAGAGCTGGGTGCTGGCCCAGGTTGCCAACGCACTATGGGAGGGGTCAGCTATAGTTGTGGGTTCAGCCACTGCTGAACATCAAGCAGGAGATCAAAGAGGTGAGAAGTTAGCCCGCAGGTAAGTCACGACACACATTGCCACACCACCGCGTTCTGCCCTGTTTGGGTCTTCTGTGTGAAAAACAGTAATACTTCCTTTGATAGGCTTTTTCTCTCCCTCAGTGACACAAACACAGGCCAGATTAGAACAGATTAAAAGTAGATGAAGGCAGGTTTATTAGGCGCTGCTCCAGCGAGGGTTCATCAGTCCCAAAGAACGGGGATGAAGAAGTCGCACAGCCAGGCTAGAGTGGAGAAGTTTTATAGACTATAGGTGAAGGGTGATGATGTGTAAGCCATAGGTAGGTTGTTTGGAGTTTGGTCGAGAGCTGAGCACCTAGGCAGGGACTTGGGTAACCAGCAGCATCAGGGAAGGAGGTAGCAACAGCTGCCAAGAACACGGAACTGGGCTCTTGGCACCTTTCCTTTGTTCAGAGGCTTCCCAGTGTGGGCACGGTTGGTTGGAAAAGAGGGCAGACGGGTTTCCCAGCTTGTGCAGGGGTGGGTAGGGGTTCCAGCAGAACACCCCTCTCTTCTGCCTTCCATGATTTAGCAGTAGCCTCTGTGCCTGTGTGACCTTGGAACTCTGGAGGGAAGAGAATCTGACAAATCTAACTGTAGCTAAGCTGACACAGTACAGACCCACCACGGTTAAGGAGGGATAAGGAATGCCTGGGACATGCAATTAATTTTCAACGCGACGGTCAAGGAAACATTTACTACTAAGGTGACATTTTAGCCAGGCATGGTAGCCCATACCGGCAACCCCAGACTCAGGGAGGCAGCAGCAGGATGGTCAAAGTTCAAGGTCATACTTGGCCACACAGTGCACTCAAGGCCAAGCTGGACTGCAGGAAATGGAGCCTTGTCCTGATTGGTGGCTGCCCCTGCCAGTGCCACACAAGCAGCCCCAATTTACTTCAGTGGCGACAGTACAGTCCTCAGTTGTGGTTGAATCCAGTTGGCGGTTTCTCTGAGGCTTGCCAATGTCCCTGTAGAGACACTGGCATCAACTACACCTCCCCCCACCCCCGTTAAAATTTGCTTTAATTCTAAGACTCTAACCTCTCGTTTTTGCTCCCACGGGCCCAGGAGTGGTTACTGCTTCCGCTTGATACGTAGTTAGAAAATTATTTTTTTAAACCCTGTCCCTGTAAACATCAACAACAAAGATGACTTTTGAATATTGGAAGGGAAGTTGGGGTGCAAACACTGGAGACTTTACAGCCAGAGAGTTCTGAATAGGGGAGGAGTACATGATGGCTCTGCGGAGAGCTAAGAATCGTAAAGATGATAGGTAGGTCGTAAAGATGATGGTAGGTCGCTGTAGAGTTTGAACAAGACGGCAGCAGGAGGGGCCAAGCATAGGGTTGAAGAGAGGCCATGGCCAAGACTTTGGCTTCTATTCAATGGGGTAAACACCCACTGAATGATCTTGAACAGGGAACAACAAACAAGTTTCATCAGGACTTTTCTGGATGCTGTACTGGAAACTATACTGAAAGATCCAGAAATAGAGATAACTCGATTATTGAAAAAAATCTCCAGGAGAGCTGGTTCACACCAAGGGAGCAACCATGGGGATGGCGCAAAGAGGATCCTGGGGATATATTTTTAAGAGTTATTTATTTTATGTAAATGAGTACACCATAGCTGTCCTCAGACATACCAGAAGAGGGCACTGAATCCCATTACAGATGGCTGTGAGCTGGGAATTGAACTCGGGACCTCTGGAAGAGCAGTCAGTGCTCTTAAGTACTGAGCCACTTCTCCAGCCCCCTGGGAATATTTTATAAGTGGAGTCAATGGAGCTTGGACAAGACATGAAATATGAGAGAAAAAGAAATCAAAGGTGAGGACTGATTTTGGAGCATTGAATTATTATTGGTTAAAATTTGAAAAAAAAAAAAAACCTGAAGGACACATGGTTTGAGTGGGACGGAAGGAAATAAGGGTTCAATTAAGACAAAAGTAAGATTATGTTATTATGTTGATGCTGTGATAGTTCATCTTCACTGTAAATGTAATTTGAAATCACCTAGGAGACACCTTTGTTTGACAGAGGACTGAGTAGGGAAGACTCACTCTGACTGTAGGTGTCATCTCACGGGCTGGGATCCCAGACTAAATAAAATAGGAATGAAGTAGAAAGCAAGTTGAGCAATCGGTTCTCTGCATCTTGACTGTAGATACGATGTGCATACACCTACATTGCCATGTATTCTTTCTCTTCTGCGATTGATTGTGTCCCCTCAAAGCACAAGACAAAAGAAATCTTTCCTTTATTAAGTGGATCTTCTCAGAGGTGTTGCAGACTCCCTTAACTACAGAGATTCCACCTTGTCTATAGTCTCCATTCTCTTCTAAGCTAAATCCCCAGAAATAGCTTCTGGCTCAAATGTCCCAGATGCTCCAAGTCACAGTATCTCACTCTATGCTTCAATGGTTAGCACCCAGCTGGGACAGAAACCAAAGGTGCCAAAAAGAGCTGTGATTGGCTGGCCTCAATCAAAGCCAAGCTATCAAGGAGGTCGCCTAAGATACAATGACACATAGGAAGCCATTTAAAATACCAGGCATGAAATACCCAATGTATACATGACCCTGATGGGATACCCCCACCCCACCTAATCTGTGTTTTTTTCTTAAAAAGTTGTTCTGTTCTGCCCTTGGGTGACATGGCTTGGACCCTGAACCCAGCTGTCTTCCTGATATATAAAGATTCTTTTTGTTGGATAGTACTTGGTGTTTAGAGTGGATTATTCCCAAACTCTTGGACCCTAACAGAGGTTTGTCACAGTAATGAGAAAAGTAGCTAACAAAGTACCATTGAAGTTGTGAGAGGTATATTGCATCTCTGAGGCCTCCTTGCAAAACTGTCCCTCAGTCATTTTAATACCACCATGCCACCTCTACAGCCTTCATCTCTTGGCTTAAGCCACCTCCTCCAAGGAGCACGCCTTATACAGAGAGACAGGGTTTCTCTGTATAGCCTTGGCTATCCTGGAACTCACTCTGTAGACCAGGCTGGCCTAGAACTCAGAAATCTGCCTGCCTCTGCCTCCCAAGTGCTGGGATTAAAGGCATGTGCCACCACTGCCAGGCTCATTATTGTGTTGTCAACACCCATCCATGCTGTTGGATATACCAATACTTCATTTCATTTTATTGCCAAATAACATTGCACAAAGTTTTCTGAAGCACTTCAACAGTTAATGGCATTCGAGATTAATGGCTATGAGATTTTGGGTTGTTTGTTGATTTTGTTTTGTTCTGGTGTTTTGTTTGGTTGGTTGAGGCTGCTTTTGTTTTTGTTTTTTGAGACAGAGGCTATGTAGCCCACGATGGCCTTGAATACACAATCCTCCTCCTCAGCCTCCTGAATGCTGGACTTAAAGGCACGCACCATCATATCTAGTTTATAGATTTTTTTTTGTACAAATTTTTATCTGGGTATTTGTTTTCATTTCCCAGAGTCTATCTTGACACATAATGCTGGGTTACATGGTAGCCTCGTGGTTAACCTTATGAACAGGCTGACTACAGCAGGTATGTATTTCCATTACCTTGGTAAACCTGTTTCCCGGTGTGGAAGACTGAACCCAGGGCCTTGAGTACAATAAACAAATTCTCCACCACTAAACCTTTCTCCAACCCCTATCCTACAGGCCTCTACATTGGCCTTTATTATGCAGCGGTTGGATGGGGATCCTAACAAAAGAACTTTATATTCAAGTTAGCTGATCCTTTGCAGGGTCAGGTTTTACAGCAAACATTGACCAGCTAACACACAAAGGGCTGGAACAGTAACACTCCAGTCAGCATGATGACATAGCAGGTAAAGGCACTTGCCACCAAGCTTTGCTCCCTGAGCCCCCGGAGGAAGGAGAGAACATCCCCCTGCAAAGCAGCACTCTACACTGGGTACTTGGGTGGGTTTGGAATCTGACTTCTACGTGACATCACTAGCCTTTTCAACTTCTCTCCCCACCTTCTCCACATCTACGACTTAATTTTTAAAACTGTGCATTTAAAAAATGATTTAATGTAGCATTATAGAGAATATATTTTTATAATTAATCTATATATTGAAAAACATTCTTTATTACATCCATTTTCATATTCTTCCTTGATCTCTATAAAGGACAACATAATAAAGTTATAAATATTCTTGCTAAAAAATGATTTAATATAATTTTCAAACATTTAGCCATTCAGTCTTAAGAATGTGATCAATTTACTGTCTATAGTTGAATATTGATATGTACATGGTAGCTGTAGAAAGTATTTTATGGTATTCAGATCATTTGTAAGATAATTTTTATGTATTTATTTATTTGGAATGTATATATGGAGGAACACTTGTGCCACAGCATGAATGTGGTGGGGGTGGAGTGGTTCAGAAGAAAACTTGTACTATCAGTTTTCTCCTTCTATCAAGTGTGCCCAGAGATCTAAACTCAGATTGTCAGGCGATTTTGCTGATTTTTTTCCTTCCTTCCTTTCTTCCTTCCTTTCTTCCTTCCTTCCTTCCTTCCCTCCTTCCCTCCTTCCTTCCTTCCTTCCTTCCTTCCTTCTTTTTCCTCTTTTCCTTCTTCTTTCTTTCTTTTTCTTTCTTTCTTCCTCCTCTTCATCCTCCTCCACCTCCTCTTTCTCCTCCTGTCTCATGTAACCTGAAGCTGGTCTTAAAACTCTATAGCTGAGAATTACCTTAAATTTCTGATCCTTCTGCCTCTACCTCTTGAGTGCTGGGACTACAAGCTTGTACCACTATCCCCAGTTTGAGTGACACTTGGGATCAAACCTAGGACTTTGCACATAGTAGGCAAACTAACAACTTAACTATATCTCTCATCAATGTTAACTGTCCACTTGACAGAATATAGAATTATTTGGAAGAGGAGCCTGCAGTCATGCCTTTGGGGGATTATCTTGATTACACTAATTGAGGTGGGAAGAGCTGCCCACTACGGGTGGCATCATTCCCTAGCTAGGATCCAGAACTACAAAGATGGAGAAAGAGAACTGAATGACAGCATGCCTATTCCTTTCTGTTTCCTGATTGTAGGTATGATACAACCAGCTACTTCATTCTCCTGCTGCCTGAAGTCCATATCATAATAGACTCTATCCTTCAACTGTGGGCCAGAATAAATCCCTTCTCCCTTAAGTTGCTTTTGTCAAAGTGTCTTATCACAGCAACAGAAACAGACTAAAATACCCTAGATGATTTTTTTCTACATATTTTTATTGATTCTTTGGGAATTTCACACTATGCACCCTGATCACAATTCCCAGTTCTTCCATGACCACCCCCAACCCCGCTTTTTACCTCCCTCCCCAAAAAATTAAAAATAAAAACAATTTAAAAAAAATAGAAAAAAAGACAGGTTCAATTTGTGTTGCCTATACTCACTAGATCATGGTCAAACTCTCAGTGGCCTTGCCCCTTAAATAGAACTGACTTCTTTCCCTCCTGTACCTCTGCCAGAAGCCATCAGTTGTAGAAAGCTAACTTCTGCATCCTTAACACATTCTCTTCCAGTTTCTTGTCTAGGCTGTTACTTTTTTGGGGGTGGGGATGAGATGAGGTTGTCACAGAAGCCTTCCATGTCCCTCTTTATTAACTGTGCGTCTGTAGTCATCCATATCATTGCAGAAGTAGCCTCCCTGATCTTTACAGTCAGCAGGAGCATGGGTCAGGAGCTTCCACACAGAGCTTCCACTGCCTGTCTCTTGGATGTCTTTTGAAGTAAAATTTATATATTAATTATTTATTTATTTTATGTATATGAGTATGCTGTAGCTGTCTTCAGACACACCAGAAAAGGGCATCAGATCCCACTACAGATGGTTGTGAGCCACCATGTGGTTGCTGGGAATTGAACTCAGGACCTCTGGAAGACCAGGCAGTGCTCTTAACCACTGAGCCATCTCTCCAACCACCTTTAGATTTAAAAAAAAAAAAAATTGCTTCTAATCTTATATGTACCACTATACCCTGAATATCTCTAAAGTTTATACTTCCCAGATCACTGCCTCAATTAAAGACCTTTTCTACTAAGGTAAATGACATACACTCTTTGAGTTTGCCTCCTAGGAATCTTCAGATTGCACCCTCTGTATCTCCAAATCTCCCTCCACACCCCCATGAACATCTGCTCTGTTCACCCTCTTCCTGAATCTGTCTCCTGTCCCCAGATACCAGGCATACTTCGCCCCTCTGTTATCATCTGGATAAGATTCTCCTGCCAGTGTCCAGACCAGTGCCAACCCAGTTGATGAAGGCTTTGTTCCTGAGATTCCATAGCATTTATCTTTGCCATTCAGTTGGATGTGTAGCTGGAGACTCATCTATCTCCTGACTAATGTACAAACCTGAAAGTACAGACCTGTAATCTCAGTACTGAGGAAGTAGAGGCAGAATGATTCCATCAAGAGCTCTAGATCATTCTTGGATACATAAAGAAGTTGTTGCCAGCCTTTATAAAACCATAGTCTCATACAGATAAATGAATACTAAGAAAAAGCTGGACCATGAGTTTGTGTGGCAGGTTTGCTCTGAGACGGAGGCAGGATGCTGGTGTGTTCTTCTCCTTCCCTCTACCCTCTTCATGATCCTCCACATGGTGCTGAAGTTTCACTCTGGTACCAGCTCCACATCTCCCATTTTCACATCCCATTTCTCCACTTCCCTTCAGTCCAGTCCACCAACATCTATTGAGCACCTGATGTGCGTGTCATGATGGAAAGCACTGGTTCCCTGACTTCTCTCTCAGTGGAGGGTATGTATTATTAGAAATTACAGATAAATCCCCCAAACTGCACAGCTCTGAAATTTGATAGGAAGTATCTTAGGTAAAAACTGGAAGGTTAACTGGCCTGTGAAAGCTTATCAGATAGGTTTGCACAGAGTGAAGCTCTGAGTGTATTGTGTGTATACTAACATACTGCTCTATGGGGAAAACAAAATGAGAGCTGGTGTAGCAAGTATACAAGCTGTGATCTCTTCTCCTTTCTCCACTGACCAGATTCCAAAACTGCTGTGTCTTTAAACGCCCTGTCATGTCGTAGTTCTAAGCTGCCATCTAGTGGCTCCTACATGTCTGTTCTAACCAGTCTGTGATAGGAAGCTCAACTTCAGTCTGATGCCACATTCCTTTTGCCCTCTACTGCTCCTTCTACACTCCCTAAAATCTAGGAGCACATATCTCACATACAACAGAAGAAATAGCTGCTTCCTTCTGCAGCATCGATAGATTTCCTGTAAGAATCATAAAAATGGGTTATGATACTTCATATCTTTCAAACAAACAAACAAACAAACAAACAAACAAACAAATTTCCCAAGACTTCCAAAGCCAGGGCCGAGGTGCACATACTTACAACTTCCCGATTACCATTGAATTTGCACTTTAAAGGTTCATCACTCCACAGGCAATTCCATGTG
>JANHMN010000013.1:63596291-63626209 GCA_030674055.1 Rhabdomys pumilio
AACTCAGAAATCCACCTGCCTCTGCCTCCCAAGTGCTGGGATTAAAGTAGTGCGCCACCACCGCCTGGCAAATTTAAAACATCTTTTAAGGAAGTATATATATTTTTTAAATCTTGGGGCTAGAGAGGTAGCTTGGTGGTTAAGAGCTACTTCTGCAGAGGTCCCAGGTTCAATTCCCAGCCACCACATGGCAGCTCACAATCAACTATAACTCCAGCTCCAAGAGATTCAATGCATTTGGCCTCCTCCTAATCTGTACTCATGTTTACATTCCCACATGCAGATACCAAAGCCCTCCAAAACTAAAAATTTAAAAAAAAAATCTATATTACCCCACAAAGGATTTCTGGGATAATGCTTGACCAATGGCAGACATGCCCAATATTGGTTCTCTGTAATACAGTTCTTCCATACCAAAATTACTAATTCTTGTCATTATTAAGTTTTGGTTGTTTTTGAAAAGGGAATGTCTCCCGAGCCAGTCTCACTTTATATTCAGGATAACCTTGAGTTCTTCCCTTGCACTCACACACCCACCTCATCAGCTATATTCTGGGATGAACATCAACCCAGGGGCTCTAGTGAGCTAAACCAAGAGCCTATCAACTGAGGCACACCCCCAGCCCTCAAAAATCACTAATTCTAAAGTAAAACATTTTTTATAGCTCATCTGTTCCTGAAACTGAAATGAACATAGCTACAGTGATATCTCCAAGGAACTCTTGGAATACGTGTTTAGTGCCTCACAGGGAAGGTAAAAAGAGAGAAGGAAAGGGTCCTATCTTCTCTCATTCTGATTACATGCCCACAACCTAGCTCAGAGAGGGATCGTTCCTGGAGAATTGGAGAAGCCCAAGAGAACATGATGTTGACCATACCACGGCAGGTATTATCTCTGTAGTAACTAATAAATAATGCTCCACAAAAACAATGTTCTGGTGCATCTAAATTGTAGATTTGTGCCGGGCGGTGGTGGCGCACGCCTTTGATCCCAGCACTTGGGAGGCAGAGGCAGGCGGATTTCTGAGTTTGAGGCCAGCCTGGTCTACAGAGTGAGTTCCAGGACAGCCAGGACTACACAGAGAAACCCTGTCTCAAAAAACCAAGAAAAAAAAATGTAGATTTGCATGTATTGTAAATCAATTCAGTCTTGTCTGATTTATAAATCTTATATTTGTCAATCCTTAAAAATGGCCTCCACAGTCGTGGGAGTGTAGTTGAGTGGTGGAGTAGCCTAGTGTGCAAGTACACTGCTCAGTGATACAGCACATGCTTTGCATGCATAAGCTCCTGGGCTTAATCCCAGGGGACAAAAATTAAAATAAGGGCTGGAGAGATGGCTCAGTGGTTAAGAGCACTGACTGCTCTTCCAGAGATCCTGAGTTCAATTCCCAACAACCACATGGTGACTCATAACCATTTATAATGGGATCCAATGCCATCTTCTGATGTGTCTGAAGGCAGCAACAGCGTACTCATATACATTAAATGAATAAATAAATCTGTTTTTAAAAAAGTTAAAAATAAGATAGTTCTAGGCTGGGGAGACAGCTCAGTGAGTAAATAAGCATGACAAATGTCGTGCAAGGATGAGAATCCTGAGTTTGGATCTCCAGAACTCACAGAAAAGCAATATGCAATGGAGGCACATTTGTAATTCCAATGACCCTACAGTGAGATGGGAGGTGGAAGCAGAATCCCCAGAAGCTTGAGGGTTAGCTATCCTGGCATTGGCAGTGCAGTGGTATTATGTAACATTTTCCTCTGAAATTGAAATATTCCATCCTTCAGTGAAAGCTTTTTAAGCAAGGTCAACAAACCAAAAATATCTCCAGGAAGTCCCTGAAACTGACCAGATTGACTATGCCACTGCCTACCAGAGGAAGCAATAAAAAGCTGCAAGTCCCCGGGGTCTAGCAGTACACAGAAACAAACATTCTCAGGAAAAAAAGCTGCAAAGAGACTCTGAGCTCAGACCAGCTATTTAGAAGAAACAAAACCAGCCAAGGTGCCTAGAAGCAGTTAGTCTCTTAGAAAGGACACTCTCCAACTTGTTGAACTGTAGGCTCTGCAGTGTGCTCTAGGTTCCCAGCTTTGTGAGAAAGCAGCGAGTCCCACACTGGGGTGGACCTTGGTAATGCAGCTGTGCTTGAGCCGTTTGTGCTCCTGTTTAAGTAACCCCAATAAAACTTATTGGTTCACCAAGTTGGGCTTTGGTAGTATCCATACTTTGGTCTGTCATGGGTTTGCTATCTGGGGTGAGCAGACGTGTTGTCTATCCAGGAAAATTTTGTCACACAAGAGGTGAACAATAAAGAGAGAGATGAGAACCAATACCTGAGGTTTTTCTCTGACCTCCATGTGCATGCCATGGGACTCACAGGCACATTCACACACAAAATGATAAAATGTAAACTAGCTTACAGCTGAAGGTATGGCTCAGTAGTAGAATGCTTGCCTGGCATTTATAAGAACCTGAATATAACTTCCACGAAGCCCAAAAGTAAACACAAACTTGAAAATCAGCTATTCAATGTGACATCAGAAAATCACTTCCCTCACACATACTTCAGAGAACACAGTAAAGAACTAATACATCTTAACCAGAGTGCCTGAGGCAGTACACTGGAGACTAGCAATACATATGTGAGATTCTTGTGGCCTGCAGAAAACCAAGACAGGAAGGTAAGGAAACATGCCTCTCCCATTTATCCTTAGCCTGGCTGGGTCCAGACTTCTGACAGAAAAAAAAAAAAAAAGCTGGAGACCCAATTAATCCTAATACAGTAGCAAACAAATTGTACGTATTTCTGTAACTCTCACAAACCTCTCAGCTATAGAGACTTCATGTGGCTGTATCACCAAAGTGAGAATCATGGCTATACAGCTGCTATGACACAAGCTTCTGAGACTCAGTGCCATTTCAAAACACCAAATGCCAGAAAGCATCCACCCTTGGGGTATTAGGGTCCAAGAATCTCTGAAGGAAGAACCCAGACTCAAATAGTATGCAAAGGCAAAGAGCACTTATCCTGCAGAAATTGCCAGCAGGTGGAGTCAACCATTCTTCAAAATGGCAACAGATCAAGGAGCTCATAGGCCCCCGTTTATGTGAGGATAGGGGAATTTTACAGGATTAGGTAACCTTTACTATGATTGATAGGGGACAAAGCAGTGACATTAGTATAATTCTGATTGGCTGCTATGTTAGTTCTATTTGGTGAGACCTTGAAGAATTTTGGAAAGCAGCTCAGTTCTGGCCTTTTTATCTCCTCTTGCCAGGTGTTTGAGAGGCTGACTCAGCCCTGGATGATCCCTAGTTCAGGATCATCACTGACTAAAGACCCCATTGTCCGTGGCTCCCTCTGAGAAGCCCAACTTCCTTCCCTGGGGAATTGAAAATTTTCTTATTCCCAAGGTTTCCTGACCTCTTGTGGGGCTTTAAAAAAAAGCCACAATTCAGGCTGGAGAGATGGCCCAGTGGTTAAGAGCACTGGCTATTCATCTAGAGGTCAAGTTCAATTCCCAACGAACCACATAGTGGCTCACAACCATCTTGTAATGGGATTTGACAACCTCTTCTGGTGTATCTGAAGAGAGCAACAGGGTACTAACATAAAATTAGAGAGCGCCACAATGCAGTCCCATTCTTAAGACTCTAAGGCAGGACCTTCTCCCCAGCTACTCAAAACACAGCATGTTTCATTTCCATACATAGAACTTAGCTTCTAGGTTGTTTGTGTGGAAGTGAATGTAAATACCAAGGAACCAGAAAGGGGTGTAGAGGGAGGAAGGGGTAAAGAGGCTTTAAGTAAACACACATCAAAGGGGGACTACTGGTGGTGGAAGAGTTTAAGTGCGGGTTGGGGTGGAGGAAGGGAGAGGTTTGTCTAAAAAGTATGTGTGAAAATGCCAAATAGCTCAAAGACCTTTTGTTCCTGTTGAGGCTGGGTGACATCAATAGTTTGTTCTACAACTTTTTTGTCTTAATATTTATACAGCTTTATTAAATATGTAAAACAAAACCAGGAAACAAAAAGATTGAAGCCATTCCTACCCAAATGGTGTGAAGACTTCAGACTTGTCACCAAGATGTCTCAGCTGGTAGAAAGCAAGCACTTGTCCTGCAAGCTTCATGTCCTGAATATGATCCCTGGAACTCAGTGGAAGGAGACTCCTCAAAGTTGTTCTCTACCCTCCAGATCCACAGTGCGCACATTTCCAGTCTCTTTCTCTCCCCTCTCCTCCCTCCCAATTTCCAATTTCTTCCCCCCCCCATACACACACACATACACACCCCTACATATCTTTTGTTGAAAAGACATATAAACAAAGTTATAAAGTCAAGTACACCAGAATCAACAACAGAGCATTGTCAAGCCATCTGCACGTCTCTTGAGCTAATTTTTGGTTTTTCATTATAAACAGCATCCCCAAAGCTGAGACTGCCTGTGCACTAAAATATCCACAAACACCCAACACTTTAGTTAAGTCTTATGGAACGTGCCTACAATACCAGTATTCAAGAGGCTAAGACGGGATTCAAGTTCTAGGTAGCCTGGGCTACAGAGGAAGATCTTGTGAAGAAAGTGAAACTTATGACTCCACATTTCTTATCTGAGCAAAAGACAAGTTATTATGGGAAGATACATAAACACATACGCACACCTGCAAGACAAATAAAAAAGCTAAAAGACGTACTTTGAATATGTCACTTATGCTTTTGTTCCCTTTGTAGATACTGGTCATGTCCATCAATGCCCATGGATGGACCTGTAATTTCCTTGCTCACATCCAGTGTCTCTTGCTCCACCCCCTCCCATTTAATAGTAATTCAACTAATCGTGAGTCTTGAATCCACACTCACTCCCTTGCCTTGTACTTTACTCATCTTCAACTACATAGTATCTTTTCTCTGCCTCATATAGATGGGAAAGGCCTTGATTCTGTTTCCATCTCTCAAACTGCTACCATGATTTTTTTACTTTATGTGCATGGAGTCTGTACCATATTCATGTCTGATACCTGCTGAGGTGAGCAGGGACATCAGATGCCATGAAACTACAGTTACAGGTGACTGTTAGCTTACGTGTAGGTGCTGGGAATTGAACCCTGATCCTCTGGGAAAGCAACCATCTGTCCACACACAAGCATGCAGTTTTTAAAAACTAGACTGGCTTCAAAGTCCTAATCCTCCTGCCTCTGTCTTACAAGTACTGACACCTTTTGTAAGGATCAAGCTCTCAATATACAACCTATTGAGAACAGGATATAGTCTCCACCTCCCCAGCAATGGGTTTAGACATGAGCCACTATGCTCAGAAAATATAGTCTAATACACTTAGAAGGGTTAAGATAGGATCTAGCTCAGGCTATTCTTGACATTGCAGCAACCCCTTGCCTGAGCTTCCCCAGAACGCATTACCACACTCTTAAGGATCCATTATACAGAGTTGAAGGTGTACCCTAGCTGTAGAGCATGTGCTTCAGGGTCCAGAACAAAAAAGATCAGAAATACACTGTTTTTACCTTAGTAGGATTGGAATATACACAACTATCTTTTACAAGTGCTGTTGAGAATGGGGAGGGCTGTTCATTGCCTTTTCACAAGGCCCTTGTATTGTCATGGGGTGTTTGTTTGCCACACTACTGTGGAGGTCAAGGAACAACTTTGTGGAAGTTAACTCTTTCCTTCTAGCATATGATTCCAGGGACCAAACTCTAGTTGCAAAGCTTTATCAGCAAGTACTTTGTAACTACCCACTGAGTCGCATCCCTAACCCTCTATCCCCCTTTACTAATATATGACCTTTTAAAACTTTGTGGTTTTGCCTATAGATATGTAACATCTATAGATGCTCTGGAGCTGGAGTCATGGATGGTTATGAACCACCTTGAGTTCTGGAAACCAAACCCAAGTCCCCTACAAGAGCAAGTGCTCCTAACTACTGCGCCATCTCTACAGCTCTCAATATACAAACTATTATGCTGTTTCCATTCTCCTTCCCCTAATCATGCACTGTAAAACTGAAACTAAAAAATAGGTATAATCGTGCAATATATCCACCTCCGCTATAAACTGTACATGGATCTTTGGGTGTTTTCAAGGACACACCTTTTCTACATAAGCTACAATAGTGTTCCTTTGATGGGAGTCTATTTGAATATAAGACCTACAATTCCTATAGAAGGGATGGTTCACTGAAGACAGCGATACTGAACAAAAGCAACCCAACACAAAGATGCTATGCATGCAAAGTATTTTGAGCCCTAACTTGACTACAGCTGATTTCTCCACATTAAAGGTGTCAACCACTAGCTGAATTTTTGCTTCAATGCTAACAACAGGTTTTGAAATATCTTGCTGAATGGACACTTTATGAAATGATTTTATGCAGATGTTTAACATTGGAAATAAAAAAAAAAAAACCAAAATCTTATACCCAATGTACAGTACTAATATCAGCACTTACCAGCCAGACAACTTTTTCAAGTGAAAATAATGAAAAATCTACATGTTTGGCAGGGTCTTATAAGACCTAAAAATGTTTGTCTAAGGACAAATTTTAATTAAGACACACAAGTAGGAGAAAACCATTTTTAATTGAAAAATAAAGGAATACAACTCAATTAACACGATATTTATGGACATAAACTAAACTAAGTTGAAGGAGAGAAGTGGCTTTCCTAACTGTGCTGTGAAACTGATGCATTGGCATATTGCCACAGCTCCTCTCCTCTAGCCTGACAGCTACTAAACAAGACTACAGAGGGTTTTCCTCGTGAATTAAATTGTAAAGTCAATCTTTGTTCTTAATCCACTGACAAAAAAAGAATTTAAAAGCTTTTTTCATATTCAAGAAGTTACTAATACAAAAAAAGATAATTCTCATGAAAAATCTATTAATATATTAATATTTAACTCATCCACAAGACTTCAAAACAGGACTCCAAAATGATCTCTAGTACAGGTTTCCCTTTAAGTTTGTACAGCCCAGGATGATTTAAAAACACACTGGCTAAATAAAACTCTGAAAGTACCCACGTTATTGCTTTAAGCTGGAGAACTGTGGCTAGAAGTCTCCTTTTAGAGTGCCTAGAATTACACTCTTGTATGTCAACAGTGCTAGAGAACACAGTAAACGTCGCGCTCAAGAAACAACAGAAAAAAGGCATTAAGATGTATGGCTTCATCTCAGTCTGTATTATTGAACATAAATAAAGTCATTACTGTTTAACTGAAAAAGGTTTTTACAAAACTGCACATCCAAAATTAACATTTTTATTAAATCAAGTTAAAAAATGTTCATTGTAGAAAAGTCAACAAGGGTATTAAGAAAATCAAAATATACCTTTTTTACAATATATGTATATATTAGCAGCAAACTACTTCAGAGATATTCTTCTGTGTTTAATTATTTTAAAGAAAGCATAACAGTGTTATGTTAGCGTGGAATGTCAGAATTTCCCCTTCACCCTTTACTCTGTGACTTGGCCTTCTCTACAATACTTTATACCAAAGATTATGAACAAACTTTGTTTTGACTAAAATGTAGTGAAACAGTAGCTGGTAAAATCTCTCACGACACATGAGCTATGCATCATTTTCAAACACAACAAGTGAGCACCATTCAGCACATTTTTCAGGTGTAATAACAGCCAACTGTACCACATAGTATTTGGCATACTGTTTTAAAAACTTGGTAACATACAAAATTTTAAACAAATGAGATAAATACTTCAATCCTATATTGCTTGTCCATTATTAAAACTCTTTAATAGAAATTCTATACATAACCTGACAAACTCTAGGCAAAGATATATATGTGTATATATACATGCAAAAGTCTATGTACATATCCACATACATCTGCAACTTTGGATTTTTAAAAAACTAATTGAATGTATCATTCACTGGCTGAAAAGTTTCATCAGCTAGTGAGAAATACTGACTACAAAGAACTGTTGGATAACATACTTAGGCTTACAAATTACTCAACCTAGACTGAAATAACAAACTAACCACCAAAGAAAACTTTTTCTCTTCTCTTGACAGGTTCTTCTAATAGCAAAAGAAGAAACATTTGTACAATACACTTCCAAAGTAAAAACTGTTAAAGAAAGATCACTAGTCTTCAAAAATACTAAACATTATATAACTACAATTTCCTTACTGTTGAATTCCTCAGCTAGAATCTATATACTTTAAAAATCCCTTTGGATTGTTACCCACTTAGCACTTCAAGTTTCCACTCTGCAGTTCTGACAAATGGCTCAGGTTTATTAGTTTTATAGGAATCACACCGTTCAGAATTTGCTGTTATCTCTGTACTAAATAGAAGGAACTATATCAAATACCAAAAACAACTTAATGAAACATTCAGAATATGTAATACAAGGAAAAAAAAGACAACAGAGATTCCCTTTTTGCCACACAAGTGAAATACAACCCTTTCCATGCTGTTAAAGTAACTGTCTAGAGAATGGAATTAGGGTGGCCCACCTTTATTTTCAATTAAAAACCTAATACAGTAGACTGAATTATTATTTTTATTAATATGCACAGCAAATTACTGAAAACGGTGACTTCATGTCTTCTCCTTAAAGATGGCACTTGTAGGTTGCAAGGAGGCAGAAATGTCTATGCACATCACATGTTTACTTGAAAAGACTCTTCCACAGCAGTTTGATATTGGGTTTCTTCATCTAGCTGAAGATTCTTTAAAAAAAAAAAAAAAAAAAAAAAGTAACATTTCAACAAGAAAAATCAACTATTCAATTTTATCTAATGCATTACACATCTTCATATACATTTGCATACAAGGGAGTTTATGTACAGTAAGCTTTAAAATGTAAGACTGAACACCATGGTATGTGCCATATTCTCAGCCACTCAGGAACCTGAGGCAGGAGGATACCTTGAGCCCAGCAATTTGAAACCAGCATAGACATATGGACATAATGGGACCCCATCTCAAAAACTAATGTAACAAAATATAAGGTTTCAATACATGAATTTAAAAAAATTGTAAGTTCACTATAATTATTTAGTAATAACTAGTAACTGTTCTGCTCAGCAGAGGATACTTTATACTAACCAAAATTATACTTAATTAAAACTAATAATATGGTAAATATGTATTCGTTCTACAAAACATTTCTATTTGAAGGCAGAGTAATTTTAAGAAAAATAAACATTTAATGAATTAACAGTTGAATAGCAGCTTCTTAATCACAGCATGGAACTAAGCACGGAACACAGCTTTAAATTATAAAGTGACTCTTTAGGACTTGGTGCTTAGTACCAAGTACTAGTGTAAAATGGCTGTTTAGAATGTACTGAGTCCCTGAGTCTAATCCTCAGCATCAAAACAAACCCACCAGGCAAAACAGCAGCAACAACAAAAACCTTATCTTTAAAAAAACGTTATTTTGCTGTCAATTTTATCTCACATGGGTTAGCTTTAAAAGATATCAAGACTTTGACTTGACAACTGAAATACCGTTTTGTATGGCAAGGTAAAACAAAAAATTAGATTAAAATATAGTTGAAAAAAACTATTTTGCTCTTCTAAATATATAGCCCTTCTAGACACAATAACTGCTCTTAAAATGGAAACTTAATAACAGTAAAATACAATTACTTCCTAAAATCACTAAAGCAGCACATGTAAATTTTACAAACTTTTAAATTATTCCAAAGTAGTAGACTAAAACTGCAAGTTCCATAAAAATAAAAATTATGCATGCCTGTGTTTACCTGAACAGGAAAACAAGCATCAGTTATCTTTCATTGGAATTAATCGTGTATTAAATAAGACCTTAACTACATGTAAGCCAAATAAAGTACAATTTTACAATTAATAATGGGAAAATTATCATAAATATGAAAAGAAGAAACTGGCCCATTTTGGTCTTGTTGCCCTTGAGGACCCTTGTTGCCCTTCCTAAGTGGACAACCTGGGTTTTGATGGGTTTCTTTGATTTGGTTTGTAATTGTGCCTCATGTGCTTACTCTACTGTACTCTATATTTGAAAAACATCTTCCCACACAGGTTATACCAATTTTACTTTTCAAGGAGGTATAATTTCTCTTAATTCTAAATAATTTTTACTCAAACCTTCATTTTGCATTAAGGGGTTTATTTTTCCAGCAATTATATTTATTTTTCCAGTAATTCTCTAGTATAAACAATTAATTCAATTCTCAGAACTTACACAAAGCTTAACAATGAATGTTACTACTAAAAATATAGCAACTTGCTCTTTATCCAAGTAGTCTGATTCCACAACTTGCCTGAAAATTCAAATCCAGATTGAAAAAGTTAAATTAACTTTCTTAATCTTGAAGAACTCACTTACCACAAATTCTCCATAATCAAATTGATGTCTCTGATTTAGATGACTAACGAAATTTCTAGTAATCTGGCTAGGATCTCCCCAAGGAAGAGACACACAAATAGGACATGTCTATGAGAAACAGATTGTTTTAAATAAAAAAATAACAAAAATAATGAAACATTATATAATTATTGAGAGCATTAAATACAAGCTCATGTTACTGAAAATATCAGGTATACTTTATTGTGCTTCAGTTTGCTGCATTTTGCAGATATTACATTTCTTTAAAAATTGAAAATTGGTATCTACCCAGTGTCTATTTGACACCATTGTTCGAATGGCTCAAATAACCATTAACACTAGTTAGCAATGAAGCATTTGATTCAGATAATATATATATTTTAAACATAATACTACTGCATACTTAACAGACATATTATATACAGTCTAATTGTAACATTTATATTCACTAAAAACTCAAAAAAAGGTATAGTTAAATTCACATCGATTCTTTATTTTTTGGCTTTTTGAGACAGGGTCTTTCATGTAGTTCCAGCTATCCTGGAGCTTGCTATCTAGACCAAGCTGGCTCAAACTCACTGAGATCCTTCTGCCTCTGCCTTCCATGTGCTGAGATTAAAGGCATTCACCATCACGCCTGGCCCTCATGAATAATTACTTTAATACTGTGATCTGTACTGAAAACTACAATGTCTCTAAGGTATGACTGAAATAAAAAAGCACTGGATGGTATACAGAGATTGATACAGGGTCTCACTATATATATAGCCCAGGCTGGCCTTGGACTTATGATTCCAAGTCCTGGGAGTCCAGACATGTGCCACCATGTGCCTCTTAAAATCATTTCTAAAAGCCAAATCCCATGACTACATCATTTCCCAAGCAAAATACCATAGATAAATAATACTAACAAGAGAGACCATGGACATTCTATCACTTAAATCTCTATAGTTATATGACTAAAAAACATCACATGCAGCCTATACTAACATCAATGTAATGAGTTTTTATTAACTACCTATCATATGTATAACATATATTATTTGATCTAATTAGTAACCATTACAGAATTATAACTAGCTTAACTTCATTTATATGTAAAAATGGAGCAAATTATAAAGTTTAAACTGTATACTCAAAGTTTTAATAAAGTACATTTTAAAAGTGATTAAATGACAGATTTAAAATGACATAAAAAGAAACTTTAATAACTGGATTCTAACCAAAGCTGACAATACACAGAATGTTAGGCAGAAAAAATATATACAGCATGTATATTGCAAATTACATAATTCAATATAAAACTAAGCATGTCTCAAACATGAAGACTTCCCACATACTTCTTGATAATATACTTATTTATTTAACCCCTTCTATCTTAATGAATGGTTGCAGTGATTGAAAAAAATCCAATAGTTATCTGGGCATTTTTTTCATACACTTTTCTAGTATATTCGCTAAAAAGAAAAGTGGCTTGTAATGTTATTAATACATTTTGCTCCTTATTTATGAAGAAGCTGGTTGTTGTTGCACAAACCTGTAGACCCCTAGCCCTATTGTAGACTGGCCTACATTACCTTTACCTCACAATATTAATAAAGGAAATCCCTTTATGTGAGGTAATAAAAATTTAATGTCTCATTTTGTCATCTATCATTAACAAAAATATACTGTATGAATAACTTAAATCCAAATTTTAATCAACAACTTTTCTCTGTATACACGTAGAGAAATATATAGAACCACTTCCTCCTGAGGCTAAGGCAGGGAGAGTAACTTCAAGGTCTGCTTGGGCAACTAAGTTAGACTTCATTACAAATATTTATCAGAAAAAAATTTAAAGGGCTGGAGAAGGGGGACTGGAGAGTTGGTCAGAGGTTAAGAGCACTGACTGCAAGGTGGGGAGATACCCTCTCAGAGGAAAAGGGGAGGGGTAGATGGGGGAAGGATTGGGAAAAGGTAACACCAGGGAGAGGAAGGCAGTAAGTGGGATGTAAAGTGAATAAATAAAATAAGATTATTAACCATAAAAAAGAAAAAGAAGAAAAAAGGAATGCCGGCTGCTCCTCCAGAGGGCCTGAGTTCAATTCCCAGCAACCATATGGTGGCTTATCTCTGGTGCCCTCTTCTGGCCTGCAGGCATCTATGCACACTGTATACATAATAAATAAATCTTTAAAGGGAGTGAGGCTGAAGATGTATTTTAGTAATAGGATGCTTCTGGACAAGTGCACGGGAAAGGAAATAAAAGAAAATTTCCAGCTTAATATCTCCCCTTCCATTATCTAGAGTTAAAAATCACTTATCTATAAAATACATACTCAAAATGAATTCTTCATAATTTTATAACCCTGCAATCTACATAAATCTACCCTAAAAATGACATAAAAAAGACAAGTATGCATCAAAATAAGAACTCTGACTTCTTGCTTTATACATTCATACAAAAGTTTCTTCAAAGATACAATTAAAACTATCTACTGGTTTTAATCTACACTTTGATTTTTGAGACAAAGTCTCAATGTGTAGCTCTGGCTGACCTGGAACTATCTGGAGATCAGGCTGGTGTCAACTACCTCACCCCAGTGCTGGGATTAAATGCATGTGCTACCCTACCCATGCCAGCTTTTTTATACTTATACATACACATACATTGTCTTCTGCAGCAGAGTCACATGATTCACTAGATTCACATCTAGTCCTCTGCATCCAGCAGAATAAAGTACCCAACAGAACTGGTTCTGCCACAACAGAGCAATGACGATCAGTTTTCATTCTTTCCTAGACTGGTCTACATTACTTTACAATAATTATCTTGATTACATGAGGTAATCAAATTTTGAATTGCATTCTTGCATTATAATCATTAGCAAAAATCTACTGTGTTCATCAGTTAAATACAAATTTATATAGAGAACCTTCCCCTTTGTATACATAAAGAGAAATACATTGAACCACATGCTTTAAACACAAGAGTCTTTTGAATACTCACCACAGGAACTATCTGAAATAGGTGGTTACTATTACAGTGATCCAATAAACGTTGTCTGGTGAAATTTGACTCTTGACATAAGGGACACTTAAAGGTGGGATGCCCAGAAGAACTAAAAAGCAATTCAAATGAGATATATTGAAATTCAAAACCATCACATTAAAAAAAAAGGTGTTCCTGTTTTTTGACCCATTGTTGTTTAAAACTCACTGTTGTGTTTTTAAAGTCACAGTTACAAATTATTCAACAAATGATTCAGAGTAGAATCTTTCTTACTGTCTCACTTTATACAGTACTAGTATTTTTCATTTCAGTCCATTTTTCCCCCTAGCACCAAGGGAGGAAAAAAGCTAGGTATGATAGTCCATGCCTATAATTCTCAGTATTCAGAGGCTAAAGCTGTTTAGATAACCAGACATTGCATCAACAGGCTATGACAGTACATTCTCAATTGTTAATTGTTCGGTGGGTGGTGCAGGAAATGTAAGAATCTGTTGCTTCTTCACCTGAGCACCAAGAAGTGCAAGTCACCCTAGGAAAGGTCACCTCCAAAGCTAACAGGAGAGTAACAGGTGTGGTTTTTGCATAATAAGAAACTGGTGGCTGGTGCTGGGGCCATGCTAAGAGACAGACAGGTAGCAGGAAGGTAGAGCAAAGAGAGCAAGCTACGTGGCAGAGAAACAGTGGCAAGCCAGATTAAGTGTAGACAGGCTAGCTGAAGAACTACCCCAGCAAAGTGGTCAGCAGGCTTACTTCTACTATACAGATGTCTCCATGTCTTTATTAAGGTCCCCCAAAGTCCCTGTAATATGAAGCAGCACAATAATGAGTTCGAGATCAGCCTCACCTACCTAATGAAACCTATCTCCAAACAATTACAAACAAAATACAGGACCATGTTTAAGAACTTAAATCCAGCCAGGCGGTGGTAGCGCACGCCTTTAATCCCAGCACTTGTGAGGCAGAGGCAGGCGGATTTCTGAGTTCGAGGCCAGCCTGGTCTACAGAGTGAGTTCCAGGACAGCCCAGGGCTACACAGAGAAACCCTGTCTCAAAAAAAGAAAAAAAAAAAAAAAAAAAAAAGTTAAATCCAAATTTAAATGTAATGCCAAGTCACTGGTGCCCATTCAAGTTTCTAACTGTCCTATAACATTTTAGAAGGCTCCTATGTAAAGTTTACAGGGGCTAGAGAGATGATGGTTAAGAGCACTGGCTGCTCTTCCAGAGGTACTGAGTTCAATTCCTAGCACCCATATGTTGGTTCACAACCATCTGTAATGAGATCTGCTGCCCTCTTCTGTGTGCAGGCATTAACACTGAACACACAGAAAGACATCTAGATAGATATCTAGATAGACAGATAGAACTTTAAAATAATAATTCTTTAAAAAAAAAAAAACAAAAAACTTTACAGACTCCATGGACCACTGAGAAGGCTGAATAGGGACAAGTAGTTATCTAATCTGACAAAATTCATAGTAGAATGTGCTTTACTCCCCTCCCCAAAGCATACAAATATAGTTTAAAAAGGATTTCCATCAAATTCTAACTTTGATCTACTTCAGATTAACAACCTAAAACAAAATTCACCAAAAAAGCAAAAGCAAAAAAGCAAAGACACTGATAGCAAGAATGTAGTGGTTTAAATAGAAACTGCTCCCAAAGACTCACATATTTGAACCCTTGGTCCCCATTTGTTAGCACTGTTTGGAAAGGATTTGTAAGTGTTGCCTTGTTGAAAGTGTGTCACTGGGCAGAGTTTGAGTTTCAAAAGATTGACAGTGTGCTTTCTTTCTGCTTCCTCCTGTGTTATGAAGACGAGATCTGCTCCAGCTGCCATTAGCCAGGCCTCATTATCCATACCACCACCTCAGGCTCTAATCCTCTAGAAATATAAGCCCCAAATAAACTCTATCTTCTTTAAGTTGCATTTATCATGGTGTTTTATCGTTAACAATAGAAACCCTAAGACAAAAGTACTTTAAAACAATCTAAGAATTAAGCACCACTGGATTTAATACCTCTAAATGTCAAGCAAAGGACAGTTCAATATTGACACCTTTGCCTGAATCACACATGGAAGAAATCTGTCCAAGAAAATAGATAAGTTCTTATATGTTCTTGAAAGCAACAACTATTTAAGCTCTATTTATTTCGGAAGCATTAACTTTCAGCACTACAGTTAGTGTTTTAACTACATAAACATTTGTTTTAAAAACACAGTACCTGGGCTACAGAAATAGCTCAGCAGCTAAAGACATTTGCCACCTGAGTTCATTCACCAGGACCAACATGGAGGAAAAAGAAAACCAATTCCTGCAAGCTATCTTCTAAATGTGTTTATTGCACGCACGCACGCACGCACACACACACACACACACACTTTTTAAATGTTTAAATAAAAATCTAGTAACTATTGTTATAACCTACAGGCCTGAAACTCCAAGCACTCTGAAGACTTAGGCCAGAGTATCATGAATTTAAGGCCAGCCTAAGAGGTACACAACAAAACCCTGTCCCAGAGAAATCTATTATGAGGATTCAGGTTATAGCTCAATGGCATAGTGAATGCTCAATGTATAATGCACACTCAATCCTGAGTTAAATTCTTAACCACCACAAATTATAATCATCTTCTATATTATTCAAAAATATCACTTACTGAAGTAGAATGTTTAAAATTTTACCTTGTATCCTCTTGATAAGTTTCTGTGTTATCAGATGCAGATGTTTCATTCCTATTACTTAAGAAGCACAGGGGGAAATAGTTAATATCCCACATAATAAAGCATATCAGGGTCATTAATGTGAGCTGCTTAATAAAAATGACCAGCCAGAACTTCAAGGGCTGAAAATAGCTCAGCACTTAAGAACATTTGCTGCTCTTGCAGAGGATCCAGGTTCAGTTACCAGCACACAACCATATTTACTTCCAGTATGAGGATCTTATACCGTTTGGTCTCTATAGACTTCAGGCACACATCTGGGTACACATGCAGGAAAAACATCCTTCCTTTAAAAAAAGTAAACTTCAAGTAGTCATAAAATACTAAATATTCATGGCACTGCTTTCCAAATCAAGTGAGACTGTTTGAATTCCTATTCATTCATTTTTTTTTTTTTAAATAGATTATAGCAGGCCGAGAGGCTGAGGCAGGAAAGTCATAGGTTTGAGGCCAGCCTAGACTATAGAGAATTCCAGGCCAGCCACTACCTCACAGTGAGACCTTATCTCAAAAACAACAAAACCCCCACAAAAACACAAACTTCTACAATATTCAGGTACAAAGTGTAAACTAGAAAACACAGAACTTTATGTAATCTTTTCCCTCAGTGATGTTCTTTTGGGGGTGATGAGGGCTAAGATCGGGTCTAGAAATATAGTGCTCCTGCCTGGCAGTGGTGGTGCACGCCTTTAATCCCAGCACTTGGGAGGCAGAGGCAGGCGGATTTCTGAGTTCGAGGCCAGCCTGGTCTACAGAGTGAGTTCCAGGACAGGCAGGGCTACACAGAGAAACCCTGTCTTGAAAAACAAAAAAACAAACAAACAAAAAAAAAAAAAATAGTGCTCCTAATTCTGCTTTATCCTTCTAAGTGCTAGCATTATAGACATATGCTATCATACTTGGCCCTTGCTAATATTTAAAAAAATGTATGTGGGTGTTTTGCCTGCATAGTTTATGCAGTGCATGCATATAGTGTGGAGGCCAAGAAAGGGTGTGACATCTACTGTTTCTGAAGTTACAAATCGTTGTGATCCCTCTTGTAGGTATTGAGATTCAAACCTAGGTCCTGTGGAAGCACAGCCAGTGAGTGCTCTTAACTACTAAGCCATCTCTCCAGCTCTCCTTGTTAAAATTCTTAAACCTTAAGATTTAAGTAAAATATTTGTGAACTTTTGTCATGTACCTAGGATATGGTAGAAGACTGTGGCTTCCAAAGTTGAGGTTTCACAAAACATATGAACTTTTTAAATGCTGATTATTCCTTAAAAAGAAAAGAGATGCCAGGCAGTGGTGGCGCACGCCTTTGATCCCAACACTTGGGAGGCAGAGGAAAGAGGATTTCTGAGTTGAGGCCAGCCTGGTCTACAGAGTGAGTTCCAGAACAGCCAGGACTACACAGAGAAACCCTATCTCAAAAAAACCACAAAAAAAGGAAGAAGAAGAAAAAAGACTAGACTTCATTAGCACACTTCTCTAATAAGACTATACTGACATATTTACTTACAAGATATGCCAGAAAGCCAGTGGCATATGGAATATTAGAAGGGGCACTGCATACAGAAAGTGTAACTAACATGTCACAGAATTTGATACTGTCAATATTATAAAAACCCTTTGTAGGCTTTGGGACTTCTTTTCCAGTTCACTAGCCTACTTCTAGCATGGGAGAACACCTTTCTTTCTTTGTTTCTTTTCTTTCTTTCTTTTTTTTTTTAAAGATACCATTGTATGATGTGTATCAGAGTGCAGGTGATCTCAGAGGCCAGAGACATCCTTTCCCCTCCCACCGATCCAAGCTGGAGTTACAGATGATTATGAGTCCCACCTATTGTGGGTGCTAAGAGCAAGTCCTCTGAAGAGCAAACCATACCTTCTCAAACCCTGAAGAAACACCAACAAAAACAAAACATCTTTCTCTTGCCAGGCACCAAGAGTCCTATAATCTCATATTCAGAAGCCAGCTTACCAGTTCAAAGCTTGCTCAAACCTACCTTTAAAAAAAAAAAAAATCACACAGCAAAATCCTGTCTCAAAATAAACTCTAAGTTCTGAGGATGTAGCTAGGTAAAGCTATGGGCCTGATCCCTAAACACAATAAAACAAATCGCACAAAAAAGCCTACCTTTTTTATGGGAATGATGGCACACACCTTTGATCCCAGCACACAGGAGGCAGAGGCAGAGGCAGGCAGACCTCTCTGAGTTTGAAGCCAGCCTGGTCTACAAAGCAAGTCCAGGACAGCCAGGGCTCTGTTACACAGAGAAACCCTGTTTCAAAAAAACAAAACAAACCTTCTAAAACTTGGCCCAAGATCATACTGAAGATTCATTAAGCCTTCTACGGTAATTCCTAAATGCACAGAATATATATTAAAAAAAAAAAAAAAAAAAAAACTAGATTCCAGATAAATAAATACAGTAAGTTTGAAAGGGTCTAATTGGAATATAAACTACAGTTCTATCAATAGGAAGAAATTCTAGGTGAGGAAATCTTTCACAGGGTAGATAACAGTCTAAAAAACAAAAACAAAAACAAACAAACAAACAAAACCAGAAAAATAACAAAGGGATTAGGAGCTTTCCACACAGGCCAGAAACTTGAGTTTGATCTTCAGATTTCACTATGTGGATGGATTAATGAATAGAAGGAGAGGGAAAAAAAGAAAAATGGATAGACAGACAGATGGATAAGAGGATAGATCTCACAAATTGGTTCTCTGATAAATAAAAGGTCTATCAGCTAAGGTGGTTAAGAGTACTGACTGCTCGTCTAGGGGATCTAGGTACAATTCCCAGCACACACATGGCAGCTCACACCTGCCTATAATTCTAATTCCAGGGGGATCTAACACCCTCACACAGACACATATGCAGGCAAAAACCAATCCACATAACCAAAGATACATCAAAATTTTGCTGGTCAGGGTTGGGGAAGCCTGGGGGTCGGAGAGGGGAGACAAGGAATGGATGAGGAACTATGGGAGGGATGACCAGGAGGGGGTTAACAACTAGACTGTAAAAAAATAAAATTAAAAGTTTTTTGTTGGTGGTGGTGGTCATGGTGGTGATATACACCTTTATTTACAGCATGAGGGAGGCAGAGGCAAGTGGATCTCTGAGTTCAAGGACAACCTGGTATACAAAGCAAATTCCAGGTCAGCCAGAGCTAAAAAACAGAGAAACCTTGTCTTGAGGGATAAAAAAAAGTCAACAGCTTAGCTAGCAAAGAATGGTCTGGGTGCTAAAGAAAAACAGTTACCGCCGGGCGGTGGTGGCGCACGCCTTTAATCCCAGCACTTGGGAGGCAGAGGCAGGCGGATTTCTGAGTTCGAGGCCAGCCTGGTCTACAGAGTAAGTTCCAGGACAGCCAGGGCTACACAGAGAAACCCTGTCTCGAAAAACTAAAAAAAAAAAAAAAAAAACCAGTTACCACTTATAAAGGATGGAGGTGAAGGTGTGAACACCATGCAAGACATTATTCAACTTAACCTTACCTACACTAACGTACTTCACCCTACTTTTAAAGGAGAGAAAGACAAAGCAGTTTCTTGACAAAGTCAAACAATTATGAAATCACAGCTTCTATTTGAGCCAAGGCACTCTCAAATCCAGTATGCATGCAAGCAGTGTATGTTCATTTGTTCATTCATCTTTAAGGTACTGGAGATCTAATCTAGAGCATCACACTATAGCCCAGCCTTATCCCACAGCACTTGGGTAAACATCTTGTGAAAGTTGACTTGTCTAGCTGTGAAAGCCCAGGCAGGTCTTGAATTTGTGAATCACCTTCAACCTTCTGAGTAGCCAGGATTACAGCCCTGTACCACCAGGCCTCTCTCTATAGTTTTTATTTTATTGTATTCATTCACTTACTTTTAAGTACTCCTCATGATAGGTAGTGCTGGGGGGGGGGGCGCTGAAGGGGAGAGGAGGGAGACACAGAAAAACAGATCCCTGGCCCCTCGGGATATCAGTAATCTCCAGGTTCTGTGAAAGACTATCTTATCTCAAAAGCTAAGGTAAAAAAGCTACTGAAGATAGAATCCAATACTGGCCTTTGCTCCTGCCACCCGCTGCTGCCACCACCACCGCTGGAACACACACGCACATATACAAATAAGAGAGGAGTCTGGAATAGTACTTTGTGCTATCAGCCAGTTATTAGAGTTTGGAAACTTAATATCCTTTTTCCTAAACACAAAAAAATTATGGCAAGACTAGAAGACAATACAGCAGTTAATCATCCAAGGGGGGGAAAAAAAACTTGATTGGTTGCAGCAACCACAATGAGCTCATAACTACCTGTAACTCCAATTCTAAGGGAATCTGATACCTTCTAGCCTCTGCACGCACATGTACATATATGTACGAGATATACAGATTAGAGTGCCATCAGGCAGATTCAAGAGCTACCAACTAAACTCTAATACAATTAAGAAAATATGAGGGACTGAGGGAATTAACAACAGGAAAGAAAAAAAAAGATAAGGAATATTGTTATTAGGATTAAACACTGTCTGGCCAAATGAATCTAAGGAACCAAATGAGCAAGGTGTGTCTCCTAGGGATGGGGTAGGGAATTGTCACTTAACTAACAAGTAGTACAGCGTATGATGGTGTGTATCTATAATTCCAGTAGTTCAGCAGCAGAGGCATCACCAAGTTTGAGGTCAGGATAGTCTACATATCAAGGCCACATCAGCCAGGGCTACACAGTGAAACTGAGTAACAAAAAGTCAAAACAATATAAAATTGCCCAATAAGCAGTGACTGTATATGGAATACACTCTAGGAACTTTGCTGAAAGCTTGAGATATAGTGTTGAATAAAGCTAACAAAACACTTTAAGAAAAATTGGGCAAAAAACACTAAATAGATGTATACTTATAATAAATACAGTAGAAATACACTAAGTAAAAGCACAGGGATGAAAGAATCCACAGGAATTCGGTTAAAAAAAAAAAATCACTAGCCGGGCAGTGGTGGCACACACCTTTGATCCCAGCACTTGGGAGGCAGAGGCAGGCAGATTTCTGAGTTTGAGGCCAGCCTGGTCTACAGAGGGAGTTCCAGGACAGCCAGGGCTACACAAAGAAACCCTGTCTCAAAAAACTACAAAAAAAAGAAGAAAAAAAAATCACTAAATGGAAATGACAATTTCATCTACTGATAGTAAATCAAGTAAAGTGAGAACCTGATGAGTTCTGCAGAGTTGTGAAACATTCCTGAATAATTTACTGGAGACTTCAACTAAGTAGTTAGCAAAACAGCCAAATTCAATTGGACAATTAAATGGCTAGCCAGTGTGCTTAAGGGTGGTGGTTAAAGTATAAATATTAGCAACATGGATCAAGTACTGAAATTAAAATTTTATTTGTTCATCTTAGCACACTGATTTCCACAAACTACTATAAAATTGAAGGAACTGTGCTTGTTTGCTCACACTTGTACACAAGCTTGTTAATTTTCTAAACGAAGCAAACACTTAGTAATATATGTGAGAATGAGAAAATATAAGGAACAAGAGATTAACCATCCAAATGAAAGAACAGTGGTTATAGGAATACGGAAGTTCATATGAGACGTAGCTCACAGGAAACTGCTCTATTTCTTGATCTTGATAAATGGTTATATATCTTATTACTATTATTTGCTTGAACAGTATTTACTGAACTTCTGTTACTATTCAATATTGTACCTGGGTGTGGAGAATAAGAAGAACAAATTACCAAAGTACTTCTACTTCATATTAGTTAACATTTCACTGATCTGCTGATATAAATTAGGTATCTAAATTGAAATTTAAAGGATGCTCACAGAAGAGCCTGGAGATTGCTCAGTAGGTATTAGCACTTGTTAGTTACTAAGCCTGATGACCACTAGGAGTGATGGTATATCCCAGCAGAAACAGGGTGACTCTCTGAGTCTCTGATGCCAGCTCTCTAAGGCCAGGCAGGTCTGAGTTCCAGCCCAGCACCATGTTTTATTTATTAAAAAAAAAAAGTCTGGTGACCTGTATTTAATCACTAGGACCCATATGGAAAAAGAAAACTAACTCTCCAAGTTTTCCTCTGACCTTTAAATGTACACAACAGTGCACAAACACACACACACAAATAAATGTAATAAATGTTTTTAAATGGTGTAACAATTTTTAAAAAATCATTAAAAAAAAAAAAGTCACACACTGGTTACAGATTTGGGATTGCCCATTTGTAAGTCAAGTGCCCAAGAGAATCAGGAGTTCAAAACCATCATGGGCTATGTAATAAGTTCAAGACCACCTTTGGTTACATTATACTCAATCTCAATAGTAAGAAGAAAAAGTAGCAGCAGCAGTAGTAGAATATATGAGAAAAGACACAAAAAGCTTTAAAAAAATTGTAGCTAGAAAAAGAACTAAAATGTTATTAACAAAAGTACCTTCAGATACTAAGCCTGTTCCTTAGAGAGCAATAAAAAAAAAAATCCCAATATTTAAATATATTATTTAAACTGATTTTTCCTAATTTCCAAATTCTTTCATCAGAAAATCAGTTAAGTCTTCAACTCCCAGTTATAATTTTTGTTCCAAGAAAGGCTCTTGGTAAGATTAGGTATATCATGAAGATGGTCTCCAAGATACAATATTATATATATCTAATAAATTTTGAAGACAAATTCTAATTAGGATACTAAGTGTAATTTGTTAAACATACACACATCATACAATTCCTCAAGCAATTCTCATTTCAATTATTAAAATTTTGCTTTTAGAATAAACGCTGCTTACCTGCTCCTTACTGAATCTTGAGAAATCTTAAAGTTTGGAATGACAGAAGAAACACCATATTCATCCTGATACTTCTTACAAGATTTGTAATGATGTCTCATGCGATAGAATTTAATCTGTAAATTATTGGTTAAAATATAATCTTTAAAACGGAATACAAAACATTTAAGATACTGTCAATAATAGGAAAAAAGATAAAGATAGATAACTAAATATTTAAGTCCAAAAGTTTCCTATTAAAAATGAATATCAGGCAGGGTGGCACACACCTTTAACCCCAACACTTGGAAAGCAGTTCTCTTAGAGGTCAAGACCAATCTGGTCTATACAATCAGATCAGCCAGGGCTACACAGGGAAACCTTGTCTCCACAAAAAAAGTAATTATAGGTAATACATTGTTGTTCATCAGATCCACAGAATACAGATTCCATTAACTCTTTTGGAGGGTGGGAGGACTAACAAGTAATTTTACTTTTAAAATAATACAGAAGAGGAAAAAGGCAGGCAACAGAGGTGCATGCTTATAGTCTCAGCATTTGGGAAGTGGAAACAAAACACAGTCAGTTGTTCAAGGTCATTTTCAGTTATATTATGAAGTCAACACCCATATGAGCTACCTGACACTCTCTCTCAGAAAACCAAATGCAAAAGAATGAGTATTAAGAGGCTGCCTCATGGTGCTAGGCATGTCTTTAACTATTACAAATAGAAGAAAAAATGGTGTTCCCATGTTAATGTTCTCTAAGAAGTGAAACCAGAATCCCACTATGTTTTCAGCTTCACTTCACTTCCTTTTCAGTTCAACATTCAAAGAGATTGAAAGCAGATCTGACTTTGGATAAATGCTTAATAGACAAAAAGATGAATATTCAAGGTCTAACCACTCTTCACCCACTTAGTCTTCTTCAAGTAGAATAAAATCTAAGTTAGACAATGTTATCAACACCTGATTATCCCACGTGCATAAAACTTAAACCAGTCTTCTGTGAAGTATTTCATGATCTCTTAAATACATAAATGGGCAGCCAGAGACTTCTTTTAGTATATAAATCTATTTGACTAAATTATTAACATTTGAGAGTTAAGTAGAACTTTTTTTAAAAAAGCTTTGTATATAGATCTGTGTAAGCTTATTGAAAAAATAAAATTTTAATCTTAAAGATAAAACAAAACTCTAAAGTCAACAAGGTTTTTGATATATAAAACTTTCTGGTCTTCTCTACATAATTCTCAACCGAAAAAACAACTTGTTTATTTTGTTTTTGAAGACTCTCAATTTGTAGCCCAAGCTAGCTGTAAACTTGCAACCCTCCTGAGAAAAGACTATAGGTGTATAAGCCCTGGAAATGTCTTTCTTTTCAAAGCCATATTCACCAGGAAAATTAAAACAATTACATAATATAACCCTACCTTTTTTGAACAGCATCTGCAGCTACCAGAAAACCTCCTCATGATATTTTCAAGATCTAAGGCCCGTTCTGGACAAGCTCTTTCTCTTCTAGTCACACTTCCACGACATAAGGGACAATGTATTCCACTTTCTCTCATTGCAGTCAGGAAACATTTTCTACAGAAACTAAGCCAAACAGTTGTGACATGTTAATTACAGAAAAAAAAAATATGAAACACAAACAAGTGATCATGGATATGTAGTCAAGCTATTCAAAATGTACAGTTCAGTTTTAAGAGTTATGTATGTTTTCTCTGGCAATAAGACTAATAACTGGATTAGACAGTAATAAAATGAAACTACACATGTCCATTTTACAGTTTTGTTTTAAGAAGGGGTTTTACACTGAAGCTCAAGCTTAGGCTCAAACATAGCAATCCAACTTTAACTTCCTGAGTGCTGAGAACCACAGGTATGTGTCACCACACCCAGCTACATTTGTGTTTGAAAACTATAAAACAAAGACAGGTGGAGCACACACCTTTAATCCCAGCCTTCAGGAGGGTGAGGCAGAAGGGTATCTGTGAGCTCAAGAACAGTCAGAACCACCCCCCCAGCCCACCCCCACACACATGGATCTTGATTCAAACAAACGGAAAACACACAATAAATAAATATATTTTATTTCCAATCTTACTGTTCCTTCTAAACCACAATCATGCCTCTTCAGATATAAACTTATTATCTCCCTTTTACTAGACTAGATAAATCTGCTAAGCAGAACTTATTTCAAAAGAAAGCCTGATAGGAAGAGAAGGAAAAGGTGCACACCAAAAAAATTACTAAACTATTTCAACATATCAAAAGAACCTACAACTTCAGAACAGTACATATAGAAGGAGAATTTGTTGGTAAGAGATTTGGAGGGACTCAGAGGGAAATGAGAGAGGGTAATTGAAGATAAAAATGAACAAAATTATTGTATGTATTGAACTGTCAACAAATAAATTTTTAAAAAATCATGAGTTCCCAATAAGTTAGTGCTACATAGCTCAAACTTCATCTCAAAAATAGAAAAGCCTGGTATTTTGGTACATGTGCTTATCATCTCAGAACAGGAAAATCAGAATTCACAGCCTTAGTCATATAAGGAGTTCAAGGCCAGCCTTGGCTATATAAAACTGGGTCTCAAAGGAAGGAAACTAGTATTTCCCAGAATTGTTACTAAATGTAACTTTCATTTGGATTAGAACTTCTAGCAGTATACAAATATTACTTGACATTTTACAAACCACCTGCCACAACACAAAATCACCTGGGTAGAAAAAGTCAATTGAGGTATTGCCTAGATTAGGTTGGTTGGATCTGTAGGTACATTTTAGGATTGTCTTGATGGTTATTGATGTAGGAAGACCCAGACCATTTCAGACAGCAACATTCCCTGGTTTGTAGCCCTGAACTAAACAACTGGCAAGCAAATTTATATATAATCAGCTAGCTGAGGAGCAAGCAAAGTTCCGTGCATTTATTATGTCTCTGGTCTTGACTGTGGATGCAATGCTTTGAGTTCCCACATTGATGTCTGTATAAAACTGTAGTTGTAAATCAAATAAACCCTTTTTCCCTGTTGCTTTTTGTCAAAATATTATCAAAACAACAAAAATCTAAAAAGACTAAAATTTTTAAGATTACAAAGTAAATGCCGGGGGTGGTGGCACACACCTTTAATCCCAGCACTTGGGAGGCAGAGGCAGGCGGATTTCTGAGTTCGAGGCCAGCCTGGTCTACAGAGTGAGCTCCAGGACAGCCAGGACTACACAGAAAAACCCTGTCTCAGGAAAAAAAAAAAAAAATTACAAAGTAAAGTAAGAGAAATAACCTTATCAATACTCACTCTTATTTTTCTCCTGAAATGTTTTTTAAATACTTGCTTCATATATAGAAACAGTATTGCTATGTAGCCCATGCTGGCTTCAAATTCATAGCAGCTCTCCTACCTAACCTTCCAAGTGCTGTTTTTATAGATGTACCACTATGCCTGGCTCAACTTTAATAATCTTGGGGGAGAGGGGTTAACAGAATTCACATAGGCTAGATAACTATGTTAAATACTAGGCTATATCCCCAGTTTATTTGGGTGTTTTGAGGCAGATCTTAGTTGCAATAGCCTAGCCTTAACATTTCTACTATCCTTTCTCTGTCTTCCCAGATGCAGGCCTGTTCCACACAAGGCCTACTTTGTTTTTCAGTGCTGGGGACTGAACCCAGACCCCTGTGCAAGCTAGACAAGCACTTTAGCACTAATACCCTCATCCCTACTTTGTTTTTACTTATTTTTAAAAGCATTATATTTGATTACTCTTAAGATCACTGCTGTGGTTTGGATTTTTTATTGTTGCTTTGCTTGTTTTTGTCTTGCCTATATCCTGTCTACTTCTCGGGGAACAGCTCTCTCTACTTCTAGTATTTGACAGCACTTGGGTCTAAGACCTCTTCTCTTCTTGCTTTCAGTTAATGAAAACATACTTTCCTTAATAAATACACACACAAAACAACTTCACCTCCATTTATTCCAAATCTATATGCAGTATATACAGTAACTACTGGATATGCACAGTCATCAAATCTTATTTAAAAAAATCCTTAAACTATCAGGTCTCTTCTCTGCATTATCACTATTAATTTAAGGTTCTAATCATTTTCTTCCCTGACATGTCAACATTACTAGTCTCAACTGACAAACTGAAACTTGACACTAATATAAACTTTCTAAAAGTGAAAGAAACCTCACTATGATGCTCCCCCCTGCCTCCCAAGTGCTGGGATTAAAGGCGTGCGCCACCACTGCCCGGCTAATAGATAGGTCTCTAATTTCTAGGAA
This sequence comes from Rhabdomys pumilio, assembly GCA_030674055.1. Taxonomy (NCBI): domain Eukaryota; kingdom Metazoa; phylum Chordata; class Mammalia; order Rodentia; family Muridae; genus Rhabdomys; species Rhabdomys pumilio. The sequence goes on from JANHMN010000013.1 coordinate 63,623,415, forward strand.
AACATTCAATAGCTCTGCCTTGTAAGCTCCTACCAATATATGTAAACTCCAGTTCCATTACACATATTCTTTGGCTTCTACACTCCTCCTTACCACTTATGAAGGTATATATACCACCATGCCCAAAATACAAATTCAGATCAGAGATTTCATCAAGAAAATTAGCATTTTATGTTTATATTCCTAAACTGATTTTAGATACTTGCTTGTACTAGTACCAATATAAAATTTTCTACCCAAAATCTTTTTTTTTGGGGGGGGGGGGGGGGGAGGGGGGTTTTTCAAGACAGGGTTTCTCTGTGTAGCCCTGCCTGTCCTAGAACTCACTCTGTAGACCAGGCTGGCCTCGAACTCAGAAATCCGCCTGCCTCTGCCTCCCAAGTGCTGGGATTAAAAGCATGTGCCACCACTGCCCAGCTACCCAAAATCTTGTAAATATCAGTTAATACTCATTTATAGGTTTTCTCCACTAGACATCAATCATCACCCAAGAAAGTGCACTGAGTACTCCTTGTGCCAAATAGACAAATAGAAAGCCTTAGACAATTCCTATTTGAAGAAATAAATGGCAATTAAAGGGACATTTACATTTTTGGTAAAAGTAATTGCAACGATGATTTTGCTTCTTCCTGTCATTGAAATGGCCATGAGAACCTATTTTTAGTGTCTACAAGATCCCCAGTGACCCAAATCCTTAATGCTCTCTGTGAATCAGAAAATAATTTGATACTCTTCTTCTTTCTTTCTTTCTTTCTTTTTTTTCTTTTCGAGACAGGGTTTCTCTGTGTAGCCTTGGCTGTCCTGTAACTTACTCTGTAGACCAGGCTGGCCTCACACTCAGAGATCCACCTGCCTCTGCCTCCTTCCTGAGTGCTGGGATTACAGGTGTGGGCCACCATTGCCTAGCATAAATTGGTATTCTTTTTCTTCTAGATGCTTGCTTTGTCCAATTCTGATGTTAGTTTTGTTTTATTATTTATTACTTTTCTTTATTATCCCTTAGAAGCCTGCTTTCTTTGTTTTGTTTTGTTTTTCAAGACAGGCTTTCCCTGTATAGTCCTGGCTATCCTTGGAACTCACTCTGTAGATCAGGCTGCCCTTGAACTCAGCTATCCACCTGTCTCTGACTCCTTAGTGCTCCACCATGCCCAGCACCTGTTTTCTAGTGAGAAAAAAAAGAAATGGATCTGGATGGTTGGGAGGTAGAAGAAACTGAGTATTAGAGAAAGAGAGAACTATAATTAGGATATATTACCTTAGGTGGGAAAAATCCATTTTCAATAAAGGAGAAAAAAGTAATTTGGTAGACTGGAGTATGTCCATACATTAAGGCACTAAACTCGATTCTAAGCCCCATCTCAAACTCACAACCTGATATTACAGAAAAATATAAACCTGTTTATAATTCTGTGAGAAAAAAAAAGATGTAGTAAACTGAGTACTTTAAATTCTAGTTATAAAAACAAATCAATTTCTACACCCCATTCAATCCAATCTAGACCACATTCCAACATTACCTACCTTCCAGTATACATAAAACTTTTCCTCACTTTTTTTTTTGGTTTTTCAAGACAGGGTTTCTCTGTGTAGCCCTGGCTGTCCTGGAACTCACTCTGTAAGACCAGGCTGGCCTTGAACTCAGAAATCCACCTGCCTCTGCCTCCCAAGTGCTGGGATTAAAGGCGTGAGGCACCACCGCCCAGCTTCACTTTTTTTTTTTTCAAATTCACTGTTCAGCAAGAACTACAAAGCAACTGTAGTTAAAGTGAAGGTAGAGAGCTGTTCTGTTCGTATCAAAGTCCATTAAGTTAATCTGAAGGAAGTCCATACTAAGTTAAAAGACCATCACTTGAAGTCAAGCCAAATTATAGTCCTTCATCTTAAATATACAAGAGAAATATAATAGAATTTTGTGCACAGAATTTTGAGGGAGCTAAAAATGACAATGGGGTTTATGAGATCAGTGACCTCAGAGTATCTGAACTGATTCTGTACATAAACAATTTACCATGTATACAAATAGCAGCTATTGTAGCTTCTGCTCACCTCATCAGCACCAAATAAAGGAATGTCAGGCTGTCATTAATCTTTTTTGTAGAGTTTTTTTTTTTTTACAATTTTAAATGTGTCTGTATGGATATGAGTCCAAGTAACTGCAGAGGGCAAAGATGTTGGATTCCCTGACACTAGAGTTAATAGCTGTCTGCCTGATGTGGGTGGCAGAAACTGATCTCAGGTCCTGGGGAAGAACAGTAATTGCTCTTAACCTCAGTGCAAGTTCCTCAGTCTTCTTTAATCTTTTCTGATAAGCAAAACCAATTTATTTCATCATTAAAAGCTAATTCACATGAGAACTATAGAATTAGTGAAGATTGAAGAACAGTAAAAAATTAACCCATGCCCAGAAGTAGATGGTCAGCATAAAAGAGTTCAATGGTACTCCTAAAGATTTTTTTGAATGATATTGCTTTGGGCACTTTTTTATCCATTCCCTTACATATTTTCTGATTTTTGTGGTTTTGTTTCTTATGTTTATTTTTTATTCTGGTTTGCTCAAGGTTTTTTTTTTTTTTTTTTTTGCTAAAAGTGGCAGGTGGGGCTGGAGATGGCTCAGCGATTAAGACTACTGACTGCTTTTCCAAAGGTCCTGAATTCAATTCCCAGCAACCACATGGTGGCTCACAACCATCTGTAACGGGATCTGATGCCCTCTTCTGGTGTGTCTGAAAATAGCTATAATGTACTCATACATAAAATAAATAAATCTTAAAAAAAAAAAAAAAAAAAAAAAAAAA
>JANHMN010000013.1:63627269-63656305 GCA_030674055.1 Rhabdomys pumilio
ATAAATTGGACTTGATTTTCTTTTGTTTTTTACTTTTACTTTTTACATGGGGTGGGGGGGTCACAAGGGTCGGGGATTGACATGGAAGGTCTGGGCAGTATGATTTGGGGTGCATGACGTGAAACTCCCTGGGAATCGATGAAAATGCTATGTTTAAAAAATGGGGGGGGGGGGGGGAAGGGGGGGGGGGGAACCCTATTAGAAAATATTTTGCAAAAATTTTTTTTATTAAAATTTTAAAAAAAATTACACTTTTGATTAAGGACCCAAAATTCTTTCCATCGCTCCTTTCCTTTTTTTTTTTTTTGGAAGGGAGATTGTGGGAATACTGGTCCTGTTGGTTGGTTGTGTTTTGAGGCCTTGCTTGGTATGTAGTCCAGAGTGGACTGGAAGTCACTAGATAACCAGGCTAGGCTCACAGTCGAAATTTTTCTGAGGCTCCCAAGCACCACCTCACCTGGCTTCTACCTATGCCTTGAAAAATTAGAGCCCCATCACTTGCCGGGGGGAGGGGCAACAGTGCAGGCCTTTACTCACAGGCCAGCCTGATCTACAGAGCTAGTTCTAGGATACCAAAGGCACGCACGCGCACGCGCACACACACACACACACAAAAACCCATGTCTTGAAAAAACCACCACCACCAAAAAAAAAGTGCAAGAAAGGTCACTTGAATTCTTCTCAGCTGCTCGAAAACACAGAACTTTTTCAGGCTCCACCTACCAAATATTCATTTCTAACTTTGGAATGGAGCTTAGGAACTGGTTATCTTTATTATAAAAAGTTCTTCAGGGAAGCCTAGCTTGATAGCCCATGCCTTCAATCCCAGAGGCAGGTGGATAACTGTGAGTTGAAACCAGTCAGAGCTACAATGAGACCTTGTCACACACATTTAAAAAAAAAAAAAAAAAAAAGTTCCTCATGGGCTCTGATCATCTGGTTTGCCAGACGCCTAGGATACCTTCTCAAGGTGTGTGTCCAACTCCCACTGACACTGGTTGTCTAGAACACGACTGAAATCCTTCCTATGCCAAATCAAACCCACCTCAAGTCACCTTGCCCAGCCCGCGCCTTTGTGTTCTATCTCCCTCATCCCTGGAGCAGAACACCTCCTCTAACGGTATCTTGCCTCCAGTCTTGTTAAAACCCGGCAATAATAAACATATTGATAGCACAAAGGGAGCTATCTCAAGCCCCGGAAATCCTGCCAGTTCGGAGTGGGAGAGGAAGCTACCTCATTTTAGACCGTTTTATCACTGAATTTTTAAATATGCTCAAGGATGGTGTTGAGGGAGCGTTCAAGGGCTAGATGGGGGCGGGGAGGGTGGTTCTCGCACAGACGGGGCTAGGGTCTAAAAAACCAAGAAAAGCCGGGAAAACACGGCAGGTAGCCAAGCGGGCCCACACACCTCTGCGGGGCCCAGGCCGGGCACTCAACGCCCCGGCCTCCACAAGGGTTGCTAGGAAACAAAAAAGGCTCCACGTTCTCTGTGATTCCTCTCAGGCCTGGCGAGGACGACAAGGGACGCCACCGAGAGGGCCCGAACACCGCCCCCGGGCGCGGAAAGCAGGCGACCGGGACAAGGCCGGGCGGTGGGGGGCACGGGCTCCGGCGGGCCGCGGGCCGGTGCGCCGCACGAGCGAAGGGGCGTCTACTCACACGTGCTGACAGGCCGCGGTCCGCACCGGCGTCTTGAGCACCTCCTGACAGACAGGGCAGTAGAAATCATCTTCCGTGTAGGACGTGGCCGCCGACAGCTCCTCGGACATGGCGAGGGGTGGGCGGGAGAGACGACGGCGCCGGCAGGAGCCGAGGTGGCGGTGGCGGTGGCGGCCCAGAGCCCGACGCCGGGAGAGAGCCCTGAGGGGGAGGGAATCGTGTCAGGAAGCGGCTCGCTCAGGAAGCGGCCAGCGTCAGGAAGGGGGCGGGACTCGGGTGCGGGGCGGAACACAGAGACAAGGCAGCAGCACGAGCAGGTCCCGCCCATTCTCCGCGGGGGACACAGCGCGGAGGCGGGGCTTAGCGGAAGGTGAGGTAGAAGACGCACTCATTGGTTACGCCGCAGCTTCTATCAAAGGCGCACGCCGAGGCCCCTCCCCTCCCGGCCGCCATGGAGCCGCTGGCCCCGCCCCCAGCATCCAGGCTCCACCGCTATACGGTCGGACCAGGGCGAGCCTGTCCTCCGCTGCTCTCACAGGCGCTCTCGGGCTTCCCACGCCCTCCCTGGCCCGCCCCTCTGTCTCTTCCACTCAGCCCGCCGGCCTCACCTCAGATGCCTTGAGCCCCGCCGCGCCTCACGCTCCGTCTCCGTCACGGGCCGGCAAAGCGGTGCTCCTGCGCCGTCTCCTGGTTTCAGTCCCGGGGTGCGCAGGCCTCATGGGACTAGGCCGAGTGAGGCTCGTGGAGCACCGTGAAGCCCCCACCCCCGGAGCCGCAGTCCCGCGGCATCGCGCGGCTCACAGCCGGCCCGCGGGTCACTGGCCACGGCAGGGAGGGGGCGGTGGTGACCAGCTCGGCCCCTATGGCAACCCGGGCGGGCGCGGCGGCGGATTGTGACGAAAGCAATGGGCGGTGGTCTCCGGTAGCCTCCAAAGCTGCCCCGCATTTGAACTCTATTTCTTGTCCCTCTTTTCGCAGAGATTTTTCTTCCGTACAGTAATTTTCTTTTTTTCTTTGTGTGTGTGTACGCGCGCGTTTGGTTTTGGAGGTTTTGGGGTTTTTTGTTTGTTTTGTTTTGTTTCTGTAGCCTTGGCTGTCCTGAAACTAGCTCTAGAATTAAACCTGGCAGGCCTTGACTCTGAGATCCGCTTGCCTGCCCCACAATCTGAATCTGTAATGTATGTATGTACTTAAGGAAAATGAGAATGCTAGATTTGAAGAAGATTGAGGTAGAAGCATGTACCTGTGCATTCCATCAAGCCACTAATTTGATATTTTTGCACTCATTGCAGAAACAATAAATGTGTATTTTTTCAAGATTTATTTACTTGTATGTATATGAGTATCTGCATGTACACCTGTATGACAGAAGAAGGCATCAGATCACCTGGTTGGTGATCTAATGGTCAGAAGCCACCATGTGGTTGCTGGGAGTTGAACTCAGGAGCTATGGAAGAGCAGCCAGTGCCTTTAACCACTAAGCCATCTCTCTAGCCCCATAAATGTGTATTCTTGATTGGGCCCTTAATTCCTAGATAAACCCACATGAAATAGGAATGAAAGTTTGTGGAAAAGAGAAGGTAAGGAAAATCCAGAGTATATTAGGGTATCTTCAATTAACTTTGAGAAAAAGTTCCAATCTGTTAAAACCCTTAAACACAGTCTAATTATAAACAGATAACATTTAAGACACTACTTAGGGGCTTGGAGATGGCCTGGTGGTTATAAGCACTAGCTGCTCTTCCAGAGGACCCAGATTCAGTTCTTAGCACCCACGTGACAGCTCACAGCCATCCAAAACTCCAGTTCTAGAGGTTCTAACTTCCTCTTCTGGCCTCCTTGAGCACTGAACATACATGATTCACAAGCATCCATGTAGGCAAAACGTGCACACACAGACAAAAAATAAAATTGCAAAAAAAATTATTTAAAAAGAAGACTCTTAGCCAGGCAGTGGTGGCACACATATACCAGTACTCCAGTGGCAGAGGCAGGTGGGTCTCCTGAGTACCTGACCAGTCTGGTCTACAGCCAGAAATACACAGTGAAACCTTGTCTTGAAAAACCAAAACACCTTTAATCCCAGCACTTGGGAGGCAGAGGCAGGCAGATTTCTGAGTTCGAGGCCAGCCTGGTCTACAGAGTGAGTTTCAGGACAGCCAGGACTACACAGAAAAACCCTGTCTCGAAAAACCAAAAAAAAAAAAAAAAAAAAAATAGAAATAGCATGGATTTGTGGAGCTTGGGACAGAGTTCGAGATGAAGGGTGGAGAGAGAGAAACAGAAAGAAAGAGAGAGAGAGAGAGATTTTTCACTATGTCGTCCTGCATAGTGAAAAAGAAAGAAAAAGAAAAACCAAAACCAAACCAAACAAAAAAGCCACTAGTTGGATTTCTTCTTCGGTTCATCATCTTCATGTCCTTGGCAAAGTTAAGTAGAAACATTGCTACTTGGCACACCAGGCTAGACTAACATGGAGACCTCCAAAGTCCTATGCCACCAAACTTGAAATTAAGTTATCTGTTCTTAGTGAAAATCAGAAGGAAAAGTGAGAAATAGCCAAATTCTCTTATAACCCAGTTTTTAGCCAGTATAGGGAAGTCTCCTGCACTTTAACCTTAACGGGGAAAATGTCTCAGCAAACTGATATCCTCCTTGTTTTAATTCTGCTCTCTCAACCCATTCTGTGTATGAGGTCAAACGATTCTACTCACAACATGGGTTTACTTTATGGAATGAGATGTTGCAGATTTCACAAATTTCAAGTAAAAGTCAATTGAGATTTTAAAGTTTATGATTTTCCTAGTAGTACTATGTTAGGTATTTTACACATGTCAAGAGTTTTATTTTATTGTTTTATTTCACTCAAATGGTTATCAAAATGATTCAAAAAGAAACTGGAGGATCAAAGCATGGTATATGAGGAAGCGTTAAACTTCACCTTAATAGTGGCTGTGAGGATAGGAGATGGAATCATGAGAAACCATAGGTTTGGAGAAAAGCTTGAGGAGAGGACTGTCTGTGTGCATGATTATGCAGGGAGGACCTCTTCCTGTCAGCATGTGAGGCTGAGGGAGAATGGAGAGTTCAAGGCCAACCCGGACTACAGACAAGACCTGTCTTAGGAGGAGGGTTTCTAGAATACTTGATTCCTCTACCAAGAGATAAGCATTTATATCCCTACTCTCTTTGCTCTTTAACATGGAGTACAATGGAAGTGGAAGCAGGGCAGGAAAATGAATATTAGCTTTAGATTTCCTGGGAGGGGAAAGCACATGTAATAGAATGGAGCATGCTAGCGTCTCAAATTCCCAATGTCACTGTTTTGATAGTATTTTAACTCATTCCTATGTACTACATATACTATATAGGAAATATATTGTCTATATGATACTGTTTTCTATTTAAAATGTATACAATATATTCTGATCACATTTTCCTCTCCCAGATCGTCCCTACCTCCCCACCTACCCAACTCTAAACCTCTCTCTGTACGAAACAAGCAGGTAGGAAAAAGAGGAGGAGAAAAGTAAGCAAGGGGCTGGAGATTAAGTGCTCAGTGGTTAGGAGCACTCGCTGCTTTTACAGAGGGCTCCGGTTCAATACGAGCATCCACACGGTGGCTCGCAGCCATCTGTACCTGCAATTTCAGAGATGCAATGATGTCTCGCTTCTGAGAGCATCAGGCACACTTGCTGTACTCAGACACACATGCAGGCAAAACAAAGTAGCAAGGTTACTTTTTGGTGTTTTGTTTTGTTGAGTCAGGGTCTATCTGTGTAGCCCTGGCTGTTCTGGAATTTGTTCTATAGATCAAACTGGTTTCAAATGTAGAAATCTGTCTGCCTCTGCCTCCCGAGTTTTAGGACTAAAGACCTCCAACCCTTGTTTTTTGTTTTTTTTTTTTTTTGTTTTTTTTTTTTTTTTTTTTTTTTTGGTTTTTCGAGACAGGGCTTCTCTGTGTAGTCCTGGCTGTCCTGGAACTCACTCTGTAGACCAGGCTGGCCTCGAACTCAAATCCGCCTGTCTCTGCCTCCCAAGTGCTGGAACTAAAGGCGTGCGCCACCACTGCCCGGCTCCAACCCTTGTTTTAAAAATTAAAAAAACAAATACAGTGAAAAAAAACACACAAGAAACACACACACAAGAATGAGACAAAAAAAAAAAAGAATGAAAGGAAAAGACATGACTGCTCCTACATATGTGGTGGAGGGACAGACACATCTGATCGATTCTAGGGTGTTCATGACCCTGAAACCATGTAGGGAGAGGGTTTGGAGAAATAGAGCTGGGAACCAAGTACAGCAACCAGGAGGCCAAAGGTACAAAAGGAGCAAAACAGAGGCAGGTAACCAAAATGTCTCTATTAAATAGGGATGAGCCTCTTGGGGAAATGGGAGCCCAGTCCCTAGGCTGTAAAGTTCAAGATAGAGAGGGGGAGAGGGTATGCCAGACATACCTTGTAATAGTGGGGACTGAGGGATGCTGGGAGAACCTGGAGGCCAGATCCACTTTGATATGATAAATAAGCACCTCAGCTGCTTGTCCAGGGTATGGACTTGTTGAGCCAGTCCATCAGCATGCGCTGGCTGGTTTTTAAAATCATTCCTAAGAATACCCAACAGTGAAGCTGATTGTATGACTTTAATTTTGTTTCATTGTCTACTACCCTAATTTTCCACATGTTTCTTACAGATATATACTCACTTATACTACTCCTTCCTATAGTCCAAATCATCTGGTGTAGTTGAAAATAGCTGGTAGCATGTATAAATCCATCAACAAATTGGTTGTAAGAGCCGGGCATGGTAGAACCAACCTGTAATCTCAACACTGCAGGTAGAAAAAGGATGTTCAACACCAGCCTTAGCTGCAAAACAGGCTCCTTTGGGAGGCCTTGTCTCAGAAATTAAATAAGAAAATCATTTTCTTTCTTGATGGAACCTAGCTTTGTCTCATTACAGAACTTCAAAAGCTATTTTATTGATTAAAAAGATTGCCTTAGAGGAAGCAACTGGAAAACTACAAGAAGGAGAGACAGGTTCAGGTCCCACCTTTTGTTTGTTCCAGGACCTTAGGCTACGAGTATCTAAAAAATATGCTACTTTCTGCTACTTCTTGGCTCAGCTCAGGCATCCTGCTGCAGCAGATAAGACACTTGCTCCCTCTGTTACTTCTTGGCAGCTCTTATTTTGCTTTTGCACTCACCCTGAAATGAACTGCCAGTTTCATCTTAGGGAAACTTACAAAATGCAAACACTAAAAACTGTTTTAAAGCCAGCAAGACTGCTGGATTGAAGAGCCAGGGCTGAAGCTGGGAAGGTGGCCTGGTGGTAGAGAATTTTGCAAGCATGGGTAAGGTCCTGAGTCTTCCAGGGAAGCAAATGGATAGGGAGATGGACCATGACTAGGTAACAAAGATGACCAACTTCCAAGGTGGCCTGGCTGCTTCCTCAGCCTCTCAGACTGAGACAAAAACCCTGAAAACAAAGGCTTTGTATAGCTCTGTCTCTAGCCAGCCAGCCCATGCCAATAGACTGGCTCAACAAGTTCATAGCTAGGACAGGGGGTGTTTACACAACAGTTGCAGGCCAAACAGCCACCCTTCTTTCTTTAAACTGATCAACTCTAAATTGGGGAATGAAAACTACTTAGAGACTTTAAAATGCCCAGCCCTCCAGAAAATACTGGGTTTCTTGCATTCCCAAGTGGTCCCTCATACAGGAAAAATATCAGCTCAGGACTCCAAACCAAGTTCTCAGCACAAAGATTTGCCCCAGAGGGACAGAGGGGAGGGAATAAAAGACAAAGACAGGAAACAGAGGACTAGAGAGAAGGGGAAGGGAACAAGGAAGAGAGGGGAGGGATATTTGTCCCCTGAGGGACAAAGGACTGCCTCTAGATAGAAAGGAGACAGACCTGTAACATAGGAAAATGTTTTTGGACATAAAATGGGATTGTTGGGATTGTTGGATACAAAGATCCAAAATGGGGGATGTGCTCCCACAGAAACACTCACAGACAGGGGATTCTCTGCAAAAACATGAAGTTTAATGATAATAACCAGTGCACTGGGCCTCCCTTGCATGCAGGCAAGAAGAACCCCGAGCCAAAACTGAGAGCAGTTTTTATACATAGTTCACGAGGACAACCACAAAGGCTGACCTCAGCTCCAGTCTATAGGTGACTCAGATTCGCACATTATTTTTATGACAATGAGCGTCTTCCGTTTGCCCAGGTTTACCACGTTAAGGGCCTAGCTTTCTGACCACCTCCCATCCTGGGCCCCTCTCCTGGAATGTGTCTAAATAGCAAGCTCTGAGCCTAGTCAGAGCCACACAGTGAGATCCTTGCCTCAAAATAAAAAAATAAGGTGGAGAATAATTGGTGAAGACCAATCTCTAGCCTCCACACAATCTTCACACACACAAAAGTATAATTTTTGAATGTACAGTATAGGAGGATGCTTTTAAAACTTAAATTAGGGGCTGGGGAGATGGCTCAGCACTGAATTCTCTTCTAGAGGTCCTGAGCTCATATCACAGCAACCACAAGGAAAGCACTTAATTGGGGCTGGCTTACAGGTTCCGAGGTTGAGGTTCACTCCATTATTGTCATGGTGGGAAGCATGTCAGAATGCAGGCAGACATGGGACTGGAGAAGATGCTTTGAGTTCTACATCTGGATCCACTAGCAGTGAAAGTAAAGGCTACAATAGGTGTGGATTGAGCATCTGAGACCTCAAAGACTGAGATCCCAGTGATCATTAGTTTTCTCTAACAAGGCCACACCTCCTATAGCGCCATTCTCTAAGGGCCTAGGAGGGTCTATTTTTTTTTCAAAGCACCACAGGCCTATATACATATAATATAATGATATATATATATGTGTGTGTGTGTGTGTGTGTGTGTAAATATTTCAAGTGCTGCTGGAGACCCAGTTCAGTGATGGAGAACACTTGTTCTTGCAGATGTCCCAGGTTGTATTCCCAGCACCCTCTTCTGGCCTCCAGGGCCACCAAGCACATACATAGCGCACATACACATTCAGAAAAAAATATTCATATACATAAGATAAAAATAATAATCTTTAAAGTATTATTTATAGGGACAAAATGAAATAGTCTTGAAGTACATCAAGCAGGCCCAGTGAGTAAAGGCACTTGTCACCAAGCTTTTTTTGTTTGTTTGTTTGTTTTGTTTTTTTGAGACCCTGTTCTCAGATTCTGACTCATGGGGTAATCAGAGCTACTTAAGGCACACACACATATACACATAAAATTATGTAAAAACTTTTCTTAGTGTGTTTTCTGAAATATAAGACTCAGTTTATTTTATGAGTCAAGCTGATTTCCAATCACTATATAATCAAGGACAACCTTGAACATCTGGTCTCCCAGCTTATACCTCCTTAGCGTTGAGATTATGGGGAAGAGTAACCACACCTATTTTTATTTGGTGGTAAGGACTGAACCTACATTTATCACTGGAAGTAATTTTCATTTAGTTCTCAACTAAAGAATCTACATCCCAGCAGATGTTGTTGATATCTAGAAAGATGCTTGGCTTTCCTAACTGGGAAGAGCATGCTATTGGCTTGGTATCTACAGGGAAACTAAATATATTCAATATTCTATACTATAGAAGATAGCCCCTCACCACTAACACTGAAAATATACATAACCATAAAGTAGAAACGTGGTATTCTGAGCACCATGGTGTTATTGTTGACTGTCAGCAAGGGGTTCCACTACACCTGAAAAGGTAAACTGGAGGCATGCACACATCTTGGGTTCACATCAAGGAATCAGGGAGAGACTTCTCCTAACCTACGTAGTCAGGAATAGAAGTACATGGCTACAATCACAGCACTTTGCAGGGCAGAGAAAGAAGGATCACAAGTTCAAGACCAGCCTGGGCTATATAAGCAAAATCCAGGCCAGTAGTGCTACATGGTGAAACCCCGTCTCAGAACAATAAAAACTGTGTATAGTGACTCATGCCTATAATCAGTCCCAGCTGCTTGAGTTCTAGGCAGTCTAGGCAACTAACTTAGATCTGTCAAAAAGGAAGCAGACTATGGATGCAGCTTGGCCCTAGAATGCTTGAGCAGCATGTGTGAGGTGTTAGGCTCAACACCCAGTACAAGAAAAACAAAACACCAAATTAGACACAGTGGATATTTTAATGAAAGCAATGGTCCTGCCATTCTTTATTTCTCAGACTAATACAGTTTTCAAAAGAAAAAGAATCATACACTTTAAACTCGGATCTTTTTACATTTCAACAACAAAAGAATGAATCTCTTAGTGCTTAAAAAAATACCTTCTATGTATAAGTATACAAGTTATCATATGATAAACATTCAAAAACTGGAGTAGTCTCACTTTGAAATGAAACACACCTAACACCCAGTAACAGCAGGAACTGACCTTACCAGAGTCAGGTGTCCTCAGGAGCCCTGACTCCTTATCACTGATCCAACAGGTTAGGAGAATTTAGCTTTAAAATAACACAGCATCATTTTCCCCTCTGATCAAGTTTTTCATTAGGCAGTATTTAAAAAAAAAAAAAAAAGCACATGAAAGTTTTTTTTTTTTTTAACTGATGTTCAACAACTCTGAATACTGGTTTATTTTTTTAAAACAATTAAACACCCTTTTATAAGAAGATAAACACACAGTGAAACTATATCTTCGTCTCATTTTCAAAACACAAATTCAGAATATGAAATAACCCAGGTGGCCAGCACCTAATTTATTCTATACGTGGCAAAATTAAAAAACAAACAAAAAAAGCCTTGGGTAAGATTCTGAGTCTGTCTGTGCACTTGAACTTAGTACTCAGAACACAGGGTTTTGGTGTTTTGAAAGAGTCACATGTAACCCCAGGCCAGCCCTAAACTTGCTATGTAGCTGAGGCTAGCCTTAAGCCCCTCCTTATCATTGTGCCTGTCTCCCAGCTGCTCAAGTTACAGGCTCTAGTCCCCACCGTTGATTTAGAATGCAGTTGTTGGGTTCCTTCAATTATTTTAAAATATTTGTGTGCTTCGCCTGTGTTCCCAAGTATCAGTGATGGCCAGAAGAGGGCTGCAGGAGTAAGCTGTCCTACGTGCAGGCTGAGACCTCCGTCTAATTAGCAAGGACCCTAACTGCTGACTCATCCCTCCACCCCACCCCACCCCCTTTATTCAGACACAGGCATGCCACAGTGCATGTGCACATGTTTAAGGACAACCTTTAGGAGTCAGCTCTCCTTCAAGCTTGTTGAGGGTGGGGTCACACAAACTTGGGTATCACCTTGCTCAGAATATGTTTTTTATTTTTGTACATGCACCTCACCTGCAGACTAACTGCTTCAAATTCTTTTTTGTTGTTTTTTTGTTTGTTTGTTTTCGAGACAGGATTTCTCTGTGTAGCCCTGGCTGTCCTGGAACTCACTCGGTAGACCAGGCTAGAACTCAGAAATCTGCCTGCCTCTGCCTCCCAAGTGCTGGGTGGGATTAAAGGTGTGTGCCACCACGGCCTGCCCTATTTTAGTTATGTCAATTTTTTTTAATGTGTACTGGTGTGTTTTGCCTGCATATGTCTTGAGTGTGGGTGTTAGATCCCTTGGAAGTCTAGTTACTAGCAAATGTGAGCTGCCTATAGGTGCTGGGAATTGAACCCGGGTCTTCTGGAAGATCAGCCAGTACTCTTAAGCACTGAGCCATTGCTCCAGCAGAAGTTTTTAAATTTAACTCACAACTTTCATCTTTCTCTAAATTAACCTAGATTGACTGTCAGGGCAGTAATTACCAGTTCTCAGAACTGTGTTGTGTTTTCAGGCCTTATGATTGCTTCTAAAAACAACTCCTTTCTTTTATTGTATCATTCATCCAGACTAGGAGAGGTTGCAAAGTCTGTTGCCTGTTAGCAGCTGTGAAGAGCAGTATGAAGTCAGTACGGAAAGCAACAATGTGACTGTGTTCCAGGACTGGCCTTAGACACACCAGTTCCTGGATCTGACAGAACACCTAAAGATAAGTGAGGGAAGTCAAGGGCTGCCCTGAAGCTTTATCTTCCAAGTAACTGTCGGAGAAGAAAACAGTAGCAATATCAAAGCAGTTATGGAAAATTCATTAGGGAAATTCTAGAAGCCAGTGCCCACATCTAAGTCCCAGTACTAGTAGGTAGAAGCAGGAAGTTCAAGGCCAGTCTGCCTTACACAGTGAGTTCCAGACCAGGCATAAGTATGAGAACCTGTCCCAGAAAGGGGGGGAAGTAATCATGGCACCGTGACTGTGACAATGTTCATGTGCAACAAATGCTTATAAATTATTACAATATAAACTGTATTATGCTTATTTGTGTGGGGGGGCATACACATTATGTTTGCACTTGTGGGAGTTTTCTTCACAAATGTGGTGATAGGGATCAAACTCGACTCTTGCCAGCCCTCTACAAAATGCATGTTTATGTCAAATAAGATTTCACCCTCAGGAGTTGGTGTCTATAGTCTGTTACTTTTTCTTAATTCCAAGGTGGAAATCCTAGTAAGAAAGTGTCCTGAATGTAACATTAAAGAATCACATGTGAAAATGACAATAAGAAATGGACATTACTTGAAGAACTGGTGGATAAAAGGGAGAGTAGAGCCCATCAAAAAATGATGGCACCATCCAACTGTTTTTGAAAAAAGGGAATTGCAGGCATGGCAACATATACCTGTATCCTTACACAAAGGAGGCTGAAGCAAGAGGGTCTCTAGTTACCTACCAGCCAACCTGGACAACCAACGCCACTAAGCCTGGCCATTTTACAACAAGCAGACAGCTGTTTCCTAGCTCTCTCCTTGAAACAATGGCCGCCTCAATAGCAGTCACTGTCCTGAGAACTTTGTGTGGAATGAAAAGGGGAGCAGGTAGAGAGACAGGGTCTTGTGTAGCCTAGGCTGTCCTTGACCTTGCATCGTAGCTGAGGAAGACCCTGAACAGATGCTCTTTACAGGCACGAGCTACCAGCTCCAGCTTCCCCGTGGTTTGACATACCATTTCCTACAGAAAGAAACCAAGCTTCTTAGAGAGTTGCTGATCTCAAGTCCATAGAAAGAAACACATTCAACATGAAGGACCTTGCTGTAGGAGACAGCAAGGAAAGTAATAAAGTGTTAAGAAGACTCAGCCAACATTCAAAGAATGGCCAAAGAGAACTGAAGTTGAACCTCAATAAAGTGACATTCGTAACGGATGGAAGTCCATTCATAGATGTCTAAATATATGAGTTCATAGTGCTTTTGTTTGATTTTGAGACAGGGTCTTATACTATAGCCCAGGCAAGTCTGCAACTAACTATGTAGTCTAGGCTGGCTTTGAACTATAATCCTGCCCAGTCCCTTAGGCATACACATAACCATCTAGGAGCAATGTTTCTTATAACACATTAAGCTATACATTTTGTACCTGGCTTTTAGTGTGTGTGCTTTATTTTATACTTTTTTAAGATATTAAAATGTAAAACAAAGGTCAGGAGTTTCCCTCAAAATCACCAATGTGAAAGCTACCATGAACACCCACAGACAGGCCTTAGAAATCACCTACAGCAGTTGGGAATATGTAGCATCACACACAGCATTACTAATGCACACATGAAGCTCCTTCACATAGCCAGTCTGTGTTGTGTCTCTTCCATCTGTTAATGAGGCTCTTTCTTGTGGTTAAATGTCTAATAATGTAAAGGCAGATCTAAACCAGAATGAAAACAACGTAACAAAGACAAGCGTATAACACTGTAGTACATGTTTCTCCATCGAACATTGACAGTTTCCTCCAGTCCTTCAAGCAGCATCTTAAATGGTACAAGTGAATGGTCCCCTTGCTATTCATAAAATTATGTGGTGTTTGACTGATTCACATATTCAAGAAGTGAGCGGTCTAACACTCTGCGAATAATGGCTTCCTCAATTATACCAAAATCCTGCAATATAGAAAAATGATTAGAAAGTCAGTAGTGTTTCAGAACTAGGAGGAATGGCACAATGCATTGCTCATTTTTCAGGAAATAAATTCTCAGTTACATGGCTTATCCATTTTTTTCCAGAAGCTTGTCATAGATCCAGAAGATACTTTGAAGTTACTGTTTGTTTCCTGTTTGACTTCACTGGCCTTTCAACTATTGCTAACAGGTCTTAAAGAATAATTTATTGTGAATTGGACACCTGGGTTGGAAAAATGGCTCAGTGGTTAAGATCATATATTGCTCTTCCAGGGAACTCTACGTCATTTCCTAGTACCCACTGAGATGGCTAAAAAACTCCATTTTGTACTTGGCATCCATATTGATACCTAATAGCTGCTTGTCTCTTATTCAAGTTCCTGGCAACCCTGCTCCTCGATCCCACCCAGAAATGTACATACAGTCATGACCCCCTGCTTGTGTTATTCTATAACTAACTGCTGATTCTGGCTTCTGTAATCTGCTTGCTCAGAGATTCAAGGTTTCTTTGACCATGTAATCTTGGCAAAGAAAAACAGTTCTTGTGGTTTACACCTTTAAAAGCCCTTTCTGCATCTGCTTCTGCATGGTCAGATTAGACTGTAGGCCTTGCTGTAGCCTTAATAAATTTGCTAAATTATAATCTGTATTGAGTCTGGGGGTCTTTTCCCAATAGTCATGAACTCTACAATAGCACTTAACCACCGGGGAATCCAATACTTGTTTCTGCCCACCCCACAACATACACATCTACAGATAAGTACATTAAAACCCAAAGGTTTAGAAAGTAAAAGAGGGCTGGAGAGGTCTTGAGCTCAATTCCCAGCAACCACATGGTGGCTCACAATGGGCTCTAATGGAATCTGCTCCTCTCTTCTGGTGTGTCAGAAGATAGCAACAGTGTACTCATAAAAAGAATGCTAACAGTTTTATTTATTTTGAATAATGGAGAACATGTAAGCAATGTTTCATTTTTTCAAAGTGAAATATAGACTTCATATCAGCCCTTCTATAAGTAAAACACAAAATATCTACTCTCGCTTCCATGATAAAAGGTGAAATCTATATTGGAAGTCCATCTTATTATTTTTGTTTGTTAAGACGGTGACTTATCATAAGGCCCTGGCTGGCCTTGAACTCAGAGCTCTACCTGCCTCTGCCTCCCAAGTTCTGGGATCAGTGTACCACTGCAGCTGATTAAAGACTATTTCAATAAGCAGTCACTTTTTACAAAGCACTTGACTGTCCTGACTTTCTCCTTAATGCTAATACTCAATTTTTCCTCTATAGTCTTACTCATGGGGATAGTAAGCGTAATACAGACATCACAAAAATATAATATAAAAGGTAGAAATATACTTACTATGAAATCATCGTAAAAGAAAGAGTGATTGACCTGCAAATGTCTAATCAAACTGCCATTCAAGGTACTTGGGCTTTCATTAGGCTGTGAATTGCAAAGCGGACAGAACTGGGAAGAAAGACAGTTCAAGAAAAAGTTGTAAATAACTATTAATGCCAGATTTTTTTTTATTATTTTTTTCCACCACCGCCCGGCTCTAATGTATCTTAATTTCAGATGCTATAGACAGACAGACAGACAAACAGACAGGCAGACGATGAGAATCATTACCACAGCCCTCCTTTCGGATCTGTGATGGTTAATACAATGATCCAGCAAGCAGTCTTCATCCAGTTCCCTCTGACAAAATGGACATACACATCTGGAAATGGCATTACAATCACTTAAATCATGGTCAGCTAGAGTGGCCATCTAATTAGAAATTTCAGAAAGAACAGTTGTTGTATAAACCATAGCTAGGCTAGTTCTTTTGCGTGCGTGCGTGCGTGCGTGCGTGCGTGCGTGCGTGCGTGCGTGCGTGCGTGCGTGCATGCACAGTGTCTCACTACATAGCCCAGGCTTGCCTTGGTCCTCCTGCTTCTAGCTCCTAAGTGCCAGGATTACGGTTGTACACCCCCATACCTGGCTTGCTTTTCTCACTGTTTTAAGACAAGACTCTTGCTATGTAGCTCAAGCTTTCCCCCAAGCTCTCAGCAATCCATCTGCTTCAGCATCCTGGAATGTTGTGATTATAGGCATATGTAACCATACTGGGATGAGTTTTTTTTTTTTGTCTGTTTTAATCTCTTTGTGTAGTTCAAACTGTCCTCAAAGTAACATGTAGCATAATCTAGCCCTGTATTGGCAATTCTGCCTTGGTTTCCTGCATATTGGGATTATACTCATGTGCCACTAAGCATAGGTTTCAAATTCTGTTATAATTGTAAATAGCAAAAGAAATTTGAATAAGTTGGTTTCTATGTATTTTAAATTTTTCATAAACTCCATCAACTTGTAATCAAAGCCATATTTTCTCAACCTATTTTTTGTTTAAGCCTTCCTCACTACTGTTTAATCCAGCACACTCTGTACTCTGTTTACAGCAAACTCAATTTAAAATTTATGGCACCAGTTAGCAGGGTAATTTCAAGTAAAGAAAGAAGAACAGAGTGATCCTTTAAATTTTTAGGTTTAAGGTGTACGCATCTGAGGCTGGAGAGGCAGCTCCGTGGTTTAAATAAAGTACTTGCTGCTCTTGCAGAACACTCAGGTTTGGTTCCTGGCAGCACTTAGGAGGCTGGGGCAGGAACTGTGACTCTGAGGCCATCCTGGGCTACAGAGGTTCCCAGCACCCACATGCTCACAACTGTAACTCCAGTTCCAGGGCATTCAACAATCTCTGACCTCCACAGGATCCTGCACCTGCACGGTGCAGACACGCACTCAAGTACAGATACATACACACAAAAATTAAAAAAAAAAAATAAAGATAAGATTTGGGTACTGAAATCACCCACTATTCAAAAAGAGATGTCCAATTTTGAGTACCTCGCTCTGTAGCCCAGGATGGCCTCAGAGTTACAGTTCCTGACCCAGGCTCCTAAGTGCTGCTTAAATTCTTCGTAGACACACTGAACTTAGCATGGCAGTTTACTGTAGTCAAACAAACCTTGCTGTGGTCTCGCCGAGTTCTTGCAGTGGGCCATATTTATCGGTATACTTCTCGCATGTCCTTATGTGTGCCCGCATGTCACTGAGGCAAACCTATACAAAGCAAATTCAAGAGAACACTCCTGTTGGCAGGGCCTTCATGTAATCGAGCTTCATAACTTACACTGAGAGTTATAAATTCAATTTTTTTCAAAGTACAGGCCTTTTAATAATAAGGTTTTATTATTAAAGAATAAGGCCTGTACTTTGATAGTGGCCCACACTGTTAATCAAGAGGCAGAAGCAGACAGTTCTCTAAGTTTGAGAGTCCAGTCAGGTCTACAGGACAGCCAGAGAAATCCTGCCTTCAAAAACCAAACAATAAATAATAATAATAATCACAACAATAATGACAATAATAAATACTGTGCTTAAATAAGAAAAAGTACTGTGCTTAAAATTTTCCAACACTTCAGAAACTGAATATTGGGCTTCTAAAGTTGTTCCTTCTAAAATTTAAAACTTAAAAAAAAAATGATAAGATTTGGGTACTGAAATCATGCTGTTTAAAAAAAAAATGCCAAAAGATGTCTAGTAACAAAGGGTGTTTTGCATACTGCTATGCAAATGTGAAGTAATAAATGCCTTGGATGGGGATATGACCAGCAGTGTTGTATGAGTTCACAACGAGCAGCATACTTAATAGAGTCACCAAGGCTAACATAAGCCACCGCTCTTGTAGTCCATCCTCATCAGTGGAGGATAAGGAGCCCTTGCTTGTTTGGAGCACACTCTGAGGGCTCTGTAGCGCTGTATGCACTCCGCTCAGAGATGCTGGTAAGATCTGCGGAGATCTCACAGCTGCCGCTAGGTGGCAGCCCACAGCCAGCCCACGCTGCCTCATTCTGCCCAAACCAACGCTGGAAGTACAGCTTCAAAACCCACGTGATGGAAAGTCACGAACATGATGGTGTATACCTTTTACCCCAGCACTCGAAAAGCAGAGGCGAACGATCTCTGCCAACTATCTACATAGCGAGTTCCAGACCACATAGGCCTGCAGGATGGGGCCCGCCTCAAAAAAATGGGGGTGTGGGGGTGGGGGAGACAGAAAGAGTTAGCTCTAAGGTAGGTGTGGTGGTACATAATCCTCAGTACCTGGGATGTTGAAGCAGGAGGATCACAAGTTCCAGGATAAACTAGGCTAAGACTCTTGTTTTTTAAAAAAACAAAACAAAATTGCACTCTTTGAAGAAAAATAAGCTTTCCATAGAAAAATCAGCAGCCTGGGGATTGTACAAATTGACAAATTTATAATCTAGACATACATACATTATGTAAGGTACTGTTGCAGAGATGGTAGACAAGCCTCTTGCCTGTTCTAATGCTGCAGATACATACTTCAGAGGAATGAAGATGTGAGGGTGTGTAGCTAAGAAGGTTCTCTGAGCGGACCTCGGAATACTGAGACCAGGCTGCTCCGAGGAGAGCTGCTGGCCTGGACAGTGAAATGACAAGCTGTACCTTGTTTCAGGAACAGGCAGCATTCCAGGACAGAAGAGTATCCTAGAAAGCAAGAGGCTGGCACAGAGTTCCTCAAATATTAATCAAAATCCTGTGGCTAATCAGATACCAAAGAGAGCCTGATGGGGGACTTCATCCAGGGTCTGAGAGAATGCTGTTTTGGATAGACAACCATGGTAAGGTTGTCCGTACGTGACCCCCACATACACAAAATAACTAAAAATAGACAAATAACTTCTGCCAAATCAAAAATGGGAAGAGAATTAGTACTGGATATCAGGATGCTTGTCCCCAAAAGTTATGTACAAATTCTGGTCAGGTGGCCACAATAGAATATTCTTACATGTATAAATATCTGTAAATGTACCCATGCCTTAGTGGATAAGAGCTGGGTACAAAGTTACAGGAGATGCCATGCTCCTTGTTCATCTTTGCCTCAAAGGCCTGGCAGTGGCTGACATAGGAAGAGTGTCCATTGAGCTCCCTGAAGACTGAGCTTAACAGGAGAAAAGGACCTTCGGAAGAGGAAGTCCAGGTAACCAAATCAAGTTACTGGGCAGGGCTGGAGGATGGGAAGCTGTGAGCCATTTAAGCCTCAGAAATAATTCCTTAAGGGCCAGGGGTAAGGGAGATGATATCCAGTTGATTTGCATACCAGTTGATTTACATATCCAGTTGATTTGCATACCCAGAAGCAAGACGTCAGAGCAATGACGGTCCTCTGACTGCTGGGGACTGACTCTGTTTAGGGTATTTGTTACTGTTCTGAGATAGTATAGTTACAGTCCTGGCTAGTCTGGAACTTGCCATGTAGACTGGGTCAGCCTTGAACATGCAGCAGATCCTCCAGTGTGCTGAGATTCAAGGCATGAGCTATCACACATGGGTTTTTTATTTTCCAGCTCTGGAATGTGTTAGGAAAGTAGATGGAAGAAGAGTTCCAAGTTTCAAAGAGGATGTTTGAGAGGTTGCTGGGGCTACAGAATAGCACAGCGAACTTGGTGATTCTGTCTAGAAATCAAAAGAAAAATGAGGGCTGGGGCTCTGGTTCGCTGGTACAACACTCACCCAGCATGTGGGAAGCCCTGGGTTCAGTCTCCAGTGCCGCATACACACAAATACTAACTAAAGGCGCTGATGCAGTGGGCAGTATGCAGTCCTGAAACTTCCAAGGCAGAGGCAGGAGATTGCAAGTTCAAGTCCACCCTGAGCTATAGAATGAGACCCTGTCCCCAAAGTGGGGGAGATGGAGAAAGCAGAATGATAATTTCACTGGAAACCTTTGCTTGTAATCATGAACATGGCTGTGGTACTCACCAGAGTCCCACACTCGCTACAGTTCTTGTATTCTGACTTCATCCTCTTGGCTATGTCAGTTGCAGGCACTCCCTCTGAAGGAAGGTATGCTCGGCAGTATGGACATGTCCATTTATTATTGTTCTTTATACTGGTCACAATGCAAGATCGGCAGAACCTGTTCAAGACAGAGAACACACCAGGAGATCTGGCTCAGCATTGAGTACACACTGTTGTTTTAGAAGACTGAGTTCCAATCCTAACACCCATGTCTTCTGGCCGCCCAGGACTTCTGTATTCAGATGGGCTCAGACTCGCAAATACACACACATACAATTTAAAAAAAAATCATGGTAGTCCATGATTTTAATTTTAACACTCAGAAAGCTGAGGCAGGTAGAGCTGTGAGTTCCAAGCCAGCCTGGTTTATATAACAGGTCCCAGCATAGCCAGGGCTACCCAAGACACAATAGGACTTCTCAAAAAAAGAAAAATGAAAAGTTGAGTTATCTGAGCTTTATTACTGTCCATTCAACTGCTCCCAGGTAAAAAGACTGAATCTAAGTTCTACCTCTGCGGAGAGCTTTTGGGGCTGCTTGGTAGGAATCCAACATTGGCCAAGTACAAGGAAATGGGCTTTAGGCAGGAATCTGACATTGGGCCATGTCATGAAAGTAAGTTCAGGCAACAATCTAATTTTTTTTGTTATTGTTTGTTTTTGTTTTGTTTTGTTTTGGTTTTGGTTTCAGGGTTTCTCTGTGTAGTCCTGGCTGTCCTGGAACTCGCTCTGTAGACCAGGCTGATCTCAAACTCAGAAATCTGCCTCCTCTGCCTCCCCAAGTGCTGGGATTAAATGCGTGTGCCACCACCGCCTGGCAGCAATCTAATTTAAGGCTAAAACAGAGAAGTTAAGGCAGGAATCTAATTTTAGGCTAAAACAGAGAAGTAATTTCAGTCAGGAAATTAGTCTTATGCTAGAACAAAGAAGTAGGCCTCAGGCATGAATGTGACTGTGGGCTAGGACAGACAGGGAAGTAGGCTCAAATATTTGTCATCCTGATGAGCTCTTAGAAACAGGGATCAAGGGAATGATCACACGGGAGTTTGTATACTGACTGTATCTGTTGTATTGCTGGTTCCTCAACCTAGTACTGACCTAAATACTATACTAAATACCTAAATAATGTAATTAAAAGGGTTTAAAAGAAAAGTGAGAATTAACAAACCCAGCCTTCAGTCTCAGAACTGGCTGGGGTCATGCTGTAATTTTGTCTAATCGTCTCTTTTCTTTTAATCCTCACTCCTGCTCTGGAGAATCTGTTGACTGACTGAGCTGGCTTGGTCATACCTCTGGCCCTTTATTGAGACCCAAAACAATCAACCCAGTTGGGCCTAACAGTCACTTCAGACAGGTTGATTTCCTCAAGTCAATGATAAAAAGATGGTTGGAATAATTATCCCATTAATGAGGTGATGTATTTTCCCTCTTAGAAATCCCACCTTGGCCGGGCAGTGGTGGCGCACGCCTTTAATCCCAGCACTTGGGGAGGCAGAGGCAGGCGGATTTCTGAGTTTGAGGCCAGCCTGGTCTACAGAGTGAGTTCCAGGCCAGGACTACAGAGAAACCCTGTCTCAAAAAACCAAAAAAAAAAAAAAAAAAAAAAAAAAAAAAAAGAAATCCCAAAATCCCACCTTGGGCCAGGCAGTGGTGGCACACGCCTTAATCTCAGCACTTGGGAGGCAGAGAAGGGAATTTCTGAGTTTGAGGCCAGCCTGATCTACAGAGTAAGTTCCAGGACAGCCACGGCTACACACAGAGAAACCCTGTCTCAAAAAAAATCAAAGAAACCCCACCTTAGAGTAGCTACTTATGAAGTCAGCATTTTTCTGAATTACCCAAAAAAATGTCATGTCTTCTGTTCCTTCTTTCCAGACCCTGGGCATGCTCTCACTGATCTTCCAGGCCTTCTCAGTCTCTGCTTCTGCCATGTGCCACTCAAAAGAAACATTCTCCCTGTGTCTAGATTCTATTATGAACAAGACTAAGAATCCAAAGGGGGTATGTGTCTGGAGCGATGGCTTAACGGTCAAGAGCACTAACTGTTCTTGCAGAGGTTCAATTCCAGCACCTCCATGGTGGCTCCTAGCCACCTCTAACTCCATTTCTTGGGAATCTGATGCCTTCTTAGGACCTTCACAGGGACTGGGTGAGCAAGTGGTAAATAGATCTCATACAATAAAAATAAGTATATCTAGCTAGGCAGTGGTGGCCTTTAATCCCAGGACTTGGGAGGGAGAGGCAGATGGATTATCTGTGAGTTCTAGGCCGGCCTGGTCTACAAAGTGAGTTCCAGGACAGCCAACGGTACACAGAGAAAACCTGTTTCAACAAAACAAAATACAAAAGAAAAAAAAAGGGGGGGGGGAAGAAATCTGAAAAGGGAACCTCAGTTTTCCCACTAACATCTCTCCCTCCTGTAATCTACCAGGATTACAATACATCACTAAGCCTGGCTGAAAGTAAATTCTTGTTTTGTTTGCATTTTAGAAAGGGTCTCTCATTGTATATTCTTGGTTTGCCTGAAATACACTAACTAAATAGACAAGGATGGCTTCCAACTCAGACAGAATCTACCTGATTCTGCCTTCTAAGTGTGAGAATTAAAAGTTGTGGTGGTTCGAATGGCCACATGAAGTGGCATTAGGAGATATGGCCTTGGAGGAAGTGGGGGTGGGCTTTGAAGCTCCATTCAATGTGGAAGCGTCAGTCTTCTGTTTGCCTTTAGAACAAGATGTAGATAGAACTGAGCTCCTCCAGTGCCAAGTCTGCCTGGACAGTGCCATGCTTCCCACCATGCTAATAATGGACTGAACTTCAGAACCAGTAATCCAGCTCCAATTAAATGTTATCCTTTTAAGAGTTGCCTTGGTTATGGTGTCTCTTTACAGCAATAGAAACCCTGATACACATAACATCTTTAAAGAATGATAAAGAGTATTTTTTACAAATGGTTCCAATGTTCAACTAAAAGGAAAAAAGAACATTCCAAATACAACACCAACGGCCCCAACCTGAACTCTATGCTTATATTGTCTTGTGTAGGGGTAGATGACTCCTCACTCTATGGGAAGCTGGAAACAAGACTACATACAGAAGTACAGTCTAGTAAGACCTGAGGTTTTATGTTGGGCATGGTGGCACCATTATCTTAGCACTTGGGAGGTAGGGAGATCAAGGTTGCTCCCAGGTAAATAACTAGACTGAGACTAGTTTAGCCTCCAAAAACAAACAAACGCCAATGGGGGAATAGGAAGTAGAGAAAGGAATGAGATAAAAATGAGTAGATTCTCTGTCCAATTAGAGGGGAAAAAATTAAATCAGCATGGTAATATACAGTTCTAGTTCCAGTACTGGAGATTTCAGTCACCCTGGGCTACTTATGAAAGTTTTAGGATAGCCTGGGCTACAACAATACAATGCCTTTCTAAAAAACCAAACAGAAAAAAACAGTGGTAAGTAAGCGTACAAGGGCACCAGGAGAAGAACTGGGAACACTCCTAATGGGAACAAAACCAAAAACTACAACAGCTAGGAACTGCACTTGGCTGACATGCAGAAATGCAGCCAGGAATCTCAGGGCATAATTGGAGCTGTGCTGAGAGACAAGTAGACCAAGGACCAGTCTTAACTCAAGATCACACAAGGTCAGGGGCAGCCTGGGTACTGATCCAGAGTACCACAAAAAGAGACAATATTTTAGTTGAACGTTTGAACCACTTGTACTCTTCAAGAATATACATTCTCAGCCCATGAGACCTCTCTCAAAACATAAACCAGGATGGAGGCTAAGAGTCATAGAGAGGCATTCAGAATTAAGTAGGAAGTTTAACATTTTATAGGTCATTTGAGGCCCTGAAAAAGAATGAGCCACCTCATATATCTTTAAGTTTATAATACATCTATTCAAGAAACTTTGGTGCCTTAAGGTGATCATGGGAGTACAAACTTGTAACCCTGACACTTAGGAAGTATAAGGAGGAATCAGAAACCCTGAGCCAGTTCAAGACTAGCTAGAGGCATATGAGATCCTGTCTCTGTAACCCAACACTAGATTAAGAGTATATTTCAGTTGCCCTGCGCGTACGCAGCCCTGAGTGTCATCCCCACCAGTGTATAAACTAGACAAGGTGATACACACCAGTAACCTCAGGAATCCAGAGGTCAAAATACAAGGAGTTCAAGGTCATCTTAGCTATGTCAGTGAGTCTGCTATAGGAGACCATGGCTCAAAAGGCCAGGACATATCGGTGCCTTACACCAGCAAATGTCTCCTGATGGTGGCAAAGAGACAAGATGGGCAAAATAAAATCCAAGTCAAAAGAGTTGATCCCAAAGTTGATTTCAGAAGCAGATGGGGCTGGTGGGGATAGCAATAGGGACAGAAATTGACCACAAAGGACAGGAGGCGACTTGTCAGTGTATCTGAACTGTTCTAGATCTGGCCTGTGATATTGCTACAGGCTGTAACGAACTGCAGCAGTTCATCAACCCACTCTACGTGTGTGAGTCAGAGTGTGTCACTTCACTAACGCTGAGAAGCAAAACAAAAACATTCCTGTGATGACAAAAGTTACAGTAACACTGCGAGATCCCGGGCCACTTAGAACACAGGGTCCTCCTACACAATCCAGGCACAATAGTAGCTGCTCAGAACATGGTCAGAAAATTGACATATCAGTTAGGAGAAATTGCCCAATAGAGACTGTTTTCTGGGAACTGCCAAAATTCCCATGAGTAAATCATACTGTGCTGTCCTGTGTATGGTGTCTTGAGGCTCAGCTGATTAAGAGTATTTGTATACAGTAAACATTTGTGTGTTCATAGATTGTAATATACACAAAGCCCTGGGTGCTGTGGTACATGCCTACACCACATTTGGAAGGTGAAGGCTAGAGGGTCCATAGTTCGAGATCAACCCCAATGATGTAAATGGCCTAAATTCTACATTAGATCCTTTCTCAAAAACTGTGAGGTAATTCTGCCATGAAGACCCTAAGGGAGGGGAAAAGGTGACCAGGAACTAAGGAAGTATTCAATTGTCTACCCTGACCAGTCCCTAAGGAGGCTGTGAAGTGGGAAATCAGAAAAAGACCAACACAAATAAAACATAGTTAAGGATAACAGCTGATGTAATGATGGATGTAAGTGGGATAGCATCTCGAAGATCTCACTCCACCCCAGAGTGGTGCATACTCCTTTAATCAATCCCAGTACTCAGGAGGCAGAGGCTGGAGGATCTCTGTAAACTAAGGACCAGACTGGTCTACAGACCAATCAAGACTACAGAGTGAGATCCTGTGTCAGACAGCAACAGTCTGGCTTCTTGTTTTCAAACCTCTAAATATGGTCAGTGAAATACCAAGTGGTAAGAAGCATCTACCATGGGTTGTGCTCTGACCCCCATAGGGCACACCACCCTCCCACATATACCCAACATAAAACAGATGTAATTTAAAAAAAAAAAAAAAAAAACCAACAACCACCACCACCACCAACATCAACAAAAAGCTTCTGAATACATCACCAGGGCTTTGGAATCAATTTCACACAAATTCAACCCCCTGGCTTTGCTGGTGTGATTTATCTTACTAGTCTGGTACCACTCCAGTGCCATCTCCCAGAATGCTTGGAGTGAAGTCCTCTCTCTGGAGAGTATGGCCCTTCCCTCCAGCACTGACCCCATCCCCCCTGCAGCACAGCAGGAGAAAACCAATAAGGAAATCCATAATGACTCAAACAACTCGGAAACCAGCTGGAACTTAATTACATCACTCCTATTTGTTATTTCATGAACCCCATTCTATTTCTCTAAAGTAATTAGCCAAAATCCCCTGTAATGAAGAGGCTGGCAGAGAGCGGGAAGGAAACAGGAAAACACAGCTAAGGACGCATGTCCCCAGTCTCAGAGGAAAACTAAATAAACTCCAAATGAATTCAAACAGGAAAGGGAAGCACTGGGGACTCTCTAGGGTTGAGGAGAGGGTTTTGGAAAATAGCGTTCTGGGGATGGGGTGGGATCTGGAAGAAGCTGTTGGCAGCAGGTGGCAGGCCTAACCTTTTAATTGAGGTACTCAGCAAAGCTTCACTATGGATGTGCTGGCTGGGCTTAATAGCTCACATCTGTAATCCCAGTTGGGATACTGAGGCAGGAGGATTGCTTTAGGTTGAAGGCTGGTCTGGGCTATATACTGTGTGCTCCAGGTCAGCCTGGGTTAGAGTGAGAACATGTCTAGACAGAGTTATTTAAAAAAAAAATGAGCTGGCAAAATAAGCATCAAAATGGAAACAGAGTTAGGGGAGCCATTATCCAAAGACAAAAGTCACAGGTGAATATGCCATTATAAAACAAACACACACACACACACACACACACACACACACACACACACACACCAACCCCCTTCAACAATGGAACAGGCTGTTCTGGCCCAAGTATAGCTTAACGGTACAGTGTATATGGTGGTATATGGTGCTATAGTGCTTACCTAGCAAGAGTGAGATACTGAGTTCAGTCCCCAGCACAGCAAGAAAAATAACAACCCTATCATATCTAGTATGGGACACACACACAAGCTAAGCTTCAAAAGGTCAGGTGACTGATGCTATGGAAGAACACCACATTGTACAAACTATGGCTTGTTTAGGAATTACATCAACAGCCAACACTTAACTGCCACATCAAGGAGTGGTCATGTGGTGCTTTTGAAAAGTGTTCACCTACTAGATAGAGCAAGGGCACTCAAGAATTTCCCAGTTGTAGCATAAAAGGCTTCACACCAAGTACACTGGGGTGTTCTTCTGGGGCACGGACGGTTTGTGGCTAATCGTCAGTTCTATCTTAAAGTCACTACAGAGAAAGCATAGACCACAGAAGCTGGGGATATGGCTCAGTTGGTAGAGCTCTTGCATAGCATGCACAGAGCCCTGGGTTCAAATCTCCAGTACCATCTCATGTGTCCTCCCCCCTCTCTTGGTGGTTAAGAGCACTTCCTGCTCTTCCACAGGCCCCGACCTCTGTTCTTTAGCTGGGCAGTGGTGGCACATGAAAGGATTTACTCTTGAGTCATACTTTGGACAGGCTTTCCAGCTCCTGTCTCATCTCTAATGGAATCGCATCTACTTTCCTTAAAGTTGAATTAAAAATGGCCTCACCAGCATCAGCTTCTAGGAAAAGTGCACATCGATGACGATAAGCAGTTATCTCTGCTGAGTTCAAGGGAGACGAGGCTCTTCCTGTCCTACACCACCCCCAGCTCTGGGTTCTCTGAGGCCCATACTAAACCCCTAGAGCAGTGGCTCTCAACCTTCCTAATGCTGTGACCCTTTAATACGGTTCCTCATGTTGTGGTGACCCCTCAACTATAAAATTGTTTTTGTTGCTACTTCATAACTGTGATTTTGCTACAGTTATAAATCATGATGTAAAAATTTGCATTTTCTGGTGGTTCTAGGTAACCCCCATGAAAGGATCATTCAACCCTCAAAGGGATTTGGGGCCCACGGGTTGAGAAACATTGCTCTAGACCTTTTTGGTGACTTAGTTTTCATCTATTTCCCCCTAAATTTATTCTCCAGGATCTTTGAGATATTTGTCTGTTGTTTCTTTATGGTATTTTGTTTCGGAGACAGTGTCTCTTTAGGCAGTCATAGCTGCTTAATACTTGCTATCAAGGCTAGATTTAGACTTGTGGCAGTCTCTAGGATTCTGCACTCTGCAAATTCTGCATTCTGTCAAATGCTTACGGGTATGTCTCACCAGAATGAGCGATCAGCAATTGCATGTTAAATTCTTTTTACCAGATTCCAGAATGTTCACCAGGCCCATGATGGTTATTCTTGGTTGTCATAGCATCTGACTACATGCAGAACTAACTAAAGTTCAAAAATGTAAGGACACACCTGTGAGGGATTTTGACCTAATTTGAAGTAGGTGGATCCACTTCTAATCCAGACTTTTGAGGTAGGAAGACACAGCTTTAATCTGGGCCACAACTTCTGACAGAAGTCTGTATGAGGACATGGAAGATGGAAGCTTTGCTCTTTTCCTACTTGCCCTTGCCTTGAGGCATCTCCATTCTCTCGCTGGCATTATGACATTCTTCTTTGGGATTTCAGGAGGTACTAAAGGTCACCTGAAACACCCAGCCCTGTGCACTGTGCATTTACTAGATTCCAGGACTTTCTATTCACAGGCAAGCCACTGTTGGATTAGCAGGACTGTAGCTATAAATTAATCTAGTAAATTCCATAAATATTTTTTCATGAAATTTCATTAAATCCTAGGAATTGTCTCCAACATATTTCTTCTTCATATATCTAATTGGAAAGCTAATTATTTACTGTGTCTATTTGAGTGTGTAATACCTAAGGGATTGAATCCAAAGCGAAAAGAGACTACCTTATACATTGTATGGATTCATAACCTGTCAATTAAAAAAAAAAACCTATGGCCTATAGAAAAGGGTAGAATAGAAGGTGAAACATCTGGGAGGCAGAAAGAATTCTGGGATAGAGCCAGGCAGGACGATAAAGGAGATGAAGGTATAGTACCTGAGCACAGGTAACCAGCCACATGGCGGAATGTAGATTAAAATAAATGGGTTAAGTTATGACTCTAGTCCGAGGGGGCTAGCTATATGGCCAAGGTATTTGTAAATATTTTTAATCTGAGTCTTATTTCTGGGAGCATGGGGCTGGGAGGAAAACTGGACCCTAACTTTTATACCAAAGCCTTGTGCACACTGGTAAGAACGCTGCCACTGCATCAGAACTGTGCCCCACTGTTCTGGGCATTTGAATATTTGGTCCCCAGCTGGCTGCGGTGTTTTCAAAGTCTTAGAAGTTCTGGCCTTGTTGGAGGATTTATGTCTCCTGAGGCCAACTAGAATTTAGACTCTGGCCATTGAGTCCCTGCTCTTTACTTCCTGATGTAAGAACTCAGCTTCCAGCTGCCTTGGCTCCTTTCTGCCATCATGGAAAACTCTCTCTCTCTCTCTCTCTCTCTCTATATATATATATATATATATATATATATATATATATATATATATATCTCCAAACAAAGTGGCTTTGATCATGTAAAGTAGCTAATTTTTATCCCCATTCTCACAGCAGAGTTTGTTTTCCTGGCACTGGACACTGAACCTTGCACACATTAGGCAAGTGCTTTACCAATGAACAAAATCCACAGACCTGACTGTTCTCTTCGATGGTAAATTAGGTTCCTCTTTAGTTCAGTTCACAGCTTCTATTTAATAGCTCTTTCCCCATTTCTCTGACAACATTAAAGCAAATGCAGGAAGTCCTTTTCTTCTAATTTTACAATGATTTTTGTGATATGAATAATCAAATCAAAATACAAAATGCTGGAAGTCATGCATGATGGTGCACATCCAAGCACTTGGGAGGCAGGTGAATTTATGTGAGTTCACTCAGAGTCTTGTTTATATGTATAGCCAGCCTGAAAAACAAGTCTCTCTCTTCTCTCCTCTCTCTCTCTCTCTCTCTCTCTCTCTCTCTCTCTCTCTCTCTC
>JANHMN010000013.1:63656315-63671012 GCA_030674055.1 Rhabdomys pumilio
AGAGAGAGAGAGAGAGAGAGAGAGAGAGAGAGAGAGAGAGAGAGAGGAGGGAGCACCCACAAAGTAGGAGATGGAGACCTGAATCAGTAGTTCAAGGTCATTCTTGCTCAGAATGTGAGTTTAAAGCCAGCATGAGGTACAGGAGTACAAGAGATCCTGTCTCGAGACACTTTTTAAGATATATTTAAGGCACCTGCCACCACACCTGACTACTAGAACAAGACCTCCAAGACACACAAGGTAGGAGGACCAATCCATACAAGCTGTCCTCTTGCCTCCACCCCTGTATTCTGTATCATTGTGCTGGTTTGTATGTGCTTGGCCCAGGGAGCAGTGCTATTAGGAGGTGTGGCCTTGTTAGAGGAAGTGTATCACTGTGGGTGTGGGCATTAAGACCTTCATCCTAGCTGCCTGGAAGTCAGTCTTCCACTAGCCGCCTTCAGATGAAGATGTAGAACTCTCAGCTCCTCCTGCACCATGCCTGCCTGAATGCTGCCATGCTCCTGCCTTGATGATAATAGACTGAACTTCTGAACTTGTAAGCCAGCCCCAATTAAATGTTGTCCTTATAAGAGTTGCCTTGGTCATGGTGTCTGTTCACAGCAATAAAACCCTAAGACAACCATCTTACTCAAATAAAAAAAATAAATTGAAAATCCAGAAATTCCATGAAAACAAACAAACAAACAAAAAAAAAAAAACAGGTATCAGGGCAGTGGTCACGCAAAATTTAAATCAGGAGGCAGAGGAGGGCATATATCTGAGTTCCAGGCAAGCTTGTTGTACAGAGCAGGTTCCAGGACAGCCAGAGCTACACAGAGAAACCCTGTCTCAAACCAACAGGATGGGGGTAGTTCATTTGGTACAGTGCCTGCTCAGGCTGCCTATCTGGCAAAGGACCTGAGGCTGATACTCAAGCAACACATGCATAACATGCCTGTAATCTACACTAGGGAGGCAGAAGAGTCCTTGTCAGTAAGAATGGTACACGCCTTTAATCCCAGCATTTAGGAAGCAGAGGCAGGAAGATCTCAGAATTCAAGGCCAGCTTGCTCTACAAGGTCAGACCCACTTCTCAAAAGAAGGAAAAAGAAAGTGAAAGAAATGAGATGACTAGAAGTGAACCGTCAACTTTGACTACATAGTGAGTTCAGGGTCATCTGAGTTACACGAGACTGGAAATAAAGATGATGACGGTGCATCTATATGCAGGTGGCCCTGGAGATCCAGTCCAGGGCTGGGCATGTGCTGAGCCAGTGCTCTACCACTGGCTCTACATTTCTAGCTCTCAGCCTTCCTCACAGGCTTCTGTGGGTCTCACTCACTCCTAACAGCTCATGGCTCACCTGTGTTAAAGGCAGAGACAGAATGAGAGAGTCAACCTCTTAGTCATAAGAAGGCTGAATCCCAAACCCAGCTTGCAGTCATGTGTTTGCAGTGTCACGCTGTGTGTAAAGGTTCACCTATTTACTCACTCAAAGAGCTGTTGTCATTTACTTGTTTGTAAACTAAAAGCAACAAAAACAACCCAGTTCACAACCTCCATATGGGATGATAAAAACAGAGGGTTTCACTTGCAATTTTCTCATTTTCCAACTTAAGCTTGGCAGGAAAGAGTCATTCACTTAGAATATACAATTGCTGTGAACAACAGTCTCCAGTGCAAAAGGACTCTGATTAACATTTATAAAGTGGAAGGGGCCCAAGTTGGCTAAAAGGAAGAACATGGAAATTCTGCCCACAGCCAGAACAATGGACATAGATATTTGTCAAAACAAAGAACAGTTAAGGGAAGGCAATTCATCCAGCCCTTGTTAGGCTATTTTATGACTATTTTTCCAGTGGCCTGTTTCCTATTCATTTTAACAAAGAAAAAAGATTAAACAGAAAGAAATGTAACATTTTTGCAAGCTTATATTCTCCTCTGGTAGAAACAAATAAAGTGTTCAAAATCCAACCCCTGAAAACAATCTGGAATCATTGGACTATGCTCCTTCAGAGCAATGGAAGGGTGTTTTGTTTGTTTTGTTTTGTTTTTTTTTGTTTTGTTTTTTTGTTTTTGTTTTTTTGTTTTTTTTTGTTTTGGTTTTTCGAGACAGGATTTCTCTGTGTAGCCCTGGCTGTCCTGGAACTCACTCTGTAGACCAGGCTGGCCTCGAACTCAGAAATCCGCCTGCTTCTGCCTCCCAAGTGCTGGGATTAAAGGCGTGCGCCACCACCGCCGGGCTGGAACAGATTTTCAAAACTTACTATTCATCTCGGTTCGACTGTATAGCTATGAAGTGAATTTGAGGCCAGACTACTTTACTCACCCAAACTCACCCCCAAGCCTCCCCAAAAGAAAACAATGAGTTTTTTTTTTAAATGTAATTCTCTTTAGGTCTATTGTTCAGACCTAATTGATATATTTCATATTATACAGCAGAACCTTGGCTCTCACCCTGTCAACCTGGCCTTTGGAAGGTGTCAAAGAACGATATATATTGAGACAGCTAGGAAACAACACCACAAACTGGAAAATGTTTAAAAAATATATAAGCCTTGAATTTAAAGTACAAAGCTGAAGAAAACAGGTCCTGAGAATAACCACAAAGTAGCACCCAGAGCACTCTTGATTTAAACACTGTGTGGGCAGCACTTTCTCCTTCCTAGTTCCCTGTTGGTACCTGGGCTTCCCGGTTCTCCATGTTTGTCAAGCCTTCCTCAAGTGCTGTTAAAAACAGTCAGTCGAACATATGCGTTAATAATATACTGGGTTTTGCTTTGTTGGTAAGCAAAATGTGTTTTTGTTCTTGTGCTTTATCGGATTGTCATTAGTTTCAGAGACGACAGTGGAGTGGGCTTTGCACGAATGCAAGCACAAAACTCACACCCATGTGACTACAAAAACAAAACACACAGAAAAAAAAAATCCTTCCAGAATAAACGACCCTCTGCTTATTCAAACACCCCCTAAGAACATACCCTAACAGCATACGCCTGAGGCTTTTTTTAAAGCCTTCTTAGAAACAACTACTGCTTTTAACTACATGCACGTGATTTTGAAGAAAACTGTCTATACTTTCGGTTTGAGGAGGGGCTGTGCTTACACCAGGTAGCTCACAACCTCCAGTCACTTTGCAGCAGTTTTTAAACGGGTGAATTTAGTGGTAAGAAGCAAACATCCGAGCTCCAAGCCCCACCCAATGGACAACTGGTCAAGCTAACGACCTCAGAAAGCCTTTGGCATGCTCTAGTTGGCCTTGACGATTTTCCAGGGGTCGAGGTCTGTGTGTGTTGGGAAAAGGATGCATGTGGGAATTGAAAGAGTTTGCACAGGTCCTTTACAGCACAAGAGATCAGCCTCTGGAAGTTATGGAACATGTGCGCAGCTCCAAAAATCAAAACAAACCCCACCTCAAAAGAGTGGGAGGCACACCCGATCAGTCAAAATTAGTCGGACCACAGTGCATGTCGGAGGTCCCTGTCCAAACACCCCACGATTGTTCCACTCTCAATCCGGTGTAAGCGCCCCCAACCACACACAGACACAAACACACCCTGGGTGTCTTCCCGGACCTGTCCTGGTGGCCGTAGCTCTGCATTCGTTTCCCCAATACTCGCTGCTTCTATTCCCACCCACCTTGCGCCCTCGGCTTCCCCAACAACCCTCCCCGCTGGGTGGGCACGCCACCCGACACTCACACGTGGCCACAGCGAGTCCGGAACGGCTGGTGTAGCACCTCCAGGCACACGGAGCAGTCGAAGGAGGTGATGGGCAGCTCCGGGTGCTCGCTGCGCTCCAGAGTCCCCGGGGCGGTGGAGGCGGGCGCGGACCTGGAGCTGTCGCTGCTCAGCAGGGAGCCCATCGCTGCTCTCTAGCTCCGCAAGTTGACAGGAGCTCCGTGCGGGCTGCCGGTGGTTGTTGTCCCGCCCGGGAGGAAGGAAGTCCCGGCCCAGCCCGGATTGCCGCCTCCTGGCTCGGCCAGCCGCGGCGCGGGGCCTCTCCGTGGAGCGCAAGCGGAGCGCGCGGCCGCTGCTTACAAACGCTCTTCCGTGAGCCACAAAGCACTGCAGAGACTCGAGGTCCCCGAGGGTGAAACCTGAACCCTCCAACCGGAGTCCGCACTCAGAGTTCCGCACGAGTTCCGCTAAGTGCAGTTTGAGAACACTCACTGGAGACAGAGTAACTCTATCTGGCCTCCAAGTTGAAATCTTAATAAGCCTCAGAGCCGACCTATGACCATTTAGGTGACTGACTCAATACTCCAATAAGCGAGAGATAGCCCGTGACATCGGAAAGTTTTCTGATCCTGATACGAAGTTTAATCCAGAGCCCCACGTGATGGCATACAAATACAATGCCTGCAGTCAGACAAGATTACGGAGAGTTCAAGGCCAGCTGGGCTGCATTTGTGCTTCAAAAATAGATAAATAAACTGGATAGTGGTGGCGCACGCCTTTAATCCCAGCACTTGGGAGGCAGAGGCAGGCGGATTTCTGAGTTCAAGGCCAGCCTGGTCTACAGCGTGAGTTCCAGGACAGCCAAGGCTATACTGAGAAACCCCCCTTTTTTTTTTCAAAAAACAAAGAAAAAAATAGAGAAATAAGCGTCGTGGTTTATGCCTACAGTTTCAGCATTTAGGAGGTTGAGGAAGGAGGACTGTCTAGTTTCAAGGCAGCCTGGGCCACACAGTGAGTTCCAAGATATTCAGGGCTATGCAATGGTGCCATTTCAAGAAAACAACACACTTTTAGATGTAGTTCAGTAGTGGTGTGCTTGCCTAGCCTGTATGAGGCCTCGGTTTGTTCCCTAGTGCCTTAGTAATGAAAACGTAAAAAACAAAATAAAATTTGTACTGCAAGTGGTAGGATATGCCTTTAATCGCTACACCTGGGAGGTAGAGATAGGAGGGGGAAACAGGCCGAGAGAGTTATAGACATAGTGCAATTGTATGGATAAATGTATGGATAAATACACTGTGAACTGTATATGATACTGCAAGATATATAGTGCAATGAGTAAAACTCCCCTGAACACCTAGGCGGTGGTGTACACCTTTAATCCCAGCAGATGTAGGATCTTTGAGCTCAAGGCCAGCCTGGTCTACAGAGCCAGTTCTAGGACAACCAGGACTACACAGAGAAACACTGTCTCAAAAAACAAAGAATTCCGCTGAACTTCACCTAGTCCCCCCACCCCCCAGTCTTTACCTTTTTTGCGTTTTGACACTTTTAATTTTTTTTCTCTATTTATGACAGGGTCTCTCTGTGTAGCCTTGGCTGTCCTGAAACCTGCTTTGTAGACCAGGCTGGCCTCAGACTCAAAGATCTGCTTGCATCTGTTTCTACTGGGATTAAAAGCATGTACCACCATGTCCAAATGACACTTTTAATTTAATCTTACATTGTTTGATTTTATGATGCTGGGCATTGTTTGTTAGGCAAGCACTCTATCACTAAGCTGTGACTTAGCTCCTGTTTCATTTAGTTTTTATTTTGCTTCTTGTTACTGTTTTTGACAACAGGTCTCATGGTGCAGCCCTGGCTGTCCTGGAGCTCGATATATAGACCTGGCTGGCCTTGAATTCCCAAAGATCTGCCTTTCTCTCCCTCCTGAATACTGGGATTAGAGGCAAGCACCACTATGCCCAGCCTAGCCATAGGCTAGTGAGCAGGTTTACAGTGTCAAGTATGTATTCTCTTCTTTTGACCAGGCCTCACATCTAATCAGAAAACAGTTGGTTACCCAGAAGTGTCATGCCACTATTACACCAGTGATAGACAATTTTTCGCAGATATAAAAGGGTGTAATGAATAGTGAAGCTCTTGTTCTTGTCTTATCATCAGATGGTATTGAACACATGTTCTGTCTATGACTTATTCATTCTGCAGGCATTTAATGAGGGAGCCTACTTTGTATCAAATACATCAGTAGACATTAGGGGTAGGATAAGGAATGTTCCAGTTAGCATTAACTGTAAGCTTAACCCAGGCTAGAATCACCAAAAGGAAGTGGGCAATTGTCTTTATTAGGTTGGTCTCTGGGCTTGTGCATGAGAAATATCTTGATTGTTCATTAATATAGGAGACCATAGCCCACTGCTGCTGACACCTTTCTCCAAGCAGGCAGTCCTGAGCTATATAAGAAAGCCACCTAAGGGGCTGGAGAGATGGATCAGAGGTTAAGAGTGCTGTCTGTTCTTCCAGAGGTACTGGGTTCAATTCCCAGCAACTACAACTATAATGAGACTGAGTACCTTCTTCTGGCCTTCAGGCATAAATGCAGGCAGAACACTGTCCACATGGAAGAAGGAAAGAAAGGAAGGAAGAAAGACAGACAAGAGTGTGAAGAGCTCTTGGGGCCGCTTGGCAGAAATCCAACATTGGCCAAGGACAAGGAAATGGGCTTTAGGCAGGAATCTGACATTGGGCCAAGACAGGGAAGTAAGTTCAAGCAGGAACCTAATTTTAAGATAAAACAGAGAAGTAATTTCAGTCAGGAATCTAAATCTTGGGCTAGAATAAAGAAGTAGGGCAGGGATGTAAATATTAGACTAGAACAAAGAAGTAGGCTTCAGGCGTGAATATGACTTTGGGCTAGGACAGGGAAGTAGGCTCAGACACTTTGGTCATCCTGATGAGCCCTTAGAAACTGTGATCACAGGAGTTTGTTCCTTGATTATTTGCATTATTATTGCTGGTTCCTCAACCTAGAACTGACCTAAATACTTGTATGTAATTAAAACGGTATAAAAGCAAATTGGGAAAAAACAAACCCACCTTCAGTCTCAGAATTGGCTGGGATCATGGTACAGTGTTATCTAATCAACTTTTTTCTTTTTAATAGTCACTCCTGCACTGGAGACCTTCTGACTGAGTAGGCTAGCCTGGACAGGAGAGCTACCTAAGCATGAGCCTGGGAGTAAAACAAGTTTTCCAAGGTTTCTGATTCAGGTTCCTACCTGGATGTTTTCCCTGACTTTCCTCAACAATAGACTGTGACCTGGAAGTCAAGCCAAATGCATTTCCCCTGCCATTAATTGCTTTGGGTTAGAATGTTTTATCGATGCAACAGAAAAGAAACCAGGATAAAGACTCTGGCCTTGTCGGGCAGTGGTAGTGCACGCCTTTAATCTCAGCACTTGGGAGGCAGAGGCAGGCGGATTTCTGAGTTCAAGGCCAGCCTGGTCTACAGAGTGAGTTCCAGGACAGAGAAACCCTGGAAACAAACAAACAAACAAACAAGCAAGCAAAGACTCTGGCCTAGGGAGTGGACAGCTGCTGGTTTTGTCCACTGAGCAGCCTCATCTTCAGTGTCTTTGGGCTGATTCTTTTCTTCACCTCTGAATTTCAGAGATTATTTTGATTGATTGCTGTGGACCATGACTAAAGGCAATGCAGTGTATGTCTGTGCATGCTTCTGTGACATACAATGACTTGGGAGGCTGCCGCTCACTGTCAACTTTTTAACCTCATGGCACGCCCTCCCTTTTCACAGAATCACAACTTCCCTGGCACCTACCTCGTAGCTGATGCATTTCCCTTCATCTCCTGCCTTCCAGCTTACAGCATCTTACCAACACTTCCTTTTCCTTCAGTTAGTCCTGTGGTCTACGCCCACTTTACGTTTCTTTCCCGTCCTTGAGGCTTTCATATCTGATAAGCAGTTTAAGATAATACTTTTATACCACAGTAGATCGTCACTATCAGAATCTATGAAAAACAAAAATGAGGGAGCTAACTTAACCCAGAGTGTGTAATGAAGAAGAGAGTAAGAAAGAACATTCTGCAGTTGGAGCTGGAACTCAGTTAGCAGAGTACCTTCCCAGCATGCATGAAACTCCAGTTTCATCTCTAGCAGAGCAGAAACTAAGTGTAGCAGTGCAGGGCTGTAATCTCAGCCGGGGGTTGGGGTTGCAGGGGAGACCAGAGGCTTAGAAGTTCAAGGTCTCCTTCAGGTATATGGCAAGTTTAATCTCAACACTCTGAGATTAAAGGCACAGGCAGGTGGATCTCTGTGAGTTTGAGGCCAGCTTTGTTTATACATCGAGTTTCAGAACAACCAATGCTACATAGACTTTGTCTCAAAAAATGAGAATAGAAAATAAAAGAAAGGAAAGGAACAAAACAAAACAATACAATATAGTATTCTCGAGTTAGGCGTGGAGGAGCACACCTTTGAAGTGACTCGGGCAGGGGCAGGAGATTCTGTGTCTACATAGGGAGTTCCAGGACAACTTGTCAATGTAGTGAGACTCTGTTTAAAGAAGGAGGAAGAGGAAGGACATCCCAAATTCAAATCTAAGATAGAGCAAAACATTCCAGACAGATGAGGATTTGGGGGACATGACTCTCACATACAAGGGGGTCAGGAGGCCCCAAGTTCCAGGTCAGAAAGCAGCATTCAGTTCCCTGTGGCTAGAATTTTCAGCACGCAGCACTCAATACTAGAGAGTGAGAGGAAACTTGAGGCCAGGAGGTGTGGATACAAAAGTGGCCTTGGTTAGGTATTTTAAGTCAGCTTCTGTGGCTTTATAGAACCAACCTTGGGCAAGTCAGTGGCATGACCATACTGGCCTTTCTGTCAAGTCACAGTGTCATCTTGCATCAGACTCACCTGAGAAACCTGCTGAGATGGCTTGATGCCAAGGTACCAAACTTCAGTATCTGTGGTAAGTTAGGAAAGCTACAGTTTAGCTGGGTATGGTGTTGCACTCAGGGAGCTAACACAGAAGGATTGCTGAGAGTGTGATGAGTCCAGCTTGGGGGTTAAGAAAGACCTTTTTTTCAGACAGGCAAAGCAAAGGATATCAAGTAAAAACCAAAACCAGACAGGACAGCCAATCAGACAAAAACCTTGCAATTTAAACAGCCCCTGACTGGCTATGTACATATAGGGCTTGGTGATCTAATCCTTTCAAAGCAGTCCATTGACTTCTACTGCAGCAGGCTTTGTACATTACTTTGGCAACAGCTGACTTGTCAGGTGCCTAGGAGGTGTTTGCTTTCATTCTGACCAGTCTGAATGTCCTCACTGTGAGTGATGACATGCTGGTTAAACACTCTGGCCCTGAACATTGGTATCTTTATACTTACAGTGATCACTTGTTAAATTCTCACCTTTAACTCTACTTACAATATATAATTATATTTATGCATATAATTATATATAATATACATATAATATATATAATAAATATAATAATGGCACAACATTCTACAGAGATCTGAGATGTGATCTTGAAAAGTGTTTGACACACATTCACAAGTATAAAATGAAAAATCACTTTCTTATTTAAGAGGCAGTACTTGGGGACAGAAACCAGGATTTTACACATGCTAGGTATACAGTCTTTCACTAAGCTGTCTCTAGAGCTTTTATTTCTATTTATTTGTTTGTTTGTTTATTATTTCCTACTTTTAACTTTTTGAAGCTTTGTTTTGTGTGTGGGAGGTGCTCATGTGTTCTCTCTCCACCTTGTAGGGC
The DNA here is from genome assembly GCA_030674055.1 of Rhabdomys pumilio. NCBI lineage: Eukaryota > Metazoa > Chordata > Mammalia > Rodentia > Muridae > Rhabdomys > Rhabdomys pumilio. The sequence goes on from JANHMN010000013.1 coordinate 63,665,785, forward strand.
TCGAGAAACAAATTCAGACTGGCAACAAGCCCCTTTGCCCACTCCACTCTCTTGCTGGCCCCATCACTCTCTTGCCAAAGTGGGACGAATATCATCGGAAATGCCATTCTACCAAAGGACTTGTGTGTTCATCAAGGTTAAAGGACTTGTGTGTTCATCAAGGTTAACAGCCGAGGGCCTGGGTTTTCTGCCTTGGTTTCTAGTCACTGGTTTTCCAGCCTTGAGCTCTGCCTTCACTTTCCTCTGAGCTAATCTTTCTTATTTTTTTTTAATTTTTATTGATTCGTTGTAAATTTCATGTCATGTACCCCAGTTCCATTCATCTCCCTGTCCCTTCATATCTGCCCTCTGATCTTGTATACTCCCCTCCAAAAGAAAAGAAAAGAAACAAACAAAGAAATCTCATAGTGGAAGCTGTATTGTGTCACAGTGTGTCACACAGTGTAGCCCTTTGTCCATACATCTTCACTTGCAAATGCTCATTGCAGTGAGTCGTTGCTGCAAGATCTCCATAATACAGGGCAATAACAGGATATCCAGGAGGAGTCCAAGTGAGTAACCTGGATTGATGGTGCAGCAGAAGCCAGAGGCCTGGAACCACATCAACGACTTGCTCACTCAGTTTATAGATGCGGTAAATGTTTGGGTGGCCTGGATCTAGGCCTTGGATGCAGCTGAGTTGGCCAGCCTACCAGCTCTCCAGCACTGCCCCAGCTAGCTCACCCAGTGCCACAACCGGCAAGGGGCAGAGCCAGCTCTCCTGCTTCCCTGCCCTTGTGGCCGCTCACCCACACCAGGGCCAGCTCTACTGTGCTGCCTAGGTGGTGGTATGCAGGGTCCACTCTCCCAGGTGCTGCTAGCCAATCTTATTGCCTTTACTTGCTAGGTTTCAGATCATGTGTGTTAGGCAGCTATCTCCAAGACATTCTGACCAAAGAAATTTTCATCTACTGTACATAGTCCTAGTACATGCCCTCAAAGCAAGCTGTTTTATGTCAGTAATGACTCAAGAAAGATCACGTAGGTGTCAGTGGGAGACTTCCTGGGAAATTCCCCAGTCTGAATCACTTTCATATTTGACGCGTTCTCTCTTTTTCTTTCTTTCTTTTTTTTTTTTTGTTTTTTTTTTTTTTTTGTTTGTTTTTTTGTTTGTTTGTTTGTTTGTTTTCGAGACAGACAGGGTTTCTCTGTATAGCCCTGGCTGTCCTGGAACTCACTCTGTAGACCGAGCTGGCCTCGAACTCAGAAATCTACCTGCCTCTGTCTCCCAAGTGATGGAATTAAAGGCGTGCGCCACCACCGCCCGGCATGTTCTATTTCAAAAAGCATGAAATTGCAAGACCTGTAAAATGTGAAAGGTCTGAAGGAGCAGCTGATCCAATTCTCCCATTTCCAAGACAAGTAAACTGATTCCCAATGGGGTAAAAGCATTCACCCTGCCTCTTTCAACATTTCAGATGGACACATTTGAAATACAAAGTCTTTGGGCTATAAGTATAGTTAAGTGGTAGAACTTGCTTAGCACGAGCAAGGGCCCCAGCATCACAGGCACATGCACAAAACCATATCTTGTGGTTTGAACATAAAATATCCCTTGTAGACTCAAGTGTTTAAATGCTTAGCTTAGTGACAGTTTTGATGGTCAGAGGAACCTTTCAGACATGAGTCCTGGCTACCCTGGGGGCGTGGCTACCCTGGGGGCTTGGCCATCTTGGGCGTAGTGTTTAAGGGTCTATACTGGCTCTGCTGTTCTTTGTTGCCTAGTGTCTTAGTAAGGGTTTTACTACTGTGAACAGACACCATGACCAGGCAACTTGTGTAAGGACAACATTTAATTAGGGCTTGCTTATGGGTTCAGAAGGTCAGTCCATTATCATCAAGGCAAGAGCATGGCAGCATCTAGGCAGGCATGGTGCATTCAGAGCTGAGAGTTCAACATCTTCATCTGAAGTGAAGACTTCATCTTGAAGTCTTCAAGCTGCTAGTGGAAGACTTCTTCCCCGAAGCTAGATTGAGGGTCTTAAAGTCCTCACCCAAAGTGACACAGCTACTCCAACAAGGCCACACTTCCTAACAGTGCCACTCCCTGGGTTGAGGAGATACAAACCATCACAACTGGTTAGTCACCATGTTCTTATTGACATAGAGCCACCGTGCCATGCTGCTCCACCATGAGGGACTGAAGTCCTGAGCCCAAGTAAATTCTTTTCTATTAAGTGGCTTCTGCCAGGTATTTTATCACAATGTTGAGAACAGTAGCTGATCCAGTACTGTTCAGAGACAGTGTTATGCCTCTCTTGCACATGGACCAATACTTGGAAATAATAAGGCACAGCTGGGCATGATGGTGCATAGATTTAATTCCAGCACTTGAGAGGCAGAGGCAGACATATTCTATGAGTTCAAATCTAGCCTGAACAGTTCTTCAAGTTTGGCTGAAGGCCCAAAAAAACTCAAGAGACTCCAAAGCAGCAGAAGCTTTGAGCCCAGAGCAAGGAACGACATAGGAGCCTCTGAGACTGTGAATCACAGTAAGCCATTCCAAAACACAATTTTAATTATATAGACAGACTTTTTGTGCATTACAAAAATGGGAAACTCCATTTCAGATCCCTTAAGAGCAAGGAAAAAATTTGAGTAGACAGAAATGTTACTTGAAAAAGTTATCACAGTACTCATGGCAATTATGACCGCAAAGTAAAGCCCTCTCTACTTTCTATTTTTTTTAAGATTTATTTATTTATTTTATGCACATGAGTACATTGTAGCTGTCTTCAGACACATCAGAAGAGGACATCAGATCCCATTATAGATGATTGTAAGCTACCTTGTGGTTGCTGGGAATTAAACTCAGGATCTCAGAAAGAGCAGTCAGTGCTCTTAACCTCTGAGCCATCTCTCCAGCCCCCTCCCTACTTTCAATTGCAATCTTTATATATTTTTTTCATCTCAGAAAAGGTTGAAAACATAGCTATACAACAAGAAAAATTAACTATGCTAATACAAAGACTTAAGAGACAAGAGACAGGGGAATTAAGAGAACAGAAAATGCTAGACTGTGAATCGATGGCACCTAATGAAATTTAGGATCAAGATAGACAGCCTATTGAAAATGGATATGAAGTCTGGCTTTTTGGTGTGGAGCTGGGCATGGAATGTAAGTGCCCAAGTATCTAGTTCATGTGTGGATTCATAAAGTTCTAATTGCATCTTGATAAACAGAAAGGAGGATAAGATTAGCTGAAAGACTGTGGATAATAGAAAAAGCCCTGCTGAATTAGATCAACTGGTATACTTTAAAGATGTTTTAATATCAGAGGGGAACTCGGGGGAATGTGTCAGGTTGGGGAAGAGGTTTTGTCTATGAAAGACTCTAGGTTCCATCAAAAATTAATAAAGATCAGATTTGAATAAGAGAAGCTTCCACATGAAAGGCTTGACACAAGGAAGAGACACAAATAGACAGAAATGCAGACAACACAGAAAGCAGATTCCCCTGCAAGGAGACAGCTTAATGAACCAGCTGACTGTTCATCAGACTAGCAGATTGGAAAACCTTGATGCTGAAGTGAGTGTTTGCTGAAGACAGATGATCAAGACTGCTGACCGCAGTTATGAAAAATCATCCCATCAACGGATCTTCATAAGGGCATTCAGAATGTTAAGTTTATGGGGTTGATAACTGTTTCTGATATAATAGTTAAACTGTGTACAATCTTTAGCTTAGACAAAAGTGGGATATGTTGCAGGATATTTGATCACACGGTGAACCCCAAGATTGTGGAAAAAAACTATTTCTAGTTGTGATGTGGCTCAGCCATTAGCACAATGTTTAATTCCACACAATGAGGGTAAAGTCAGTTTGTAGAAGGAAGCACCCACGTTGGAAAGTGATGTCTATTAAATGGCAGACCAAATGATGAATCAGAGAAAGATTTGACAGGATAGGATATTCCCAACTCTCACGAGGAAAGGGAAGTTAGTTAAGAGAGTCGTGCAAAAGGAGGAGGTAGTTTCACTGGAGGAGTTTTACAGAGACAGGCTAAAGAGAGAACAAGCTAAATGGAGGTGAAGACAGAATGAGCCAGAGAATGAGGGGCAGCCAGAAGATAAGAACATATTGCCAGACTTAGTATGAGGTCACACAGAACAATTCAGGAGAAGACAAGAAAAGTTAGATGAAGTCAGGCAGCCTGGAGAGGAGTTTTGAGTCAGAATAGCTGAACTGATCAGTCAGGGTTCAGAAAGAACTAGAAAGGGTGAGCTTATTCAGTCGCAGAGGCTGAAAACAATCTAGGCCTAGATTTGATTGTGTGAAGGCTAGACACTTCCAGGACTAGATCTAGGTTGGTGGAGGTAGTTAGTAAACCTCAGAGACAGCAATTACATTAAGCAAATAAAAGTACTGGTCTAGCCTGGCGGTGGTGGCACACGCCTTTAATCCCAGCACTTGGGAGGCAGAGGCAGGCAGATTTCTGAGTTCGAGGCCAGCCTGGTCTACAGAGTGAGTTCCAGGACAGCCAGGAGTACACAGAGAAACCCTGTCTCGAGAAAAAAAAAAAAAAAAAGTACTGGTCTGCATAGCAAGCTTCAGGACAGCTAGGGCTATGCAGAGACCTTATCTTTAAAAAGAAAAAAAAGTCACAAAAAGGGAAGACATATTTGGGGAAGCAGGGTCACAAAAGGTAAAAGGATAAATGACAAACTAAATGGAAACTTCGTAGAATACTAAAAGCAACTATAAATTAGTCCATGATTCATTCGTAAGAGTTTTTATGATTTTTCCAAACTACTTCCACAACTATATAAACACTTTTCCACTTGATGTTTGTCTACTACATACCCTCGTCCACCAAACTGGACAAGCCAAGTTCAATCTCCAGGACCCACACGGTGGAAGTAGAGAACTGACTCCAGAAAGTTATCTCCACCAGTGTGTGTGTGTGTGTGTGTGTGTGTGTGTGTGTGTGTAAGCTGTGATTGTACCTTATACTAGTATATATGTGTAACTTAGGTGAATCATGTCTTTCATGTTGGTAAATGGGCTATCTTTTTGATGGCATATACTATAATTGCATGTAAATCTGACTCATGTCTCATGCTAGATCAGGTCCCTTTGGCCATCACCTACTCTCATGCATTATTACCCTGTATTAAACTCTGCCTATATTCTATACCTAAAGAATGGCAGGCGGGCTGGAGAGATGGCTCAGCCATTAAAGGCTAGG
>JANHMN010000013.1:63671112-63774444 GCA_030674055.1 Rhabdomys pumilio
CACACATCTGGGTGAAGGATGCTTCCTGGAAGGAGGGAAGACACACCCTGTCTATGAGTTACAGCACAGTATTGGGTTGGGTCTTGGACTGAATATTGAAGAGAAAGAGAACTGGGTACCTCTATTCATCGCTGTCTGTTTCCTGACTGTGGACGTAGTGCACCTGCCAACTCCGACCCGACACTTTCCCCACAGAGACAGGCTGTATTCCAAAACTGTGAGTCACATAAACCAAACTCATCCTAAAGTTGTTTTTATTACATATAAATGCAAGCACATCTAACATACATGCACACGCACACACACTTAATGTTTACATCTATTCTTCCATCTTTTCAAATAGTCAGGCTCAGAGAGATCACACAACTGGCCCAATGCCTACCAACCCCTACAGGATAGGATGATACTGTTTGTGTGTGTGCAGTGGTGGAATTCAGGGCCTTTTCAGTTAAGCAAGCACTCTGGACCTACTGATATGCTTAGACTAGAGCAGAGATCACTCTGTTCTGCTCTAGTGTGTGTGTGTGTGTGTGTGTGTGTGTGTGTGTGTGGTGTGTGTATATGCAGAGATCACAGTGCATGCATGTGCAGAGATCTCAGCATGTGTGAGAACACTGAGTCTGTGTTTCTGCCTCTCACAATGTCATGATATATAGACAGGGCCAGGTGTGCTCTGTTTCTGTGCTGTGTTTCCCTTAACATATTAAAGTTTAGAGTCTGGTTGCATAAATCCCTGAAATAATACAAAGCACAGTGAGAACAAGAAAACTTGATGTCTTTAAGGCACAGTCTGAAGATCTCATAGCGGAACTCCGAGATATGGATCATCAGACAGTCAGTCCCTGACACCACAAAGAGTCATCGTAATGAGAGTATCTCCAGAGTAAAGAATTTATTAATTTTATTATTCCATTTCACAAATGGAAAACTGAAGTGTATAAATAGACGTGGGACGCTGTTTATTTATAGCCTGTGCCCCCATAATTAGAAACAGAGTGGTTGAGAAATAGACGCATGGAAACCGTGGTAGCAGTTAAATGTTAACGATCTAAAGCTGTCATGAGCAAATGAGATATGGGTTTTATGAGACTCTGGGAAGAGTAGAGCTAAGAGCTGCTTTTTAAAATATAGCCTTTTCCCAGCTCTCTCCTTGAGACAACAAGCAACTCAGTAGCCAAGGAGGAGACAGGCAGAAGAGTTGAGAACTGACTTCAAATATGAAGGATGGCTTGGACTCCTGGCCCGCCTGCTTCTATCTGACTGCTGGGATTACTGGTGTGTGGCACTGCAGTCACCTTGTCACTTTTTAAAATCACCTCAAATTTCAAATTACTTGAATTATAAGTGTTAGCATTCTGTCTAAACTCCACTCCCACAGTTACGTGGCAACCATCAGGTAGGCTTGACCCACTATAAAAGGGGCTCCTTGCCGTCTCCTCTGTCTCTTGCTCTCTTGATCTCTCTGTTCCCTTCCCTTCCCCTCCCCCCTCTCTCCATGTAGTCATGGCCAGCCTCTACTCCCCCTCCCTCTCTCTCATGCATGCTCTCTCTCTCTCTGCCTCTACTACCCTCTTAACTCCCCTCCCCATGCCCTGAATAAACTCTATTCTATACTATATCGGTGTGTGGCTGGTCCCTTAGGGGGAAGAGATGGCTCTGCATGGGCCCACTGAGACATCCCCTTTCCCCATGCCTCACTGCACACCTCCATACTCTCTTTCTCTTTTTATAAACACATCAGTATGAAACCCAGTTTGTGTTATTCTCAAATGTGGAAGGAAACCAGAAAGAGTTCATCGTCATCACCACCACCACCACCACCATCATCATCGTCATCATCATCATCATCCTATTTTGACTGCAGTTCTTCCCCCTCCTCCCAGACCCTCTCAAGAAAATATTTTTTAAAACAAAAGAGAAAAAATACGTCAGAACAGTATTTGGGTTTGGCTCCTCTCTGTCCTGTTAGCTTTTGGTCATTTGGTTCTACATAAATACAAAAGCAGGACAGAATGCAGGCAGTGGGGAGGTATGGTCCACTTTGTGATTATGGTCCATGGACTCCTGGACTAGGCTACATCTCTAGACACCGTGCTAGGCTCACAACTAAACTTGCCAGCCTCAGCATCTAGGTAGCGGAGGAGGATCATCCCCTGCCCTGTTACAATTGCCAGCAGACTCTGAAGGAAGATACATCATGTCAGTGGGTGCCAGACCTACTTTCTTATTTTAAAGACATTAAAAGAAAAGCATTAAGCCAAGCATGGCAGCACTCAGTAGGTAGAGGCAGAAAGATCAGAAGTTGGAGGCCCATCTTTGGTTGCCCAGTAAAGCTCCAGGGCAGACTTGACTATGTAAAATGTGCTGACCCCTGCACCCCCTAAAAATGGGGTGCATTTCCTTCTTCAACGCAAAATACCAAGATAACATATCATTGCCGGCAATAAAAAGGTATGAAACAACAATATGCATATATAAAAGGTCGTATAAAAGAACTAACTTATATTTATCCATCAATTCTTCAGGGCACTAGGTAATTAGGTCCAGTAGGATGGAAATATGCTATAATTGCTTTTTAATCCGAGTCTAGCTTGAACACATTGCATTAGCCTCTTCTGGTGACCCTAATGCAAAGCTGGCTGCCCTGCTGTTCTATGAACCAGCAGCCTTGGAAAGGCCAGTGCTGCTGCACAGAGCACACTTGTGAGCAGAGGCACAGCGATGTCACCTGTCACACTAGATGCTATCACATTTTTATAGCTAGCTTATATCAAAGACCATCCTGCCAAAGTAAAGGGGCACTACACAAAAATAATAGCAAATGTTTGAAAAGGACTGAAAAGGACATATGCCAAAAGCCCTAAGCTTCAGAGGCTGAGGCAGGGGGATTGGAAGTTTGAGGTTGGTCTATGCTACATAGTAAATTTGAGGCAAGCGTGAGCTATGCAGAGGCCTTTTCTCTCAGAAGGACAAAAATAAACCCAGCATGGTGGCACATACCTTAATTCCAGCACTCCAGTGCCATGCTCAGCATGGCCCTGGTGGGGACAGAGTGACGTGTGGTTCTTGCCCCTGGGACAGGGCCTTGCTGTGAGCCTCCATGAGCGTGGATGGCTGCTGTGAGCAGAAGGCTTGTTTGTGTAATAATGTGTATATTTTCTGGACCTACTAGCAGTGCAGGACTCTTTCCTTCCAAGGAATGTCCTCCCTCTTAAAATTAATGACTCCATGATAATTACAAATAGAAGGGTGTGGCTGTGTCTCAGCAAAATGGTAAACGCTGGGATCTCCAGGACAGCCCTTAAGGCTATGCGAAAGAGGTCTAAATACATGGGTTTGAAAATAAATAATTTCTCAACTATGTCTGTTTGTGTCTGTGCTTAACAAAAGCAGACAGATCTCTGAATTCTTTTGCAATATTAAGAAAAACCTGTATGCTTGCTGGCCTATGATTCAAAGGGCTGAGAATGGGAGACCCTGATTCACAAGATAATCAAAAGGAAACCTGGGGTAAATGACCAGATTGATATGTAAAATAAAGACTGGTTTTACAGGAGATGAGCTATCCAGAGAAGTTTTTAGGATAAAAAGAGAGAAATGCTTAGAGAACTCACTCACACACGCACACGCGCACATGCGTGTGCGCGCAGAGTGCTTGAGTGAAGCTGTAAGTAAATCCCCAAACACCCCGAGTCCCAGCACTCTGCAGGTGGCCTTAGACTTAGGAGTATTGTCCTCAGGTCATCCTCAACTATGTATCTGTAAGAATATCAGGTCTCAGTTTAAACTTAAAATTAAAAGGAATCTCAGGTTTTGGTTTAAACTTAAAAATTAACTGCCCCAGGACACATCACCGGAGGAGCACATTCTAAAGACTTACACACACATTCCAGGAGAAGGGCCCAAGATAAGAAGTAATCAGGAAGCTGGGCCCTTAAGTCCTAGTAATAAACCTGGGTAAACAGAATCCACTTAGCTAACATTCATTGTCATAAAGATAATGTGCAATTCTTAGTTACCTAGAAACTGGGTCTGGCTGTTTGAAATCAGCCTTTGTGGTTATTGTTTAAGAAGTAATTGTGTAACTGCCCTCGTAAATTCTGTGAAAATGATATAAAAACTGCTCTTAGCTTTGGCTTGGGGTTCCTTTTGCCTGCATGAGAGGGAACCCCAGTGCACTGGTTATTAATCAATAAACCTCTTGTTATTTCATTGATTCCGCTGTCCGTGAGTGTTTCTTTGGGAGCACGTCCCCTGGTTTGGATTGTAGAGTCCAACATATCAACTTTAAGGATAACCTGGGCTAACTTAGAAAGGAGGAAGGAGCTATAAACATGCCTTTAACACACTCTTCCTTTATAGTTACAATGCTGACCATGACACGTGATTTAACAAGCAAAAGATCATATGGCAAGCCATTTGTGTATTTCAGAGGATCATTTGGGTTCTACTGACAATTAAGAATACCAGGCCAAGTATGGTGGTATATGCTGTTAATCCGATGCTTGGGAGGCAGAGAGAGGGGCTTTGTGAGTTCAAAGCCCACCTAGTCTTCACATTCAGTTACAGGCTACTCAGCGCTGTTGAAAAAGAAAGAAAGAAAAATAGAAAGAGAGAGAGAGAGAGAGAGAGAGAGAAAGGAAGAAAGAAAGAAAGAAAGGAAGGAAGGAAGAAAAAAAAGGAAAGAAAAGAGAAAACCATCAAATGGAACAAAACAAAATACAACTAAACAACAGCACTTGCCACCAAGCCTGATGACGTCAGTTGGATCCCAGGACTCACATGATAAAGAACTGACTTTTGCAAGCTGTCTTCTGGCTTCCAAATGCATGCTGTGTTTCTCTCCCCATCCTCCCCGCCACCAAATACGTAAATAAATGTAATTTTTAAGACCCCCCCCCACCAAAATCCAACTAACCAATCCCAAGCTAGGCAAACAAATCCAAAACAAACCAAAAAAACAGCAGAACCTTGCACATACAGGAAAACTGAATCACTAGGCTGCTGACACATATGAGATCTGAGAAATAATATGAAAAAAATTTATTTTATAAATAGGGCTTTACTAAGTTGTTCCCACTGGGCTCAGACAGCTAATGATCTCTCCACTTGGACTTCTGTCTTATATAATGACTTTTTATATGGCCTCTGTCGTATATAATGGCTTTTTATATGGCGTGGCAGTGCACATTCCCTGATTATCTCTGTGTTGTCACAATGAATATAGAAAAAGCAGGTCCTTCTCATCAGCAGATTCGGCATTTCCTTTACTTCAAGGCTCAGGGTCCCCGCTTAAGAAGGAGAGTGGGAAATCAATGCCCGCAAGGGCGGGGTGGGGAGGGCCGTTGTTAATGGTTCTGCTGTAGTCAGATCTGAGAGCAGACTCCTCTGCAGGCAATCAATACAAGCATCTTGCGGTAAAGCAGACTGCAGAGCAGGAATCACAGACATCCATCAAAGAAAGCAGCAGATGTCCTCAGGGCCAGAGCCAGGGCTGCTTCTCCTGGTACCTTCTGACTGATAACTTGGTTCAGACAAAACGGAAACACATGCCCAGCCTTTCTTGTGTTTATTTAGCCCGTTGTTAAAATGGTATTTGGTACGATGCCTGTCTGCTATGCCTGAAGCCCTGTGTTTAATCTCCACTACCATGGGAACCAAATAGGTGGCAAGTGCCTGTAACCCCAGCAGTGGGGGGGTGAGGGGGGAGGCTTGAAAATCAAGGTCATCCTTGGGCTGCGTGAGGCATGTATCCACCCCAACCAAGCAAACCGTATTTTTATTTTATTTTGGTTTTGGTTTTGGGGGTTGAACAAGCTATACATTTTTACTAATTTGCTTGAGGCAAGGTCTCATGCTGTACTCCAGACTAACATGAAATTTACTATGTAGGCCTACTGTGGCAATCATCCTGATTCATCCAGAGTCTTGGAATAGCAAATGTGTGTTAGTGTGTCCCTCTCAGTTCTCTTGTTTTATTTTGTTTTGACTTGGGGTGGGGTGAGGGGCGTGTCTCAGGTAGGAGACTGCTGAAACAGTCCTTGAATTTCTAATCCTCCACCCTCCCTGGGTCATAAGTTACTACTACCATACCCTTGTTTATACAGAGTGGGATTAAATCCAGAGCCTTGAGCCACACACCCAGTCCTGTCTATAATCTTTTTATATACTTCAACCATTTAAGAAAAATTTACAAATATTATAATATTATCATCTACTTTTTTTTTTTTTTTTTTGGTTTTTCGAGACAGGGTTTCTCTGTGTAGCCCTGGCTGTCCTGTAGACCAGGCTGGCCTCGAACTCAGAAATCCGCCTGCCTCTGCCTCCCAAGTGCTGGGACTAAAGGCGTGAGCCACCACCACCTGGCTGTCATCTACTTTTAATATACTTTTTTTGTTGTTGTTATTGTGTGGGGAGGGAACATAGCACACTGTGGCGGTCAGGGGACAGTTTGCAGGAGATGATTCTCTCCTACCTGGGATTGAATTTGGGTATCAGACTTAGCAGCAAGTGTCTTTATGCCACCCCTCAGTTATTTTTTTAATGGGGTGTTTACTGTGTGCCACTAATAGTGCTGAGTATGCTGTATATTATATATATTATATATTGTATATCGTACAGGTAACTGGTCTCACCTCTAACCATCTGACAGTACTACCATCCCCATTTAAACTCAAATAACCAGCACAAAAACAGCAGCTGATAAGCTTTGGGTCTGTGGGATACCGGTTTCTATTTGTTAACTTCTGTGCTATAGTTTTTGATCTACAATACAAAATTTAAGGAGACTAATTTCCTACAAGCTCCCAGGACTTTGCTAAACGCTTTCAGCTTCTCAGATTCCCGTTGTCGTTGTCAGTACGGTCGTTGCTGGGAACTTCTTTTCCTGTTGTTGTTCTCACACCCACTCTGTCCTTTCAGATCCCCAAGAGCCACCACTTCTCAAGCAGTGGCCTTGAACTGGACCTGCCCTGACCTGCTAGCTACTGTTTACTAGCTCAAGGTAACTGACTCCATCCAGGCTCAGTTTATTCTTCGGGAATTTCGAAATTCAGGTAGAGAGATTTCAAAAGACAGAGAAGGCAGAAAACATCTCTCTTGCATTAAGCTGTGGCATGCCGAATTCAAAAGCCTCATGTAACACGTTCTTCATTGCAGACTGAGGAGTGAACTCAACAGTGAGGGGAAGACAGAAGACCTAGAGAGAGTGAGGGGAAGAGTTAAACATGGCCATGTTGGTGAACCTCTGTAATTTCAGCCCTCTGCAGGAAGGGTAGAGGCGCCTCTGAGCTGAAGGCCGCTGGGTCTGCATACCCAGTTCCACAGTGATCATGACTGGGAAGTAGGGAGTGGGGTTAGAAACGTGACAAGCACCATCCAAGTGTATGGAGAGACAGCTACATCAAAGAGCCCAGGAGGTGGTGTCATAGCGGGAATCCTGGGCTTGGCTCCCTCCCTGCTCTGACACTTAGCCCCAGTGTGAGCATGGGCATCATGTTTAGTTGTCCAGTACCTGGTTGTCTTATCCATGAAACAGGGTCAGTCATGGTATTTACCTGTATGGGGTTGGGAGGGGGTGAGGGTGGGTGGAACAGGGTGGACCAGTGAGGCAGACCTTGGTACTTGGAAAATGGAGGAAGAAGGATTTCTATGAGTGAGACCAGCCTGGGCTATAAGTAAGTTGCAGGTCCATCTGAGCTATAATGTGAGATCCTATCTCCAAAAAATAGTATGTATTTATATAACATAGTATATGTATGTATGCATGTATCTTTGTATCTTTCTATAATAGTATATGTGTATGTATACACATGTAAATGTGTATATGCATGTATACATGTATGTATATATATGGACTGTTGTCAGGAGCCATAATGGGACAAGCTAATATATAGCAGGTAATCATCCTGAAATGGCTTGCCTTGGATTATAATATAATCTGTGACAAGTGAGCCCTTATTCAGCAAGGCTATAAGGTACTTATTTTAGGAACAATTCCTGCTATTAATATGCTGTTTCTATTATTATTTAAATATATGTAACAACCACTAAGCAATAGCACACCCCTTTGGAGCAGATCTCTGCAGATCCACGAGGATGTACCGTCTTGTAGTGATGCAATATAGACAAATAGATTACTTCTTAAGTCTTAAAGATGATCCTATAAGAATTCCTAAAATAATATCAATGATTATTAAGCTCTTTATAGTGGGACTGCTATTAGGTCCGTTTCTGATAGTCAAAACTGCAATGAGAACTCTGCCAGTCTCCCAAGTGTCATCAGTAAATTGCTATTAGATAGAAGGCAGACTTTCTCCTACTCAGAGCACATTCCAAGAGGTTGTAAAACAATTAACCAAAGGTCACTAATAGGGAACTAACAGTTATTATAGGTGCTAGGACAAAAAATAAAATATCTATACAAAACTTCACAGCCCGGCGGTGATGGCACACACCTTTAATCCCAGCACTTGGGAGGCAGAGGCAGGCGGATTTCTGAGTTGGAGGCCAGCCTGGTCTACAGAGTGAGTTCCAGGACAGCCAGGGCTACACAGAGAAACCCTGTCTCGAAAAACCAAAAAAAAAAAAAAAAAAAAAAAAAAAAAAAAAAAAAAAAAAAAAAAACCTTCACTAATTTCTTAGTTATAGTTTTAAACCTTCAGTGAACCTGTGGAGCTGAGACAGGTGATGGATGTTTTGTGAGAATAAAATTTGAAAGCAGCTTGAAACAAATAACAAAAATTCATGGTCAGCAAAGACCACCACCAACATATTAAATATAGTCATAATAAAAATATTAAGTCCCTCCAGGGGCAGGGTGACCAAGAAATGAAAAGGCATGCAAAGACGTGCCCAGACAAGTCCAAACAAGCCCAAGTGAGTAATGGGCTATCTGGTGTTTACTTTTCTCTCCCCCTGTCTGGGAGGTCCGAGGTTTCATGGTCAAAAAATAACAAGTCACCCTGCCAGCTCAAATGATTGCTTATGCAAATTGCTGATGTTTGAAACATCCAATCACATGTAACTGCGCCAAATGTTCCCGCTCACCCCATCCCCTGCCTATAAATATCCCAAATTTCTTGGGGCCTGGGTTGAAGCCTTTATCCCCTGCATGGGATACGTTTTGACCCGAGGGCCCGTGCCATTAAACTACCTTTTGCAATTGCATCAAGAAGGTCTCTCGTGTGTCCTTGGGTGCACGCTGATCCGGATTTGATTAAGGGGCTCCCTTTGGGGGTCTTTCAGTTTAGCCAGATAATTACTCCTAATGGATATGCATGTAAACATTCTCTGTTGTAAACTTCTGTTTCAATTTATGATTTGATTTTTGGTGTGAACTTGTGATGAACTTTGTAACATATGATCATGTACTCTGAAAGATGTGTAAGTACTGAGGACAAAGACAAACAGGGTCGTTCTTGGTTCCCTTCCTTTCCTCTTCCCCTGCCTAGAAAAAAATTTTTTCCTTAGAACTTTTCTCTTGCCGGGCGGTGGTGGCGCATGCCTTTAGTCCCAGCACTTGGGAGGCAGAGGGAGGCCAGCCTTGTCTACAGAGTGAGTTCCAGGACAGCCAGGGCTACACAGAGAAACCCTGTCTCGAAAAACAAAAACAAAAACAAAAACAAAAACAAAAACAAAAAAAGAACTTTACTTTTATTAGAATTTTTTCTTTTCCCCACTTAAGACCTTTCTGCTTTTCCCCTAAGATAGCGTTCATAGGAAACTTTTTACACTTAGTAATAAACCCTATAATAACTTCTCCTAAGTGTTTTTTCTTCTTTCGACCTCAGACTAGCAGGCATAAGTTAGAGCTCAGCAGTTCCTGCTGAGATAGAACAAAGACTATTTACTTAGTCCTTTGCTGTTTTTAGGATGAGGTGCTAAGTGCCAGAAGCTGCAATTTCTGGTCTCAGAGGATCACAGAAGGCAGGTCAGCTACAGTAGCATAGTGACACAGATAAGTAAGCATTTACTATACAGCAACCCTAAATATCTTGTAAGACCTAGTCTTACCCTTCCCCTCCCCCCACCGATGCTCTTCCCCCTCTGCCGCCTCAAGAAGAACTGAGAAGAAGACTTCCCCACCAAGCCCGGGCTGGCCCCGGCCGACTGTGATGTTGATTGGTTGGTAGAGTACTTGTATATAAAGCACAAGGCCCTGGGTTCAGTTCCCAGCACACACAGAGTCCCAGTTCTCAGGTATAGTTTGGAGGATCAGAAGCTAAAGAGATAGCTCATCAGTTAAGAGCAATAGCTATTCTTCCAGAGGTCTTGAGTTCAATCCCCAGCATCCACGTGGTGGCTCACAGCCATCTTTAACTCCACTTCCAGAGGAACTGACTCTTTCCTGGCTTCTGACCATGAGGCATGAACGTGGTGCACAGACATACATCCACACATACAATTAAAAACAGTCAGAAGTTAAACACTATTTTTAGATATACTGTAAATTACAAGCCAGCCTGGGCTCTGTGAGATCTGTCTGTCTGTCCATCCATCTGTTCATCCATCCATCTGTTCATCCATCCATCCATCCATCCATCCATCCATCCATCCACCAACCCACCTACCTATCATCATCTATCATACTCTTACTGTCTTAGGTCCCAGGATGCAGATTCTGAGATAGGAATTTGGATACAGGCAGGTTATTGGCCTGTGTTCTTGGGGTCCACTCCTGTGAGTAAGAGAAGGAAGCAGGACTGGACAGAGGAAAAGCCGGGCCATATGACACAGTTGTCTCAGAGACTTCACACAGTTCAGTGTAAGGGAGAATCAGGACTGACTTGCTTACTGTCCTTTTTCTTCTGTCTGACATGAGAAATTGGGTGGAAGTTCCCCTGATAATTCAGACAAGACAACCCTGGAGTGGTTGGTCTTGGTAGAGATCTGCCAGCAGCTGTCACTCAGGGCAGTAGACAGGCAAGAAGAGTTAGGGTATGCATGGCTCACTCCTGTGATCTCAGTGCTCAGTATGATGGGCCAGAATTGTGCATTTGAGCCCAGCCTAAAAATAAAACTGTCTGAATAGTCTCTCTCTCCCTCTCTCTCTCCCTCTGTGTGTGTGAGAGAGAGACAAGAGACACAGAGAGACAGAGAGAGTGTGCATGTGTGTCTGTGTGTGTGTGAGAGAGAGACAGACAGGAGACAGAGAGACATCTGAATAGTCTCTTTGTGTGTGTGTGTGTGTGTGTGAGAGAGAGAGAGAGCGAGAGAGACAGAGACAGAGACAGAGAGACAGAGAGAGACAGAGAGTCAGAGAAACAGAGAGCATGTATGTGTCTGTGTGTGTGAGAGAGACAGGAGACAGAGACATCTGAATAGTCTGTGTGTGTGTGAGAGAGAGAGAGAGACAGGAGACAAAGAGAAACATCTGAATAGTCTCTCTGTGTGTGAGAGAGAGACAGGAGACAGAGAGAGAGAGACAGAAAGAGAGAGAGGAGTGGTTGTAGGTAGATCTGGGTGGCGCATGGTACCATCCACTAGATAGATGTTCATAAATGACTCTGGTTATATGAGATCCACTCTGTTGAGATGGCAGCAGTGAGTTCAGTGATTTACACTTTGCATTATTGTCTTTCCCAGTTCCAGCTACAGCTCCTCCAAGTCGAGTGTGAAAAAACAATCTCCTCCTAGCATGTCAGGGTTCTTTAGAGCAACAGAATTTATAGAATGAGTCTCTATATATGGATGGGGGGTTATTATAAAGATTCACAGGCTGAAGTACAGCTAATCCAACAGTGACTGGCTGTAAATGAAATGTCCAGAATCTAGTAATTGCTCAGTACACAAGGCTGAATGTCTTGGCTGTTCTTCTGTACATGCTGGAATCCCAAAGGACTAGGCTCCAGTATCCGCAAAGTGATGAATGTGCGAGTAAGGCGAGGGCAAGCAGACAAAGAACAGCTTCCTTCTTCTATGTCTTATATAGGTCTCCAGCAGGTGTGGCCCAGTGTGGGTAAAAATGGCTGGGGAACCCAGGGGCTCCTCACACCACGATGTGTGTAGTTGGCTGGGAACGCCCTGGGTTCCTCCAGCTGGAAGTTAGGCCCCAACACATGAGGAAGTCCATGGGTTTTTCCAGGCTTTAATGTCATGGCGGATGGTGGATGGATCTGGATGCACCCCCCAAAACCCAGGGCGGATCGGAGTTAAATAGGGAGGGGAAGCCAGGCGGTGGTGGCCCATGCCTTTAATCCCAGCACTTGGGAGGCAGAGGCAGGATTTCTGAGTTCGAGGCCAGCCTGGTCTACAGAGTGAGTTCTAGGACAGCCAGGGCTACATAGAGAAACCCTGTCTCGAAAAATCAAACAAACAAACAAACAAACAAAAAAAACCCCAAAAAATAGGGAGGGGAAGAGGGGGCGGAGCTGGGGAGGAATGCTTAATTGGCTCCACCCTCTGGCCATCAGGTACCTCATTAGTATGTAAATCTCTCTAGGGCCTGAGGCCTGTATCATGCTCTTCACTGAAGGGTGCAGGTTGAATGGCGATTAGACCTCGTGTCAGGAGCCTGGGTACTGGGGTCGTGGCCGAACCCACAACCCAAGAACTAGAATACCCTTCCACAGCCCGACAGTCCAGGTGTCTTCCTGCCTTAAGATTTGGACCAAAGATGTGTGTCTTCCCACCTTAAGATCTGGATCAAAGAAATGCATCTTCCTACCTCCAAGGTCCAGACTAGAAGTGGAACCACCCACTTCAAATCAACCAACCAACCAACCAAACAAACAAACAAACAAATTAATCTCACACAGGTGTGCCCTCCATGTTGGGTTTTAGTTCCAGTTGTAGTCAAGTTGAAAACCAAGAATAACCATCACATCATAGAAGATGTCTGATCAGCAAGTTGGAAAGCAGGACTCAGCTTTGGTATACACTTGTCATCCCAGCACGCAGGAAGCTGAAGTAAGAAATTTATCCTGATTTATCCTAAAATGTACTTTGAATGTCAAAGCTTTAGGTTGTTATGCCATCGAGAGGAAAAGCACTAAAGGCAAAGGGAACTTATTTTTCTGTATTTGTATGTTTCTTACAATGGTGACCCATGGTTCATTTTACATTAGCTATTCTGATTTTGTTCATTCAGAGGGATCAGTAGACTTAACAATAAAAAGGGATTAAAAAAAAAAAGCATGATGCCAAGTAAAACCAGACAGATTTTGGCCTGGAAAGATGCTCAGAGGTTAAGAGTACACACTGCCCTTACAGAGGACCCATTTGACTCCCAATCCCCAAGATGGTCTATTCATAGTCACCTCTAGTACTAGCTCCAAAGGATTTTATAGCTCCTATGGGTTCTCCTCAATACCGGCACATATTCAAACACAAACACACACAAATAAAAATAAAATGTTTTAAAAAATGGGGAGCCTTGTCTGTCTCCTGATTTAGGTGTTGGTAGTGAGGGCTCAGTGATACTGCTAAACTGGACCACTCTGTGGGTAGAAAGAAAAGCTTAGTTGGGGATCCAAGTGGCAGGATGCCTCCTGAGGGTAGAGGACAGCAGCTTGGTGAGAAGGCAATGGGATTTTACACAACAGTCAGCAGGTGAGGGGTCTTTGATCTGATGCAGGCTGTACAGATTAGTGGCAACTAGATGCCCTTGCTTGAGGTAGTTGACCACTGGGGCAGATGTGGGATGTAGTGGTTTTCCTGGTGAACAGAGAGCCCTGAGGAATGCTTCTGTTTACCTAGTAACAATCCTCTTTACCAGGTCCTTCTGTTTAGGACTTTGTTACCAGAACTGTTTTGGACCTTATGTCAGTCAACTTTATACACCTAACTTCTAGTACAAGGTGGTTTTGTTTTTGTTTTTGAGACAGAGTCTCTCTATGTACCCTTTGACTGTCCTGGAACTTGCTGTGTAGATCAGGCTAACCTTGAATTCACAAAGAGCTACCTGACTCTGGCAGCTAGTGTTGGGATTAAAGGCTTTTGTCACCAGCCTTATTTACTTTTTTTTTTTTAAGTCCAAGGTCTTAAATGTGGAAGTGGGAATCTCCTGTAATCATTTACTTAAAAGTTACTCTACGTTTACATGTCTCTCCCACAACTCCCTCTAAGAGAAGGTTGAAGCAGGGTTTCGTGTAGCACAGGATAACCTCAAGTTTTGCAAAACAACTGAAGATGACCTTGAACTCTAAATCTTTCTGACTCCACATTCCCAGGCTGGGATTATAGGTGAGTGAAACACACTCAATTTCTTTCTCTTTCAAATTTCCCCCTATGTTCTGCTTTCTACCCTCCCTCATTCCTTATTTCCTTCCTCCCCTTTCTCCCTCCCCTTCCTTCCTCCCTCCCTTCCTTCTTCCTCCTTGGTCATTTCTTTCTCTTCAATATATAATCTCCCTCTTTCAGCACCAAAGCCTTGATTTTAAGAGACAAGAACTCAGACTAGAGAGTTAGCTCACTTCGGTAGCAAGCCTGTGTAGCATACAGTATGCTCCAGTTCCCTTCTGGCAAGAAAGGAAACCAGGTATGGTGATGCATGTCTGTAATCCCAGCACTTGGGTTAAGGATCAGCAGGACAAAATGGTTTTTTTTTCCCATCAAGCATGACTAGGTCTTCAGAGGCCAACATTGCACACGGCTCCTCCACCTTGTGAAGCTTTCCTGCAGCTCTTGTTCCCTCCGCCTCACAGACTTCTGACTATAAAAAGGTCTTGCGCCATCCCAGAACTGGATAACTCAGGGAGGTCCTGGCCTCTCCCTCCCTCCATTTTCTCTGTACTGATTATTTGAGATTAAGCTCCCACCAACAGGACGAGAGACACAGAGGGCGCCTCAGTTAACATAACACTTTCTGTCCTGGTGTGCTTGATAGCTCTGTTAGGTGTAGCCGCCTGCAGCCAAGGATCAACTGGGCTCACTTGAAAGGAGGACTGAGGGCAAGAAGAGATGAAGCCAAGACAAAGTTCCCTGATCAAGGCTCAATGCTTTAATGTTCAGCTCTCAACTTAAAGGGAAAGGCCCAGCCCAAACCCTTTCTGGTTTAAACCAGAGATGGGTGGGATAATCCAATAATCTGTTCTTTGTCTCAATGCAAGCCCAGGGGCAGTTCTTTTTCTAAATTCCATGCAGCCAAGGTGGATAACTCCACCTAGATCCTATCTCTTGGGCGGTTGTGGTAAACAAGGGCTCTCAGGCCTGCTCAAAGCTGGGGGAAGGGCACAGTTAGGTTGTGCTTGTTTTACATGGAGAACTGCCTTGTTGGGTGACTTGCTTTGACTGGTTCTTTGTGAGATACCTTCCTAACAGAGGCAAACCCTGCGTGTGCATTGATTGTAAGATTACCTTGGGCGGGCAGGTGGTGGCGCACGCCTTTAATCCCAGCACTTGGATTTAATCCCACTTTAATCCCAGAGGCAGGCAGATTTCTGAGTTCGAGGCCAGCCTGGTCTACAGAGTGAGTTCCAGGACAACCAGGGCTACACAGAGAAACCCTGTCTCGAAAAAAAAAAAAACAAGATGACCTTGAACTAATTTAGACCTTTCCTGTGCCTCGTACCAACCCCCCAGAAGCCATATTTGAATTGTGCTTTATCTTCCTCATAGTGCAGCGTTTATTCTGTCCCTTGTGACTCTAACTAGTAGTTTTTGGAAGTTGTCACAAGGCAAGAGCTCGATCCCCCCATCCCCATCATGCTTCAGTGACCTCATGCTGCTGGATGCTTCTGCAGGTCTTTGCAGGCTACCCTAGTTCCTTGGCCGGGGTGTCCAAGTGTGGCTCACAACTCTGTTACCTACTACTAAGGATAGAGTATATTCTTTTTATATAGAATTAACTAAAATGCCTCGGAGTTGGCTTCCTGTTGTTTTGAGACAGAGTCCCCTGAATCCCAGGAAGGCACGAATTTCCTATGTACCCAAGCCTGAACCTGAAACTCTTGTTTCTCCTGCCTCCCCCTGTCGAGTTTTGGGATCACAGCAGGTGTGTGCCACCGTGCCCACTTAGGAACCTAGACTCTTGCTCATGAAGTAAAGTGAACTGTATTTCTGATAGAAAATGTAGTTATTCGCTCACATTATGAATCTGGGCATATCAGCTCAGTAGAGTTTTACCACACATCTCACATTGTCCTCGGTCACAGAACAGTTTGTTTTCGCCTTCTTGCTGCTATGGTGATGCCACAGGAGACATCTTTGAGGTGATGTCTGGCACATCCCCTTCATATTTGCTTTAGGACCATAACTGCTAACTTAATCTATTTTACATGCTCTTAATAATAAGGAAATGATGTCATAAGTAGTCAAGGACTCAATAGTTTTCAGGATTTAAAGCTACAACTTGATAAAAATAGAAAATCTTAACAATCCCACCATGAAGACTAGCTTAATTACAAACTTCAACAATTCCAGGAAGCTCTGTCCCAGTGGCCCGGCACAGCCATCTTCCTGGTTACCTCGTTTTTGTTTAGAATCTTGCTCACAGTCAAGTAAACAATGTGCTTTGGGAAGCGTTTTCAATTATTATTTTTTGCTTGCTTTAAATATACAGTTAAACTATCTTTTATCTTTAAACAAAGTAGAGTGAACTAAACAAACCTTTGATTTTTTACTGCTTTTCACCTGCTAAAATAGTAATGCTTAAACAAAATATGTATAGAAATATATATTCCAGGGGCTGGTGAGATGGCTCAGTGATTAAGGGCACTGACTGCTCTTCCAGAGGTCCTGAGTTCAATTCCCAGCAACCACATGGTGGCTCACAACCATCTGTAATAGGATCTGATGCCCTCTTCTGGTGTGTCTGAAGACAGCTACAGTGTACTCACATAAAATAAATGAATCTTAAAAAAAAGAAAGAAAGAGAGGAAGAGAGGAAGAGAGAAAGAAAGAAAGAAAGAAAGAAAGAAAGAAAGAAAGAGAAAGAAAGAAAGGGAGGAAGGAAGAAAAAAATGAGTATAGTGCCTGTAATCTCAGCACTCCAGAGGTAGAGGCAGGTGGATCTTGATGAGTTTCAGGCCAGCCTGGTCTACATAGTGAGTTCCAGGCCAGTTAGGGCTACATAGAGAAATCCTGTCTCAAAACAACAGACAATTAATTAATTAATTAATTAATTAATTAATTATAATAAAAATCTTTATATTCCAGAGAGATTGAAAGGCAAGCATTAATAAGAGCATAGAGAACACTTGAGGATGCTTCTAAGGCAGAATGAGCTGTGTCACTTAGTAGGACCACATTGGAAGAACAAGACCGGAAGTTCAACATCTATCACGTCTCAAAGTGTGTTTGGGCTGGAGAGATGGCTCATAAGAGCACCAAATTCTCTTCCAGAGGTCCTGAGTTCAATTCCCAGCAGCCACATGGTGCTGCTGTAATCTCAACCATCTGTTATGGGGTCTGATGCCCTCTTGTGGTGTGTCTGAAGACAGCAATGGTGAATACATAAAATAAATAAATAAATCTTGAAAAAAGGGGAATTTTAAAAAGCATATGTTTAATAATTAAATTTTAAAAATTATTATATGTGTGTATGTGCATACTTACATGGACCATAGTTCAAATGTGGAGGTCAGAGGACAACTTTTTCCCTGTTATTGAAAATAGATACTTAAGTAGAAACAAAACAAGAATCAGCAAAACTAGAGCTGGTTCTTTGAGAAAATCTCTCCTTCCTTTTTTCCTTCCTTCCTTCCTTCCTTCCTTCCTTCCTTCCTTCCTTCCTTCCTTCCTTTCTTTTGCTCTTTCTTCTTCTTCTTCTTCTTTTTAATCAAATATAGTCTAACAGGAGTCAAACTGAAAAAGGAAATTTCAGTTGAGAAAATGTCTCTATCAGATTGTCTACTAGACAAAAGATCATTGAGTATTTTCTTTTCTTTCTTTCTTTCCTTTCTTTTTTTTTTTTTTTTTTTTTTCGAGACAGGGTTTCTCTGTGTAGTCTTGGCTGTCCTGGAACTCACTCAGTAGACTAGGCTGGCCTTGAACTCAGAAATCCGCCTGCCTCTGCCTCCCAAGTGCTGGGATTAAAGGTGTGCGCCACCACTGCCCAGCGAGTATTTCTTGACTGATGATTTACTATGGCAAGTGCCATCCCTGAACAGCTGGAATAAGAAATCAGTTTGCACTAGATAGTAATTCTATTCCTTCATGATCTCTTCTTCAATGCCTGCCTCCAAGTTCATGTTTGATTTCCTGTCCTGACTACCATTCATAATGTACTGTATGATATAAGGTGAAATAAACTCTTTCCTCTCCAAAAAAAGAAAGTAGATACTTTGTCTCACATATGGACTAGTTACAGTGTTTTTCCCTTTGCTTCTCCCGTTCCTCCCACCTTCCCTCCCATCTGGATCTACTACCTTTATGTCTCTCATTAGAAAACAGGCTTCTAAGGGATAAAAATAAAATATAATAAGTTAAAACGAAAACTTACACATTGGAATTGGACAGACCAAACAGAAGGAAAAAAGCCCCAAAGACGGAAGCCGTTAATTGATTTTCCTCTTTCCATCTTCTGGGTTCTGGGAACTGGACTCAGGTTGTCAGAGTAGGTGGCAAGTGCCTTTAGCTGCTGAAATCTTTCCAGATCTATGACTTTTGATCTTCTTTCTGTCAATTAGAATATACATTTTAAGAGAGGGGGGAGGTTAGGAATAAAAGGAGAAGGATGAAAGGAAAGCAGGTTGATGTGTGCATACGTGGGTGCAGTACCTGCTGAGGCCAGAAGATGGCAGTGGTTCACCTGGTGCTGGAGTTGTGTCATGTGGGTGCTGGGAAACAAACTTGGGTCCTTGACAAGAGCTGTATACATGGTCTGTTTTTTTCTTTGCTTTTTGTTGTTGAGGCAGGATTTCTCTGTGTTGCCCTGCCTGAACTCTCTCTGAAGACCAGGCTGTCCTCAAACTCAGAGATCTGCCTTGCTCTACCTCCCAAGTGCTGAGATGAAAAAGTGTGCACTTGTATACTTACTTTTAACCACCAAGGGACTCCTCCCCAGCTCTTATTGGGGCACCAATTCCATTTTGAAGGCCCCAGCCTCATGACATCATCTACACTTAATTAAATCCAAACCATCCTGTATGAGACCCTCTGTAGAGATACTTCTAGTCCCCTCTCTGGAGTGACAAATGTGTCTCTTCTACAGTCCCATCTTCTTGCTCTACTGGTATTTTCCATGTCAGTGAGTGAAGAGATCGCCAATAAATTGGTAAGACTGTGAAGGATCTCGTTTTACTTCCAAGCATTTTTTTTCTTGTGCATACAACACACAGCTCTTTCCCTTCCTAACCTCAGAGCCATACGGAAACTCCCACCAGTTCTTTGACGTGGGAACTTCTAGTTCTTTGGAAAGTTAGTTTTATCAAATGATAGTTTGCTGGGGCACACAGGTGAAAGGATGTCCTGCTAAAGCAAACACGTGAAAGTTTGTTTTCTTTTTTTTGTTGTTGTTGTTTCGAGACAGGGTTTCTCTGTATAGCCCTGACTGTCCTGGGACTCGAAAGTTTGTTTTCTTGAAGCAGACACATGAAAGGACTCTTGATGAAGGAGTATAAATATGACCCCACAGACAGTGGGAGACAAGCATTGAGCTTTGGTTTGCTCTGCCTCACTCTTCTTCACTAAAGACACACATGTATTGGTTCGCCTTACATAGAGTTGTTGAGCTCAACTTGTGGTAATGCTGCCATTGAAAGAAACTCACCCAAGAACTGTTCTTGAGGTTCCTGAGGCAGCTTGCCACTTCAGTGGCCTCTCCTCAGGCTGGTTGGTGAGACTGGCCGTTTCTTCAGGATTGAACTACAGCTGCCTAGTGTCTGCTTGCTGAAAGGACTGAACTATAGCTGCTGGTTCTTGCCTCGTGTCTGTCTGCCTAGAAGACTGATAAGCAGCTGCTAAGTCATATTTGGTGTTTGTTATGGGACTGAAATGCTGCCCAAGAAGATCAAGCTCGCCCCCAAAGAACTATTGCTGAGCAGGTCCACTTCCCCCCATATCCTAATAACTTTTCTCTTCCACTACCTCTGCTTGGTGGTGGGCTGGAAGAGAGGTTGAACCCTTATTAAAAGTAGGTTGCTAGAATATTATGCCTACAATTCTTCTAGGTGCTTTTCAAAATTCTGAGGATCACATCATTCAGTCCAGACACAGCCCTCCGCTCCTGCCAATGATCAACTAGTTTGGAGGCAGAAGAATGAGTTTACAGTAACTAATTCTGACAGCCAAATCTGGAGAGAATGTTGGCAAGCCAACGATATCTTTCAGCATAAGCTCCCACATGTGGCCCAGTGGAGACTTGTGGTTTCCCTAGTGTGTCTGTCCTATCAGTATACCAAAGGTGGCAGAAAATGGTAACAGGTGTGTCCTTCCAGAACTGGACAACAGCGGAAACAATTCCTACTGGCCTCGCATGTGACCCACAGGCCTTACTCAGGTGCCTTTGCAACATATTAGTTGTGTGTGAACATAGTTCAATCCAGAGCATTCTTCCTTGTATTTTGTTTGCCTTCCCTGTACCGCTTATCAACAAAGAGAACAGGGTTCTCATGATTAGCTTAGTCTGATGAGCAAAGGTGAAAAGGGTTGGGGGTGGGGAGTCCATCACAAAGTTCAACCACAAAGGAATTGTATTTCCCAAGGAGAATCCTGGGTCTGAGTGATAACAAGGTCAAGCAGATAAGCAGCACTGCCAGGAGTTAAACTCAGCCAAGCTGCATTCATCTGGGCCTCCTTTCAGTTCCTTCTAGTTTCAGTTTTATAAAGTTTTTAAGAGCTATTATATGTGTGGGTATTCTGCCTGTATGAATGTCTGTGTACCATATCCATGCCTTGTGCCCACAGGGGCCAGAGGAGGGTGTACAATCCCTGTAGTAACATAGCTGTGAGCTGTCCATATGGGTACTTGGATTTGAACCCAGGCCCTCTGCAAGAGCAGCCAGTGCTCTAACCACTGAGCTGTCTCTCCATACACTTCCCACCCCCCTTTGAGATAGAATCTCACCATGTAGCTCAGGCTAGCCTGGGACTTGCTATGCTATGCATCCTAGGCTGGTCAGAAACTCACAGAGATCCTCCTGGCTCTGCCTCTCAAGCATCATGATCAAAACCATGCCACCATACTCCCCCTTCCTAGCTCAACCTTGTTTGTTTGCTTGGTTTTTGTTTTTTTTTGGGGGGGGGGGTTGTTTTGTTTTTCGAGACAGGGTTTCTCTGTGTAGCCCTGGCTGTCCTGGAACTCACTCTGTAGACCAGGCTGGCCTCGAGCTCAGAAATCCGTCTGCCTCTGCCTCCCAAGTGCTGGGATTACAGGTATGTGCCACTGCCGCCAGCTTGTTTGCTTGTTTTTTGAGACACGGTTTCTCTGTGCAGCCCTGGCTGTCTTGGAATTCACTCTGTAGACCAGGTTGGCCTCTAACTCAGAGATGAGCCTGCTTTTGCCTCTAGGGCACTGGGATTAAAGGCATGAGCCATCACCTCTGGCTTCCAGTCCAATCTAATGGTACTGAGGACTGAACTGAAGGTGGCAGGAATGCTAGATACATATTCGCTGAGACTGAAACACACACTCAGCCCCTCCTTACTGTGCACGAACATATCTGACTTGCTATTGCAACTTCAGCATGTACAACCCAGATCCTGGAGCTTCACCCTCTGTTCTGGAGTCTGGGCCAGGTCATACAGTAAGACTTGGCTACAGCTGCTGGCAAGTTTTGTCATTTGGGGTGCCATTTTCCCCACTGTGGTGGTTTGAATATTCTTGGCCCATAGGGAGTGGCACTGTTAGGAGGTAAAGCCCTGTCAGAGGAAGTGCATCACTGTGGGGATGGGCTTTGGAGATCTATGCTCAGGTTCCACCCATTGTGGAAGAGAGAGCTTCCTCCTGGCTGTCTGAGGATGCCAGTCTTCTCTTGGCTGCCTTTGGATCAAGATGTAGAACTTGATGCTCCTCCAGCTCCACATCTGTCTTGATGCTGTCATGCTTCCTATCATGATGATAATGGACTAAACCTCTGGAACTATAGGCCAGCCCCAGTCCTTTACCAGTGTTGCTTTGGTCATGGTATCTCTTCACAGTAGTGGAAACCCTAACTAAAACACTCACTTTCCCCAGATATCCACTCCTGTTAAATAGGGAGGTTGCATAACTCCAAACTCAACTTCCATAACTAAATCTCTGTTAACTTGTTGCACCCTGTAATCTATCTAACTGGAGCTTCTGATTGTTTGTGATGTATGTTCCTTCCCCTCATTTGGAAAAAAGAAAAACTTAGAGAGAAGATGTACACAGTCCCAGATCCTCTCCACTGGCTGAGTGACAAAGGACCTCTCGCTCGTCCCTTCTGTATCCACATGAAAGGGAAAATTTAGCTCACAAAGTCATTCAGAGACTGACAAGTAAGAAACACACAGGATAGAAGTCCTGAGCCAGCTGCCACCACGTACCATCTAATCCCAGCCCCTCAGCTCCATAGAGAGTCTGAGCTCAGCCCTGAGTTTGTGAGACCCCTGTCTAAAAACAGCACTGCCCCCGAGAAGTTCGTCAGAACTGACACTGCATCTCTTGCTTAAGTTTCTCCTGATTTTCTGAGCTTGAAGTAGTTAAAACTCTCTCTTCCAATTCTCATAAAAATTACAAGCACAATTGGTTTGCTGTTAAGCAGCCACTAGGCGTTTTAGGTTACTATGTCATGACGTGTTTTTAAATTAATTAATTGATTAATTAATTAATTATTTTTTTGAGACAAGATCTTAATATGTAGTCCAAACCAGCCTTGAACTCAAGCTCCCTCTTGAGAGCAAGGATTACAGGCCTCTATAACCACACTTGGCTCCTAGGCAAACATTTGTTTCTTTCTTTGTTTTGTTTTGAGGTAAGTTCTGGTGTATCTCAGGCTGTCGGTAAATACAAAAGGTAGGCAAGAATGACCTAGTCATGGCATATGTCTCAGATTGTGCTTAGGCCCCCAGTACCGCAACAACAATCTACTTATGATTCTTTAGTTCCTACCTTGACTCCCCCTTGGCCTAGTTTATAAAGTTGGTCTTTGCTTTTGTCTCTATTGTAAAAGTTGTTTATCTGTCACCATTCCAAGTACTTCAAGCCAATTATGATACACTCTCCTAAGCAAGACCTTGTTGAAGAGAAGAAGGTGATTGTTGGTGTTTGAGGGGCAAGGGAGGGTGAATCGGGGTTCCCGGTAGCAAAAGGTGACCTTTGAATTCCTAACTCTTCTGTCTCCATTTCCAGAGTGTTCTATTACAGGTATCCCATAATGCCCAGTGAAAGGAACTGTTATTTACAGCAGGTGCTACCCTACCCAGCTGTCCTGGCCTAATGTCCTTAGTAGTTATAAGATTGAGAACAAGGCCTTTGGTGGGCCTTTGCCCATCTTTTCCTTGGCAACTAAGAGCTCGTCCCTGCAAACAGCCCTTTTGGTGAGTGGACGTTATCACCAAGCAAGATAGATCTCCCAACACTGGTTGACTTACCAAAGGACACTGATCTCTACCTCCTGGCTAGACTTTTATTAGCTGACTCACAAGCTCCAACTCCCTCCTGTGATAGCATGCCCAGGGCCGAGTCCCAAGACTGGTTGGTGCCTGTTTCCCTCTCAGAAAACAGCCATGTGCTGTAATCTGAGTTTATGGTTAAAGTATAAACCACCCTTCAACAAGGGCAAGTAGACACATGTTGTTTACATGCACAGAACTCCAGCCAAGGCACTTTGCTGGGAGCTACAGCACTCACAGCAGGAATTAGGTCACTAGGTCAGAAGATCCTGGGAGTCACAGCGGAAAGGCAGAGTTATTTGATAAACAGCTTTTCCTTTCTCCCTCCCAGGCTTTCTCTTTGGGGTTTCTCCTAGCCAGTTCCCACATGTGACTGTGTCAGACTCCTAGTTTTAGATGCTTGCAACTAAAACGCTTTCTGAAGTATCTCTTTCTACATGAGAATTTCTCCATTATTAAAAAAAAAAAATCAAAGAAAAACAAAACCAACAATAACAAAAAAGCCTTGTTGAGCTTCAGGTGTGCCTGTAGGTAGTGCCCGCCGAGCATCACAAGGCTCTATATTTGATTATCAGTATTGCATCACCAGGCAGATGTGGTGCGGTACAAACTCTAAGACTATCTTAGCACTTGGGAGGAAGAAGCCTGAGGCTTCTCAGCTACACTGGCAATTTGAAGAAAAAGAAGGAAAAAAAAAAAAAAAAAAAAAAAAAGCTTCAGGGAGATGTCCCAGTGGGTTGCGCTTGTCCCAGAAGCCTGACAACCTTAGTTTTATTCCTGCCACCTACAAGGTGGAAGGAAGGATGTCTTCTGATCTCCACACATGCACTGTGGCCCGTGTGCCCTCCCCGCACATGGACACACACATGCAGGTGCAAAGCCAAAGTGTAGTATACATTTTTTAATTAGCAAATTGAAAACACCTTTGCTAGAAGGCTATGTCTCACAGGCTGCAGTTACTTGTCTCATGTGTGGTGATTTAAAAGGCAGAGCTGAGGGAGCATGGTGGCTTAGAAGGTAAAGGGGTCTACTGTGCAAGCTACTGCTGCACATGAGACGCCCCTCCCCCCAATGGAAGGAGAGAACTGACTCTCTAAAGTTATTTCTGACTTTCACACGGACACCATGCAAGTGAGTCTCCCCCACTAATGATAAACTTAAGTGAAAAGACAGAACATTTAGGCTGCGGGCAGAGGGGCCTGGTTCCTGAGGAGGCCACAAAAGTGTGTTGGATCTCTTAGAACACACTTTTCTGAAGTTAAGGATAGTTGTAAGCCACTCTGTGGATGCTGGGAATTGAACCCAGATCCTCTGGGAAAAGCAGTCAGTGCTCCTAACTGCTGAGCCATCTCTTCAGCCCTTTTCTTAAATCTAAAAAAAAAAAAAAAAAAAAAAAAAGCTAGAGGACCTCACTTTCCATTTTATTTTGCTTGTGTGTAGCAGGGTTGTATGAGGCTCAGACTGGACTTAAATTTACTGTTGAAAATTACTGCTGAAGGTGACCTTGAACTTCTGACCTGCCTGCTTGTGCTTTCTGAGTGCTAGGATTATAGGTTCCAACATGTGGGACCCTTGATGAATTTGTGCTAGGGTTCAAAGCAAGAGGGGGAAGCACACAGTACACAGTCACTCCCCCAGCTGAGCTACATCTCCAGCTGCGACCGCCATGTTTTTCTGTAACAGGGATACATACATACTAGGAGACACTCTATCAATAAAGCTTATGTCCTCAGTCCTGGATAAGTTCTCGAGAGGAGTCCAGCGAGGATGAGGACATCTATATACTGACAAGCTCTCTCTAGCCTGTCTTCAGAGAATATGGGGGCAGTGGAGAGCTGAAGGAGCAGAGCCAGTCTGAATACACCCAGGTTTTTATGGTTCTCTGTATTTGTTGTCCCCTCACATTTGTAGGATGGAATATCTGTTAACTGGCCTTTTTTCCTCTTGGGAACGGGGGAAACTTGATAAAACAAGATGCGGGTCTGTATAGGCACCCAGGCCTAGAAATTCCTAATGAAATTTTAATAGGACGCAGACTGGATCTTCAGACCCTGTTAACACAGAAAACCCCAGCTGATGAGTGACTGTCTCAATTTAGGTTAAAAGGCGTGGCCTGAAACATGAAAACAGAATCTGGCCATTACTCAAGCATTTAGACCAAAGTTTAATCCTAAACTGGGCCCCGTGCCTGAGTATTTGTCAGCTTAGCAGTGAAAACAGATAACAGTCCCTTAAGAGGAGTAGGGAAAGGGTCAGGCTGACCACCATTTTCAGACAGCAGTTTTAAACAAAGTGAACACTTTTATTTTATTTTTTAGGTTTTTATTTTAGATGTGTGCTAGAAAGAAAGGTGGCATGGTGGCTAAGAGCATACCCTGCTCTTCTGGGTGACCTGAGTTCCACCCACAGCTGCCTGTCACTCCAGCTCCAGAGGACTCTGCCTCTACAAATACTACTGTTGTGTCACATGTCCACCCCCACAGACAAGCACAAGTTAAAAATTATTTTCTTTTTTTAAAAAGTAGGGGCTGAAGAGATGGATTAACAGTTAAGAGCACTGATGGCTCTTCCTAAGATCCTGAGTTCAATTCCTAGCAACCGCGGCCATTTGTAATGAGATGCAAAACCCTCTTTGTTTTCTGATATGGAGTCTCACTGTTAGTCTGGCCTGACCGGCCTGATTTTCATTGTGTTGCCCCACTAGCACTCGCTTTCTCCATTTCTCCCTTGTTCTTTACCATCAGTGCCTCCATGCCACTGTAGGAAACAATAGGTATATATGAGTGTATATGCGTGAGTGTGTGTGTGTTTCTGTGTGTATATGTAAAATATATATGGAGAGAGAGAGACAGACAGACAGAGAGGCAGAGAGAGACAGACAGAGAGAGAAAGAGAGAGAGAGACTGAGAGAGAGAGAGAGAGAGAGAGAGAGAGAGAGAGAATGAGAATGAATGATGCACCATGTGCCTACCGCTGTCCTAGAACTTGTAATTCTGCCTTGGTGTCTCAAGTGCTGGGATTGTAGGCATGAGCCACCACCCCCCACTTTCCCCTCTCTTTATTGGATAGTGTCTCATCTGTAATTTGATGGCCTTATTGGAAAGTGTGCAAACCAGGAAGCAGGGTGACTAGGAGGGTCCCCGGTGACTCCTTGCTCTCTGCTTCCTTGTGTCCTTGAGGTGATAATTTTGCTCTATTCCACCCTCCCTACCATGCTGTTCTGCCTCATCTCAGACCTAAGATAATGTAGCCAAGTGACCATGAACTGAATTTCCCTAAATTGTTCTCTCAGGCATTTTATCATTGTGGTTTGACTCTTCCCCTGCCCCAGAAGAGCTGTAACCATTTTGTTCCATGCCTGTCAGCTGTTTCCTATTGTTGCAGTAACATGCTTGCCAGTCATTGACACAGAGAAGTGACTCGATTCAGAGCAGGATCATGCTGAACACATACCCTGTTCTGAATGTTTGAAGTTGGTTGATCTTAAGAAATCCCACAAAGCTTCATATAGGACCCATTAGTTAAAAGTCAATATGAACTGTTGTTTAAAATGTCTTGAGTCAAGAGCTGACCACCAGGCAGCACTTCACGCACTCATTGCAATGAATATGAACTCATTGTGGCGTTTGTGGGTTTTTTTTCCTTTATAAGCTAACAAAGAAAGATGTCCATGACTGGGCAGTGGTGGTGCATGCCTTTAATCCCAGCACTTGGGGGGCAGAGGCAGGCAGATTTCTGAGTTCGAGGTCAGCCTGGTCTACAGAGTGAGTTCCAGGACAGCCAAGGCTACACAGAGAAACCCTGTCTCGAAAAACCAAAAAAAAAAAAAAAAGGTCCATAGTTTCAGACCCAATTCTGAACTATGTCCCTGGTCTGACCAGTATTAAGTTGTGTGTTCAATAAACTATTCTTGCTCTACTGAGATCTGTGTTCATATGATTTGTGTGGAGATTCCTGAACCCCAACATGTCTAACAGAATAAAAGTACAGTGTAATCACAAGTCATGTTCTCTGCCTTTTTAAGGGTGTCAGATGGGTCTCCTGTAACTCAGGTTGGCTCTGAACTCATTATGTATCTGAGGATGACCTTGATGTCTGTGTCTCAGGTCCTAGGATTGCAGGCCAACACTACACGTGGTGTTTTCTTCTTTGCTCATCTCTTTCTGAGATGCAGAGAGATTCAGATAATTCTGAAGTGTCCTGTGCTCAATATGACTTGAATGAAATAACCGTGATTGCTTTCATTTCCCCTCCTCTATTACCAGCTGGGCAGACATTTAGTGGTTAATAAATGTTGCACAGCTCACAGGTAAAGAAACAACAAGGGGAAGAGAGGAGAAACTTGAGTCACATAGCAGTGTCTGCCAAAACAGTGTTTTCATCCGCAGCTCATGACCCTCTACGGTTGTGAAATCAATTTCACGTATCCTTAAACATCCAATACGTAATAGAAAAGGAAGAGCAGACAAGTGCAACACACACAGGACAAGAGTTAATGCCTTAGCAGACATCTGCTTCACCTTCACGTCCACAAGTCTGTGTGTGCTGGTGAAATATATTCCAAAGCAAAGTCAAGGCAAAGCAGAAAGGAGGCCACTTTGTATTTGCCTCTTTGTGTTATTGCAGTTCAATGCTGTAGTTAGGTAACTTTATGGAGAAGAGGTTTATTTGCTCTTGTGGCTCTGATCCAAAGTTCAAAGGCTGCCTCTGGTGATGCACTTTGTAATGGCAAAGTCCCAGTGGTGGTGGATGGTGTCACAAGGCTGAAGGCAGAGAGTGTGCATGTGTCTGCTCAGTCTCTTGTAAAATCACAAAGGATTCAACCATATTGGGTTCACGTTTTTTTTAGGCAACTTTCCTGTCTCAGCTTTCTGAAGCCACCATCCCCTGTGCCCCTTTGTTCTTTTTAGATTAGTTTCATGTATCATGGCCCAGCAACCATTCTTTATGTAGCCAACGATGACTGTGAACTTCTGATCTTGCTGCTGAGTGTTGGGATTACAGGTACAAGCTACCATAGTCAATTTATGCTGTCTTGGAGCTAGAGCCAGGGCCTCTCACATGCAAGGCAAGCACTACTTCCCAGGTTCCAGGCTCAGCTCCTGCGACTCTGTTTTGTAGAGCTGATGACTGAACCAAAGACCCCATGTATACTAAACAAGTGCTGGCTGCCACTGAGCTGGCTACTTCCTGCTTCTAAATTTGAACTTCTGTAGTCTAAGCCAGAGTAATGAGAAGAGGAGACCCAAATGTCCTTGTGGGAAGCATAGGCCACTAAGAGCAAAGAGATAGGAATGTCAGATTTACTCAGTCTGAGTCTAGTATTTAAGAGTACATTTCTCAACCACAACTTACATTTTAAAAGTTGTTGTTAGCCAGGCTTTGGTGCCACATGCCTTTAATCCCAGCACTCAGGAGGCAGAGGCAGGAGAAATCTCTGGGAGTTTAAAGCCAGAGTGGTCTACAGAATAAGCTCCAGGATAGCCAGGGTGGACAGAGAAACTCTATCTCTTTTTTAATCTACCCATAGTGGATTCTTTTAATTTTTTTTCCCCCATAGTGGATTCTTAAAGTACATTCTCCAGTAAGTAGTGTGCCGGATAGGTACCTTCTGCCCTGTTATCCATTTGACATGGCTGGGACTCAGGCAGTTTTCTCTGAAAGAGCAACCAGGTAGGCCACATGCACCTTCTATACAGCACAAATAACTACACTCTGGAAGGCTGGGTACATTCAAGCCAGATAAACCTCTTTAAGTTATAAAATATACAGCCTCAGGAGTATTTTATAGTAACGCAAAATGAGCTACTATAGCTACTGGCCTCCCTCTCGCCCCCTCCCCCACCCCCCCAAACCTAAACCAAACCAAACCAAACAAAACAAAACTCTGAGACAATTCTCAGAAATTTTTCTGGGCAATTTTTCACACCATATGGTGAGAGGAGACTTTGGAATCAGTTTGGTGGACAGCAGATAGCCAGTTTGTCTGGGATGCAATAGCAACTGGCCTAAATTGTAGGTGTCTTCACCCAGAGTAAAGAGACTCATCTTCCTGACCAGCTTGTTCCAGTAACAAAAGTCACAAGTTGTGAACTGCGCATGCTGCTATAGTCTTATAATCCCAGAGCTCAGAAGCCTGAGGTATCAGGGTCTGAAGTTCAAGGCCACCCTGGGCTGTAGAAGGAGACCCTGCTGTATATGAGAACTGTAAAGCCACATCTAGGAATGACTCTGGGTCCGACTGTAACCTGGAGACTCAGTTTATCTTCTTTACATTTTTTTTTTGTTTGTTTGTTTTTGTTTTTACGAGACAGGTTTTCTCTGTGTAGTCCTGGGTGTCCTGGAACTCACTCTGTAGACCAGGCTGGCCTCGAACTCAGAAATCCGCCTGCCTCTGCCTCCCAAGTGCTGGGATTAAAGGCGTGGGCCACCATAGCCCGGCTTTCTTCTTTACATATGTAATGAGGAGGCCAGACACTCATTCTGAAACTTCTCTGCCAGTATTTGGGTCTTGATGTGGCATTCTGAAACTTCTCCTTTATTCCTTTCTTACCTTTGTGTGACTTTTTAGTCTGTGTGACAGCGTGTTTGGAGGCCTTGACAGCTGTGGATATGCTCTTCACCAGAGAGCCATCCTCTTCTGCCATGTATGCAGCTTTGGGAGGGAGATGGAATGGTGAGGAAGGGACTCCTGCACAGCCAGCCAGATCAGCTGATGTAAACCTGCTGATAATGGAGTGACACATGTCACAGCCAGATGCCCTCCCTTCTGTTTTTTTTTTTTTTTTTTTGAAACAAGAGCTCATGAAGCCTAGACTGGCATTGAACTTGCTAGAGAGAATCTTTGTTTCTGTTCTCTCTCTCTCTTCTCTCTCTCTTTCTCCCTCTCTCTCTCTGTCTCTTTCTCTGTGTCTCTGTGTCTCTCTGTCCATTTCTTTCTTGTGTGTATGTGTGTATATGTGCATGCATGTGCACGTGTGCCCACACACATGCATATGTGTGCATGCCATGGACCCCATATAACTGTGTGTGAATCAGAGAAAAATGGGTTATCTTGTTCTGTTACTCCTCAGCTGTTTGAGACAGGTCTCCCACTGAACCTGAAGCTTATCTGGTAGCCCACAAGCCCCAGAAATCCTCCTGTCTCTGTACTCCGTAGTCCTGGGGTTACAAGTGTGTGCATGATCACACTCTGCTTTTTATGTGGGTACTGTGGATTTGAACTCAGGTCTTTTTTTTTTTTGGTTTTTCGAGACAGGGTTTCTCTGTGTAGCCCTGGCTGTCCTGGAACTCACTCTGTAGACCAGGCTGGCCTCGAACTCAGAAATCCACCTGCCTCTGCCTCCCAAGTGCTGGGATCAAAGGTGTGCGCCACCACCGCCCAGCTAAACTCAGGTCTTAATGCTTGAGCAGCAAGCATTCTTACCCATAGAGGATCCTACCAGCCCCATATCTTACTACTGAGAATCATGGTATTAAGTATTACAGATATGATAACATAGTTTCTATACCATTTTTATACTTTGATTGCTATTCTATGTATGAGTGTTTTGCTTGTATTGTCTGTCTGTGTACTATTTGTGTGCCTTATGCCCAAGGAAGCTAGAAAAGGGCATTGAATGCCTTGGAGCTGGAGTTATAGAGGGTTATGAGAAACCATGTGAGTCCTGGAGACTAAACTTGGCTTTTGTGAAAGAGCCAGTGTTCTTAACGGCTGTACCGTCTCTCTCGCCTCAATTTTTATGTCTTCCTCTGATCACCAGCTTGAATCTTATGTAGTTCAAGCTGACCTCAAGTTTGCAATATAACTAAGTATGTTATAAAGCTCCCAAGTATTGGGCTTCCATGTCCCAAGTTCTGGGATTATAGTCTCTGTGTCCTCCCATACCTTCCTCAATGGTGAATTCCTGCTCGCCATTTAGACAAGACCATTCTTTCATACATTTGTTGCAGAAAAGATTCCCCCCCACACCACTTTTTTTTTTTTTTTTTTTGGTTTTTCGAGACAGGGTTTCTCTGTGTAGCCCTGGCTGTCCTGGAACTCATTCTGTAGACCAGGCTGGCCTTGAATTCAGAAATCCACCTGCCTCTGCCTCCCAAGTGCTGGGATTAAAGATTAAAGGTGTGTGCCACCACCGCCTGGCAAGATTTCCCTTTTTTACCCTAAGGATTTATTTAATTTTATTTATGTGAGTACACTGTCACTGTCTTCAGGCACATCAGAAGAAGGCATCAGATTTCATTACAGATGGTTGTGAGCCACTACGTAGATGCTGAGAATTGAACTCAGAGCCTCTGGAAGAGCAGTCAGTGCTCTTAACCACAGAGCCATCTTTCCAGCCCCCAGAAAATATTTCTTTATAGAAACACCCCTTCTTCTCATAGAAATGGCTCACATTTGGGGCTCAAAAGAATGCTTAGTGGTGAAGAGAACTAGCTGTTCTTTTAGAAGACCCAAGTTCAATACCCAGCATCTACATGGTAGTTTACAACCTTTTGAAACTTTAGTTCCTGGGGATCTGAGGCCTTCTTGGCCTTCGAGGGCGCTGCATGCCAGTGATATACAGATACATATGCTCCCCAAAACACTTCTATGCATAATACATAAAAAACAAATAGATCTAAAGCCAAACCTCATATTTACAATAGAGAACAGACCAGACCAACTTCCTGTGTAGCAAGGCCTTTGCTTCCTTGGACTAATAGACCTAATAGAGAAGTGTGTGTGTGTGTGTGTGTGTGTGTGTGTGTGTGTGTGTGAGAGAGAGAGAGAGAGAGAGAGAGAGAGAGAGAGAGAGAGAGATAAATAGTGAAATTTAAAATCAAAACCCAGCACTCCAGAAGCTGGGGCAGGGTGACCATGCATTCTAGGCCAGTCTAGACTACACAGTGGGAGCTTATGTTGTTTGTTTGTTTGTTTGTTTTTAAAATTTATGTAATCTTAGCCTGGTGTGGGTTAATGGCACACACTCATCATCCTAGGACTTGGGAGAGGATCAAGATTATCATAAATGCATAGCCAGCTAGGCTGTATAGTGAGTTCAAGGCCAGCCTGTGTTACATGAGTCTTGTCTGAAAAAACTAAACAAACCAACAAACTTGGCATGGTAGTACTGTACCAGCATAGCAACGAAGAGGTAGAGACAGGTGGATGTCTCTGAGTTTGAGGTCAGTCTAGTATATAGAGTGAGCTCCAGGCTGCTCAGGGTTACACAGTGAGACCCTGACTCAAAATAAATAAGTAATTAAATGAAAAATAAAAAAATGAAGGTTCATAATGGTTAACTTGTTCTTTTCAAATATCTCTAAGGGGGCAGCACTCTCATCCTGTGTTGCTCTGGAAAACAAAATCCACATGAAGGACAGAAGCCTCAAGCAAGCATGTTCTAGCTCAACCTACCATGCTGATTAGGTATTTGCTTTCCTTCTCAGTGATCTCTGGATCAGCAAGGGTCATTTTAGTGCTGTCAATGAGAAACAACTCTCATGGCTTTGGGTATTTGAATATCTAGTTCCTAGGTAATGAGGCTGTTTGGGAGGTTAAGGTGGCACAGCCGTGCTAGAAGAAGTATATCACTAGGATGGGACTTTGAGAGCATGCAGGTGCTTGTGCTACCTTGGTTTGCTCTCCCTGCTTCATACTTGCATTGAAGATGTGATCTCTCAGATTCCTGCCCTCGCAGCCTGCTATGCTTTTCCTTCGTGATGGACTCGTCTCCCTCTACAACTGTTAGCACCAATAAACCCTTCCTTCTATAAGTTGCCTTGGCTGTGGTGTTTTATCCCAACAACAGGAAATTAACCACTACAGTCACCAAGGTTAGGTTAGAGATCACTTTGCTGGAATACTGGAGCCTGTCATGCCACTTTGGACACCAGACTTCCCTGTTCCTTGTTGACCTTCATTACATCTGGAACCTCAGAAAGGAATGAGACCATGCTTTACACTTCTACAATATATTTCAAAACTTCTGGACATCTCTACCTGTGGCCCAGTACGATTATGATGAATTCAGACTGACACATTTGGGGATGGCAAAGTCGTGCATGCTACAAGGTTAAGAGGGCAACATCCAGGCTAGCTAATGCCATTTGATGCCTCTGTTGGAACCCTGTTACAGGTCTATACTAACTGCCAAGTTCTGTCTGATCCCATTCATAGTTCTTATGGACAGCTCTCAAAATAAACAGTACAAACTATCCTGTGACCTCAAAGACATAATTTGAAGATATGTCTTACTTGCAGAACCATAAATGTCATGTTTCTGCTTCTTGGAAATTGACGCTCTCAGAGTATCTTCCTAAAATAGACCCAGCTTGCCCTACAATTCTGTAGAAGAAAACATGTTGTTAACTTTAGACATTCATTCTAGGATGGAAAATATAAGAATCATATCCCATGTATAGCCCATCTTGTGGGTGGGCAGAGTGCACTACAAAGCGGTACCCGTGCTCTGAGGGATAAGGAAGGGGGAGGCGGAGGGTGACAGGATTAGACTAGCAAATGGATGCATGGAGCAGAGAAGAGAAGCTGGGGGGCACAGCTCAGCAGATGGAGAGAGCAGTGACTGGTGGGTCCACAACTGAGGACGAAGAGTGACTGAGAGGATGCCCATTCCAGAAGGACTTGGAAACGTAAGGAGAGACACTCTCAGATTTCCATCTATTTTTTTTTGTTTGTTTGTTTTTCGAGACAGGTTTTCTCTGTATAGCTTTGGCTGTCCTGGAACTCATTTGGTAGACCAGGCTGGCCTTGATCTCAGAAATCTGCCTGCCTCTGCCTCCCAAGTCCTGGGATTAAAGGTGAGCGCCACCACTGCCTGCAACTTTCCATGTTGGGAAGTAGACACGCCTATAGATCTGAGTGGTGGTAATACTACTTTATATTTGAATGCTATTTTCTATTTTTCAAAACCATTTTACTTCTTTTTTGCCTTCTCAGTGAGAAACATTGTCTCAAAACAAGGCAACCAACCAATCAAGATAGCTCAAGAGAAACAGTATCTGAGATTGACCCCTGGCTTTCATCTTCTGTGTGCATAAAATTTCATGTATACACACACAAACACAAAGAGAGAGAGAAAGAGAGAGAGAGAGAGAAAAGGAGAAGAAGGAAGAGGAGGAGGAAGAAGAGGAGGAGGAGAAGGAGAAGGAGAAGAAAAAGAAGGAGAAAGAGAGAAAGAGAGAAAGAGAGAGAGGGAATCTCCATTCAGAAAGTCAAGCATGGTGGTACATGTATATAAACCCAGCACTTGGGAGGCTGAGACAGGAGAATCACAAGTTTGAGGGCAACCTGGACTACATTTCAAAACTGTCTCAAGAAACTGAAAGGGGGAGGGCCCTAGGAGTACACCTGGGTTGGTAGAGTACTTTTCTAGTGCTGGACTCTGTATGACTCCAGGACTTGACCAAACTGGGGTGGCAGGGGAACAAAGAAATGACAACACATAGACACACACAAAAGTTGGGCTCGATGATTCGGGCCTTGGACAGAGAAATCACAGCATCCTGGAAGCTCGGTGTTTATTATATACAGTTGAACAAGGAGGTAGGGTTTTTATAGACAGATGAGCAGGATTTAGAGTTATTATAAGCACCTGAAGAAAGAGGTAGGGTTACCTAGGACCTCTCTAGGGAGCAGTCTTCAGGCTGTATGCATCCAGGGACAAAAATCTACTGTAGACGTTTCCCCCACACACTGTCAACATTCACACTCAACCAGAAGGAACTTTTGCTGTCCATCTGAGCCACATCTGAGGAAGACCCACTCTCATGGGTCTGTGGACTTGGGGTTCTTGACATGGCTGTGCTCATGTAAACACACACTTTCCCTCAAGTTGTTACTAGCATGCAGAAAGTGCTGAGTTCAAGCCTCAACACTGCACAGTACCAGGCAGGGTGATGTGTAGGACTGTGAAAGGCAGCCTGGTTTCTGGTCCAGCACAAGCTGGAAACCCCGGGGACCCCAGGTGGTCCTAAGGGACCCCAGGTGACCCTAAGGGACAGCAGGCGTTTCACCACGCCCCCAGACACAAGACTCCTGACACAAGACCACAACCCTCCATAGATTTGTGTCCTTTAGTCATGTAATGGCAACGCCCATACACCCTCCACAGGTAGAGGATATCAGGTAGCCTCAAGACAGATCTCCATATTAATGAGGTACCTAAAGGGCAGAAGGGCATAGCTAATTAAGCATTCCTTCCCAGACCCTCCTCCCTGCAAAAGGTATTTAACCTCAGGCCCATCCTGAGAAA
Source organism: Rhabdomys pumilio (assembly GCA_030674055.1). Classification (NCBI taxonomy): domain Eukaryota; kingdom Metazoa; phylum Chordata; class Mammalia; order Rodentia; family Muridae; genus Rhabdomys; species Rhabdomys pumilio. The sequence goes on from JANHMN010000013.1 coordinate 63,706,827, forward strand.
ATGGGTTATGGTTTCCTATCTACTTTCCGCCATGACAATTAAAGCCTTAAAACCACAGACTGTTTCTTTTCATCAGGATCCTCTGTGGGCAACAACGGAACAGGCCTTCTCCTACAGAGCCACCGTCTCATCTCCCACAGAAGACCTCTCTGCATTCCCAGCCACAGTGACCACCAACCCAAGTCAACCAACTGCCTCAACCAAGCCAAGAACTCTCATCCCTGTGGGTCACAGCAGAACTTCTCTCCCCCTCTCCCCTTTGGCCGTGGGCCTGTCTAGCCCATGACCCCCACTTTATTCTTGGCTCTTCTGCAGCCTCCAGCAACACCTGAGTGCCCAAGAGCCTGAGAACCAGATGGTCCCCAGCCTCCCTGCAGGCCGGGGAACACTTGAGCCAGCTCCAGCTGTCCCCAGGACCTCAGACTGCGCTTCTCCCAAACGAAGACGACACATGCCTGGAATTCCAGAACTTGGAGCATCAGAAGTTCAAAGCACTTTTGGGCTACATGGCAACTTTAAGATTAACCTGGGTTACATGAGACCCTGTCTCCAAAAATAAAATAATAAAATTCTATTCAAATGATAGAGGACCTTGGATGCACTCTCCAGCACACCATCCTGATTCTATCCAAACTGACTTTCAGATATTTATGAAGGATAGTATCTGAAAAACTGCAGTTTATGATGAGTGGAGCGGCTCAGCGGTGCAGTACTTTTGAGAATCCTAGACTTTATCTAATCTATAGCACCAAAATGATGATGATGATGATGATGATGATGGAAGATTAAAAACAAAGGGAAGAAACCGTCTGGGTTAGAGAGAACATCCATTCAGTAAAGTACCTGCCACACAAGCCTCAGGACTTGACTTCATTCCCGCTGGCCACACAGAGAGTCGGCTGCAGCAGTATGGATCTATAATTCTAGCACTGGGAAGCTGGAGACAGCCGGATCCAATGAGCTTGCTGGCCAGCCAGTCTAGTTGATTTAGTAAACTTCAGTTTCAATGAGTTCCTGTCCAAACAGTTAAACATAGAACCATAAAGGAAAACAGTGACATCAACCGCTGGACCATATGGATGTACACACACACACACACACACACACACACACACACACACACACACCACAAATGATGACGACAGAAGGAATATAATAGTACCTACTGATATCAGCATTACAGTAAAACCCTGGATCTAGGGAGTCCCAAGGGACAAGGCTACAGTATCCAGAAATGCAGTTAAAGAGAGGAAGAATGGTAAAGACAAGAAAAGAGCCTCATGCCATGCAATCACATTGGGAAGGACAGAGGTCCAATGGCCTCAACTCTGTTTTCCAAATGCTTACAGCAACCTTAGTGTTTGAACAGTAAGGAGAAATGAAGACAACTAGTGGGGGCTGTCTTCATGCCAGTGTGGCACTGCCTGTGTTAGTATCATCTCTCTGAAATTAGAAAGTGTAGGCCTGGTGTAGTGGCACACACTAATCCCAGGGTCAGAGACAGGGGTGGGAATGGGGGAAGGGGTGGGGACAGAGGCCGGGGCGGGGGCAGAGAGATCTCTATGATTTAAGGCCATCCTGGTCTACTCGAAAGGTTCCAGGACATCCAAGGCTACATACAAAGATCTTGTCTTAAATAGATAGATAGATAGATAGATAGATAGATAGATAGATAGATAGATAGATAGATAAATGAAATTAGCTTAGGACTTGCGTTATACACCAGCTAGTACAGCATTATAAAAACAAAACAAAAACAAAACAAACAAAGAAAGAAACAAAGGAACTCCTAGATAATTTAAACACATGGATTAAGGCACTTACACAAAGACTGAGGCCTGGATCAGCGTCTCTTCCAGTTGTCTGGTAAACTCATTGCTTGGATGTGCAAATCGCAATCTTCAAGGAAAGATTTAAAAATAATTATAGATATTATTATTGATTTTGTAATCTTTGTTGTTTTCATAAACAAGGCTTCATATGCAAGATCAGGTAAAGTCCAAAGTGAGGGAGCTGAGTCACTGCCTTCACAGGCTGACCTATGATCACCTCTGAAACAGGATTTATACACAGGGCAAGTCCAAGGACTGAAATAGGAAAACAAACCATGGAATCCCAACTAAATGGCCCTGTTTGGCCTGAACTATCTAAATAACCACGACTTCATGGCTTGCTTTTTGCTTTTATTCTTTTTGTTCTATTTTGGAAACCTGAGGATCATTGGTTAAAAGGGGCCAGGCTATAGAGATGGCTCGTCAGTTATGAGTAAGTGCTGCTCCTGAGAGGCCCTGAATCTGGTTCTCTAGCTGTGGTGACTTACAACCACCTGTAAATTCAGTTATAAGGGACTCAACACCCTTTTCTGGTCATGGAGCAGAAGTAGCAGAAACACAAAAATGCCCACATATCCCATAACTAAAAAATAAAAAATATTTCTTAGACACACACACACACACACACACACACACACACACACACACACAAACAGAGAGGCCAGTAACCTCAAAGGCAGGAGGATCAGAAGTACAAGATAATCCTTAATACACAGTGAGTTAAGAAGGTCAGCCTAAGATACACAAAACTGTCTTAAAGGAAGAAAATCAAAAGGTTCAGGAAGAAAGAATTAAATCATCCAAACAAGTTATCTCATTTTCTACCCAAGAACAAGAATTCATACCAACATTAAAGTAGACAACAGGAAGTACATTGTTCTAAAATAAGAACCTTAGCTCTTGCTGATTAGTATAGTATATATACTATAAAGTCTATATAAATGCACACTTCATGACTGGAGAAAGTGGTTAAGAGCACTCGATGCTCTTGCAGACTACTAGAGTGTAATTTCCAGCATTCATATCTGACAGTGCACAGCAGCCCGTTAGTGCCAGATCCAGGGATTCTGACACCCTCTTCTGGCTACCACAGGTACTGATCTCATGTGCACTTAACACGCACACACCACACACACCCACACATACAATACACACATACACACTATTCCCACAACACAGACATACAACACACACAAACACCACATACACACATACACACACATAAACACCATATACACACACATATACCATATATACACATTCCACACATGTATGCTGCATATATCACACACACAAACACCATACACATAATACCAAACATAAATACACACATCACACACGCTCACCACATATACAGATACACCACATATACACACATATATACTACACATAACACACACACACACCCTTTTTTTTTTTAGGATTTATTTATTTTATTCATATGGGTACACTCTAACTGTCTTTAGACACATCAGAAGAGGGCATCAGGTCCCCATTACAGATGGTTGTGAGCCTCCATGTGGTTGCTGGGAATTGAACTCAGGTCCTGGAAGAGCAGTCAGTGCTCTTTATCATCGAATGGTTTCTATTGCTATGATAAAACACCATGACCAAAAAGTAAGTTAAGGATTAAAGGGTTTGCTCAGTTTATGCTTCCATATCACTGTTCATGATCAGAGGAAGTCAGGACAGGAACCTGGAGCCAGGAGCTGATACAGAGGCCATGGAGGGGTGCTGCTATTGGCTTGCTTAACACAACTTGCTCAATCTGCTTCTTTTATAGAACCTAGGACCACCAACCCAGGGATAGCTCCACTCCTATCATAGCTGTCATAGTCAGCGTTCTATTGCTATGAGGAGACACCATGACCATTGCAACTCTTGTAATGGAAAGCATTAGACTGTATTAACTGTAAGCCTGGGGCTGGCTTACAGTTACAGAGGTTCAGTCCATTAGCCGCGTGTCAGGAAGCATGGTGACACACAGGCAGACACGGTGCTGGAGGACCTGTGATTTCTACATCTGGATCTACAGGCAGAGGAAGGAAAGAGACACACTTGAGCACTTGAAACACCAAAGCACACCCCAGTAATACACTTCTCCCAACAAAGTCACACCTCCTAACCCCTGCCACATAGTGCCACTCCTTAAATGACCAAGTACTCACATATATGAGCCTATGGGCGTGGATGGCATTCCTATTCAAACTAGCCCTGTAACTAATGAAGAAAATGCCCACAGCTGAGGCATTTTATTATTTTTTATCATAGAGGCATTTTCTTAATTAAGATGACTTTAGCTTGTGTCAAGTTTATATAAAATTATCCAGCACAAACGCCATATACATTACTCATATTCCATACCAACTCACACATATACATACACCACACAGATACCCCACCATGACACATACACACATAACATCACACCTCACACACATACACATACACACACACACACACACACACACACACACACACTACACAAACAAATGTATATTAAATCTAACAAATTCATAAAGTGACTTCTATAAGTACAAGTATTCTTTTTCAAAGTTGGAAAGTGTACTATATTTTATACATTATTGCAAAAAAAAAATCACTGGCACAAAACACTTTGCAGCCGTGGAGAAGGCAATAAAAAGTTGATTTTTGTCCTTCTGGTCTTGGCCTGAGCACTGAGCAGATCTTGGGTGGCAGCTCTGCCCCTAATCTCTAGGAATCCAGAGGAAGCAGGGCTCCCAGGTGCTCTTACCCTGGCATTATCTTAGGTAAGGAGAAAGCAACACTTGCCCCAAACAGGGAGTAACTGGGATCCACAAGGACCCAGGAAGTCACTCCTGGCCCAGAGCACTGGTTCCTTCCGGTCTGGGCCTGAGCACTGAGCAGATCCCAGGTGGCAGCTCTGCCCCCAATCTCTAGGAATCCAGAGGAAGCAGGACTCCCAGGTGCTCTAACCCTGGCATTATCTTAGGTAAGCAGATAGCAATGCCTGCCCCAAACAGGGAGTAACTGGGACCCACAAGGACCCAGGAAGTCATTCCTGGCCTGAGCAGATTTTGGGCCTCAGCTCTTACCCCAGTAGCAATACCCACCCCACATAGTTTTGATAAAACCCAAGATAATAGGAAAGACAGGCTCCAGTCAGAGACAGGGCAGGTAGCACTAAGGAGATCCAGATGGCAAAAGGCAAGCGCAAGAACATAAGCATCAGCAACCCAGAGTACTTGGCATCATTAGAACCTAGTTCTCCCACACAAGAAAGCCCTGAATTTCCCATAGTACTAGGAAAGCAAGATTCAGATTTAAAATCACTTCTAATGATGATGATAGAGGACTTTAAGAAGGACATAAATAACATTCTCAAAGAATTTGAGGAGAACACAGGTAGACAGGTAGAAGCCCTTAAAGTGGAAACACAAAAACCTCTTAAGGAATTACAAGAGAACACAACCAAACAGGTGAAGGAATTGAACAAAACTATTCAGGACAGAAAAACGGAAGTAGAAACAATCAAGAAATCTCAAAGAGAGACTACCCTGGAGATAGAAAACCTAGGAAAGAAATCAGGAGTCATAGACACAAGACCAACAGAATACAAGAGACAGATGAGAGAATCTCAGGTGCAGAAGATACCATAGAAAATATTGTCACAACTGTCAAAGAAAACGCAAAATACAAAAAATTCTTAACCCAAAACATCCAGGAAATCCAGGACACAATGAGGAGACCAAACCTAAGGATAATAGGTATAGATGAGAGTGAAGATTCCCAACTTAAAGGGCCAATAAATATCTTAAACAAAATTATAGAAGAAAATTTTCCTAATCTAAAGAACAAGATGCCCATAAACATACAAGAAACCTATAGAAGGCCAAATAGACTAGACCAGAAAAGAAATACCTCCCGTCACATAATAATCAAAACACCAAGTGCACAAAACAAAGAAAGAATATTAAATGCAGTAAGAGAAAAAGGCCAAGTAACATATAAAGGCAGACCTATCAGAATTACACCAGATTTCTCACCAGATACTATAAAAGCTAGAAGACGCTGGACAGATGTCATACAGACCCTAAGAGAACACAAATGCCAGCCCAGGCTACTATACCCAACAAAACTGTCAATTACCATAGATGGAGAAACCAAGATATTCCACGACAAAACCAAATTTATACAATATTGTTCCACAAACCCAGCATTACAAAGGATAATAGCAGGAAAGCTTCAATACAAGGAGGAAAATTATACCCTAGAAAGAGCAAAAAAAATAATCCTCCTCCAACAAACCCAAAAGAAGATAGCCACACAAAGATAATTTCACCTCTAATAACAAAAATAACAAGAAGCAACAATCACTGTTCCTTAACATCTCTTAACATCAATGGACTCAATTCCCCAATTAAAAGACACAGGCTAATGGACTGGATACATAAACAAGGCCCAGCATTTTGCTGCATACAGGAAACCCACCTCAGTGACAAACACAGACTCTACCTTAGAGTAAAAGGCTGGAAAACAATTTTTCAAGCAAATGGCCCTAAGAAACAAACTGGAGTAGCCATTCTAAAATCTCCAGCCCGAGAACACAAAGGGAAGGACTCATGACTCTACCTGTATAAGTAGTTGAGGGTGGCCTTGCCAGGCATCAGTGGAAGTGGACAGCATTGGTACCTGAAAGTTTGGATTCCCTAGTGTTGGAGAATTGCAAGAGCAAGGAGGTGAAAATGAGAGGATGGTGGGAGCACACCCTCAAAGTAATTGGAGGGGGTGGAATGGGGTAAGGGGTTAGGCATCAGTGGAAGTAGAGGGCCTTGGTGCCTGAAAGTTTGGATTCCCTAGTGTTGGGGAATTTGAGAGCAGGGAGGTGAAAATGGGAGGATGGTGGGAGTATACCCTCATAGAAACTCCCAGAATTATATGGATTAGACATGACAGAGGCAGGCCACCAGAAGACTAGATTCCAGAATTCAAATAAAAAATTATCTTGATACTAAAATTTGTTTTGAGAATTGTATATTGTAGAATTCACAGCCTCGGTGTATCTACTCATCAAGTGAGCTGAGCAGACCTGCTCGAACCTCTGATGTCCTGGAATTCCAGCTGGATGCAGTGAAGACACAGACGAGGCTTATCAATTTACTCCTTCCGCTGCCCCTCTTCTAATATTTCAACACCCATAATCAGCTTGAAGAAGTTAATGAAGAGTCGGCGTCCCTATTCCCTGGGCTTGGGGACTGAAGTGGTTAATATTGGGTTGTCTTTCTACAAAAAAGTAGTGGTTTTGTTGGGACAGGGAGGATTAGCTAGGATTTATTGCATAGCCATACCTATTGGTAGAAATATGTATAATTGTTATTAAGATGAAGTTATACTTTCTTAAATGGTACAAAATTTACTTTGATTTCTAATTTAAGTTTTCATTGGTATGAGCTTCTTATTGATATAAAGTGAGATTAATATTGTTACTCTCATAGGCATTGTCCCTATATAACACATTTAGGAATACAAGGCTTAGATCCAGTCCTTCTTTAGGTTTTTAAACTGATTTGAGTTGGTTAGCCCATGAGTTAAGGGCTTATAGCAAATTTGTGGCTCTGAGTTTATTGTTAGGGTGTTTTATATATTTTATTTAGCTGAGAGGAGTTAACAAACAATAGTCCAGATTGCCTTACATGGATAGTTGGTTTTCAAAACGTCAGAGGTCCACAGAATTAACGTTACAAACATTTCTGTATTAATGTCCATTTTGATTAGAGACCTGTCTGCTCCTAACAGCTTCCTGTCTTGGATTCTAAGAAGAAATTGAGCATCTTCGGAGTTACTCCAGTTGTGGTGAGACAGTCACTGACAAGAATTGCCTCTTTTCATCTACAGACAAATCACTGTCCAGAAAAGGACACACTTGCAGAATAGTCGACTGATTATATCTGCCAAGACAGAGTAATCAGCCCTTAATAACTCTGCATCAGTTGGTCTGTCAGATGATCCTGGGCCAGAAGGCTGAAGATTGAATGCTCCAACGTTTTGTAGTATAAGGACTGTCCAGGTGCTCAGTGGTCTCTATAATTTGGCTAAGTTTTAGAAGCTATGCTTTGTGCTTCCATAATTTCAGTTAACTCAGTCATTCTGGATTTCTGGCGGGTTTGAAGACTTATAGTCTCATAGCCAATCCTGGCTATTTACTTTGAGAGAAAAGGTTTGAGAGGCTGGTTTTCAGCTGACATTCATTCTAAAGCCAAGAAAAAAAGCCAGGTTCAGAATTAAGTCTTTTAGTTAGGAGGGACGACAGAGGTTCTGTTTAGTCAACAAAATGATGGACTGGATATTAGGTCTATCTAGTACCTTACTGACACAAATTGGTATAGTTTTGCTCTAATTGTATTCTAAAAGAAAATTTTATTTTATTTTATTTTATTTTATTTTATTTTGGTTTTTCAAGACAGGGTTTCTCTGTGTAGTCCTGGCTGTCCTGGAATTTACTCTGTAGACCAGGCTGGCCTCGAACTCAGAAATCCACCTGCCTTTGCCTCCCAAGTGCTGGGATTAAAGGCGTGTGCCACCACCGCCCAGCGAAAAGTTTTATTTTAACAGGAACAGTGATATGTAGGAGGAGCTAAGGTGGGAGCAATAAGGAGAGGAAGATAAGGAGTAAGGAGAAGAGGACAAGGAGAGGAGGAGCTAGGTGACAAGAGGGTGGGGGGACACTAAGGTGGATGTTTGCGTGTCCCCACCAGTCAAAGATAGTTGATATATCTAGGTTGGGTATTGGGTTACACTTCTGATTGATATTGAGTATTACCAAACTTACAAAGTCCTTGATTAACATTAAAAAATATAGTATAAAAGCAAAAAGGAGAAGTGGAGGTGGGATAGGGGTTTTCTAGGGAGGGGAAATGAGGAAAGGGGATGGCATCTGAAAGGTAAATACAATATTCAATAAAGATTTAAAAAAAAAAGTTGATTTTCAAACTCATTTCCATAAAGTACTGTTTACAGTACTTTGCAAATTCACAGTTTCAAACTGAGTTTCCTTTTTCTAAACTGCCCACAGTACTCATGGGCTGTTTCAGAGAGGAGGGGAAGAGGTAAACATGTCAAGGAATTTCTCTTTTAGTGCCCCCACACTTCAGGGTATCTGCCTGCCTCTATCTGTAAATTAAAAAATGGCTTTTCACCATTCTGGATTGGCTCTCTTAGTAAAATTGCCTATCTGGTGATCACCGTTAACTGACATAACTCTTTCGAGGCACTATGGATTTACTGAATGATTAGCAAACTAGTTTTTTTTTTTGCCTTTGTGAGTTGTGTTCTCCCCCAAATCATCACTCAGGTTGAACTGGAAGCTGCATGTATTTGTCAGTTTGTCAGTTTCCCTCTTCTGTCGACTTCATCCTGAGACATAATCTCTCCCCAGAATACTGAGGTGAATTCATTTTTTTCTACATAGGCCTTTGATAAAGTTCCCCCCAGCATGCCACATTAGATGGTGCCAGCAATAATGCCTTTTAGAGACCCGCTGAATACTATAGTTCTTGCAGGACACGTTTTTTGCTGTCCTGATGGTCATTAGCTGTACATGTGAAACAGAGGTCACGGTCACATTTACATTCTCGGACAGCAGGTAACAGGGACACAGCTTGGTGTTTCACTGTGCTTAGCACCGGCGTCCAGAGAAGTGGTTTTGACCTCTTTTCAGGTGTGTGTTTCTGCAGTGTGCAGCGCACAGAAGAGTGTCTACATCCTCAGTGAGGATACGTGCTGTGATACTGGATGTTGACTCTAAACTCACATGTCTGTCTACATGGTTTGACCCCAGTTAGCCTAACAATGGCATGTGTAGCCTAAACATTCTCATTGAATGAGGACTCTAAACACTGATGCTTCCGCCCTACTCTACTCCACAATCTTAGGTTCAATATCTGTCTTCATCTTTGTTAGTGTTGACACAAGAATTGGTTTCAGAGGCATGCAAGTCTCATCATTTTTCTCTTATTCTTCTTACCGTTGTTCTCTACTCCAGTCTCAGTCCTTGCTTGTCTGTCACTGTCTATAACCGTTGACTTCAGTACATTGTTGCTGAGCATGCTGGATCTGCTACAGTTATCGGCAGACTTCCTCTTCTGCAGCCCCGTTGGTGTTTGTGTGAGTTCTTTATCAGCTCAGCAGTAAGGTGGCAGCCAGCCCCTTAGCGGTCTCCACATGCTGTAACAAGGCTTGCCCAGAGCTGTTTCTGTGTTCATCCAATTATATGTGTTGGGTATAACATGGAAGGGGATGTAGGAAGCCAACATACTTATAACATCACTGATGGGAACATGTATAAGGTGAATGTGAGCTTTGCTCTCTCTGCATAGATTTAGAATGTGGTACATCTGTGTTTTAGAAGCAGCACACCTGGAAGCTGCTGCTCGTGAGTTCTCGATATTTTTCTTTTAGTTCTTGTGCTTCTTATCTAGAAACACTGAGGAAATAGCTTCAAAAATTTTATCAGCATGAGATATCCAAGGGCAACCTTCTTTATTATCCTGACCATCCTCTAGATCTGTTTTTCTCCTCTTTCATCAGGATTATCTCCATCTCCATCATCTCCATCATCATCTCCACCACCATCATCATCATCATCATCATCACCATCACCATCATCAACAACAACAATGTATTGACCAAGAGCATTTATAAACCCCCCAAAAGGTCACCATTTTTAAATCTACATTTTCTGTTTCTATCCACTTTTCCATCAATATTTTTACTAGTTCTTCAGTAAAAGTGCCATCTTGATCAAGAACTTCATGCAAGGAGTGTTAAGTAAAACAGTTTCATCTTCCACCATAAAATTCTTCTGTGAGGAAGACCAATAATATGTTATGCGTACTGATGCACTCCGGGTCTTTAATGGGATGACTTGTGCTGGGAAATCCAAGTCACTGGTAGCTGGAGAAGAAGTCATGATGTACACAGCCAGTATGACCCATGATCATTCTTCACCCTCTCCCCTCCCCCACACAGGACTCCACCGCCTTTGATTTCCCACTGGGTGTTCAATGAGACCCTATGGAGTGAAAAATGCAGCACCCTGCATAAAATGAATTTTAAAAACATTTTCCACATTGCTAAATCAACCCACTGGTAGACAAAAGAAAAAGAAAAATAAGATGTCCAATAAACACATGCAGCTAACAGATGTTTTCAGCTTTACTTGGTAAAGTGGTTGTTGAGCGTGATGGGCATTGTTCCCCTCTGTAATGCTGACCCCTGGGAGGTACAGGCAAGAGGATCTGGAGTTAAAGATCATTTCCAGCTCCATAGGGAGTTCAAGGCCAGCCTGGGCTTCATAGACCCTGTTCCAAAACAATGACAACAACAGGATTATTGTTGATGCCAATCATTATAAACAGATGTGCCACGTCATTCCTCCTACAATATCTTATTGTGGATTCTGCCTGGTTTAGTCAGTATTTTTCATTCTAAGCCTTGGGAAACAGGCACATTTGCTTTTGTTTCTTTGTCAGGAATTATTTGGTTCTGAAAGTCTTTGTGAGAGGGTATGGAAACAAACAAGTCCAAGCTGGTTTAGTTAGTGTTGCAGGTCTTGAATTCCAGCACTAGGGAGGCAGAGGTAGGTGGATCTCTGTGAGTTTAAGGCCAGCCAGGGTTGCAGTGAGACCCTGTCTCAGAATAATAACAAAAATAGCTATCAAAAGTAGGTGTGGTGGCTATCTTCAGTAATTCTGAACTTAAAGGCAGAGGCAAGAAGATCAGGACTTAAAGGCCAGCCTGAGTTATCTACACAAGAGCCTGTCCAAAGCCTCTACAAGGCCAGAAGAGTATGTCCCATGGAGCTGAAGTTACAGGCAACCATGAACAATCTGATATAGGTGCTAGGAATCGAACTCAGGTCCTCTGCAAGCTTTCTTAATGACTGGACCATCTCTCCAATCCCAGTTAAATATCTTATCACCTCAGGCTTCCACAAAACTTTAAAGATTGATATGAAAGACAATTAACAGCCTCAAGCACTTCAGTAAAACTCAGCAGATGATGGCATCTCATTCACTACATCTCTAAATGTTCATGTAGTTACATGTCTGACACTGCTTTACTTGAAATAGATTTCTCTCTGGGGGCTGGAGAGGATTCAGTGATTAAAGCATCCATTGCTTTCTTCCACTCCTTCTCCTCCTCCTCTTCCTCCTCCTCCTCCTCCTCCTCCTTCTTCTTCTTCTTCTTCTCCCTCTCTCTCTCTCTCTTCCTCTCCCTCTCCTTCTTCTTCTTTTTTTTCTTTGCTTTCTTTGAGACAAGGTTTCTCTGTAGAGGCCTGGCTATCCTAGAATCCATTCTGTGCACCAGGCTGGCCTCAAACTCAGTGATTCACCTGCCCCTGCTTCCTGAATGCTAGGATTAAAGGTGTGTAAAAGGTGTGCACTACCAGTGTTTGGCCACTTGTTGCTCTTGTAGACGACCAAGGTTTGGTTCCCAGTAAGTATATGGTATTTTATAACCATCTGTAACTCCAGTTTCAGATGAATTGGTGATTCAGATTATTTTAGGTCCCTTTTTCTGACCTCCATGGGCACCAGGCACAAACATGGTGCACATACATATATATAGCAACACTCTTATAAGCATAAAATTAAATAATTAACTTCTAAAAAGGAAAAAATATTTTTCTCCAATAGTTTCTTATGGGTGTGAATAGGGCATATGGTACTTAATTTAGTGTATGTAGTAAAAAAAAAAAAAAACAAAAACAAAAAAAACAATTTAAGCTTGTCTCTGACTAGCTTACAAATAAATGAGACTGAGACTATGGTTATTTTATTTGGCTTTGACATTGCTAGGGGTCACCCCTAATCTACTCTTCTAACTGTAGGCCTGCCTACCTCCCCAGCGGTGTACTCCAGATACTTGCTGTTTCTCCTGGCTCCTCTCCCCTCATGGTGGTTCCCACCACCACCACTTTTCTTGTTCCTCTTCTTCCCCATTCTGGTCTCTTCTCCTCCAACCATGTCACTCTGAACCCACCTAACTCTAATTCCTCCAGTAATTGGCTGTAGCCAATGTTACTTAACCAATAGTTTTAAATCATGGAACAAAGTTTGCACAACAAAAGTGTGTAAACCTTAGAACTTGCCCCTGGGTCGAGATCTTTGGGTGTAGAATTTAGCATAGTCTTTAGGAACTCAGATAATATTAGGACAGTGGTATAACAAGAAGTGGAAATATGAAGCATTTAATCAATGGAACCTGAATTTAGGTAAGAAATTAACCAATTATATCTATGAAAGCTTTTCCTAGCTGTCAAGCTATAGTTACCTTAGCTGTCAGTGTAGTCAGGAATCTGAGAAAGAATAAACAATAATCTAATAGTCACATATCAATTAAAAAATGACAGAGTCACTAGCCAACAGTTCCCTGTGATCTCCGTAGCAACTTAGGCAGAGTCAGTCTGGCTTTCAAGCCCAGAAGACGCAGGGCTTTTTTCCTCTGTGGAATGGATACGAGTGACATGAGAAATGCCTTGATTTAGATAAGTCATTTAACTCAGGGTATCCAGTTTTGTCCACTGTGTTTCTCAGTGATTATCATACCACAATCCAGGTAGTATCGTTTTTTTTTAAAATATTTATTTATTTTATTTACGTGAGTACATTGTAGCTGTCTTCAGACACACCAGAAGAGGGCATTGGATCCCATTATAGATGATTGCAAGCCACCATGTGGTTTCTGGAAATTGAACTCAGGATCTCTGGAAAAACAGTCAGTGCTTTTAACCACTGAGCCATCTCTCCAGCCCCCCGGGTAGTATCTTGTAGCTGTGTCCAAATCTTCTGAGACCCTGTGGAGGCAAACTGTTAAAGGCTTCGGAAGATTCTGTCTGTCATAAATTTAAATATTAGTAATGGGCAGACTTCTGACAAGGTTGAGGGCTATATCGATTGGTTGTATATGAATAAAGCACATCATAATTTCATGGCAGTAGTAAAAATCATAATCTATCAAGACAGGATAGGAATGAAAATCTTAAGTAACTTTGACAGGTTGTGTAAGAAGAGAGATCGTGTTGACAGAAAGTGAGTTTGTCCAGGCAGGTTCAGACCTGTGTGGCAGACTGAGTGGGCAGGCCGTGAGAACAGCCTGGGTACATGTCACGTATCGCTGATAAAACGGATTGTAAAGAAAGCAGGCCGTCCGCTGAGACAGGTGTGTGTGCATGCGTGTGTGTGTGTGTGTGTGTGTGTGTGTGTGTGTGTGTGTGTGTGTACTGCTGTCGCTGCCTTCATTTTGAGACAACAGCAGGAGTGTGTTTACCTTGGCTGAGTGGAGGCAGGACTTCCTTCCAGCAGCCAGTGCTTCCTGCTGTTGGAGTCTATGGTGGGCGGGGAAAAGGAAGAGTCAGAAGCAGCATGCTATTCTTATGGTGCAGCACCGCTCGCCCTCACTTTATAAGTCCTGAGCAAAGAGGGAGAGAGAGGGAGAGAGGAAGAAAGGAAGAGAAGGAGGGGCTCCCTCGTGTTCGCTGGAAGGCAGCTTCTAGGACAAGGCAAAAGCTGGTTTTTTGAGGCTGTAGAGGGCAGCTAAGCAGGACATCCAAAAGCGACTACAATAGTGGTCAGAGAAGGAAGTGGTGACAGGGCAGATAGGGGAGCTGCTACAGTGTTAGAGTCGAGGGGAACTGGAGCCAGGCGCAGATGGGGGGGAGGGGGGCAGGCTCAAAGCTGCTTTTTCCGCATTTGCGGCTGGGCAGGCAGGCAGGGCCCAGTGGCAGCGCCGGCGGGCAGAGTGCAGGAGCCTCTCCCGAAAGAGCGCATGCAAGTGTAGGGGCAGCTGGTAGTTGCATGTGAGAAAGCAAGTCTCAGAGTTCCTGACAGGACACGAGGGGCAAGACCAGACCCCCTTTTCACTCAGCAAACCGGGAACAGAGCTAAGGAGCAAATGTGAGAGGGGGATGTGCAGTAAGCAGAGCCCCTGGCAGGGGGCGGGCCAGACCCGCTTTTCAGGGGGTGAACCTGTGGAACCAGTTGCTGCAGCGCTGCAGAGTGGGAGCCAGCAAATGAGGGAGGGGGAAGCCTACGCTACGGTCGCTGGTTGGGAAAGTGCCAGTTTAGTGGCCATGTAGAGATACTGTTTTCTGTTAATTGTGAATTAGACCAAGACATCCCAGTAAGTAGGGACAAGGCGGCTAAGACGCATCCATGAGTGAGACACATGGGGGATGGGGGCTAAGCTCTGGGCTGGTGCCCCTGAGCATACAAAGAGCAGTTCATCCAGGCCCAGCCTGGGATTCTCAGCTTCGAGAAAAAACAAAAACAAAAACAAACAAACAAACAAAAAAAAAAAACAAAAAAAACTGTCTCAAAGGGAGAGAGAAGATCTAACCCAAGGGAAAAAGTCCTAGAATGAGGGTCAGTAAAAGACTAAATGTTTCCATCCTCAAGGGGAGCACAGGGGTAGATCCGAGCTCAAGAATTCTCCCCTGGGACCATGCGGACTTTACTCTGACCAGAGGGGGAAGGGGAGGGGAGGGGCTTACCAGTTCTCTGAAGTTTAGGCTCCATATAGGCTCCGAACAGATCTATCTCCATTTAGTAGCAGGGTGTATGCAAACCTGCAGGGTTTCTAAATCCGAGGCTCTGCTCCAATGTTGTGTTTATAAAAACATAAAGAGGGGGGATATGTTCTATGGAAGTGTGGTGAGATATGGGTGCCTCTGCGGGCCCATGCCAAGGCATCCCTTCCCCTGAGGGACCAGTCACACGATGGTATAGTGTAGAATATAGTTTATTAAGGGCATGGGGAGGGGACTTAAGAGGGTGGTAGAGGCAGAGAGAGGCAGAGAGAGAAGTAGAGGAGTAGAGGCACTTGGTGAGGGGAGGGAATGGGGAGAGGGGGAAGGGAAGCAGAGAAAGAGCGAGAAGAAACAAAAAGAGCAAGGGGGTGAAAGCAACCACTTTTATAGTGGGTCAGGACTACCTGGCTGTGCCAGGTAACTGTGGGGTGGAGCTTAGACAGAATGCTAATATTCCCCCGTTTTGGTTTAATTAAAAATAAAACATTAGAAAAAGGTGATGGTGAAGCAGGAATAAAGTCGTTGTGATATCTGACTACAACACCAGGTTCAATTCCCAGCACCCACATGGCAGCTCTTGACTGTCTATTGTAGAGTGAAAAATTATAAAGGCCATTTTATAAAATATATACAGGCTCACTAGTTTCAAGAAAGCAGAACTGAATGTAAGCCTTTCACTGCCCCGGGATACATTCCTCAAGCCTCAGGGAAGAAAATCCACCTGTGGGTGGGGTAGGCCCAAAGCAGGAAGACACATTCCTGGCCACAAAGAAAGATGCAAGACATCTGGGTGGTTCCAAGAACTAGCTAACTTTCTGCTGATCTTGGTTACCCCTCCCCCACCCCCAGGTCTTTTCCATTGTTACAGCTTGCTGAGTTCAAAATTTATAAAACAACCAATCATGTGTAACCTCGCGAAAATTCCTTCCTTTCCCTACCCCTTACTATAAAAAGCTCCTTAGCCCACCACTCTGGGTCAAACTGTATTCCTGCGTGAGTGTGCAGTTTGGACGATGGTTGTCAGCTCTCTTCCCTAATAAACCTCTGCTGATTGCATCCAGGTATGGTGTCTTGGAGTTTGTGGGTGTTCGCGACTTCCCGAGACTTGGGTAAGGGTCTCCCGAATTTGGGAGTCTTCAGCTATAACTTTTGTTTTAGGTGATCTGACACCCTCACACAGACATACATACATGCGGGGGAGGAGGGGAAACCAATGTATATAAAAATACAAATGAATAATATACCTTGAAGTCACTCAAAAGACTGCTAGCACTCAAACTCTTTAACTTGCCTTTAGGAGAACAATAATATAACAAGCAACATTATTTGCCTTTGATTTCTCATGTAATCAGCTTTTACAACCTGGACTAATTATAGCTAATGCATAGATTTAATATTAGGTTAAGTAGTCTTCCATGCCTGACCCAGATATTGCATGTGTGTCATTTGCTGAAAGAAGATACAGAAATTGAAAGTAACCTAATATCTACCATAAAGGTGGAAAGCAACTACTTATGGATTGGTTGATAAACATTGTTTGTTATCTGTGTCAGTTTGGATCAGTTGGAAACAGTGACTCAATTTCTTGTAAACTTCTGTTAATAAAGATTTCTGTATTCTACTCCTTCTCCTATGTGATGCTGTATGCTGTTCAACAAAGACAGAGAAAACTCATTATTATGGATAGGCACAGAGAGACAGACACTCAGAGACAGATGTAGATGCAGGCACAGATTCAGATCATGCAACAGACAGACAGAAGACACAAAGGAGCATGGAGTAGAGAATTTAAGTCTGGACTTACTCTTGCTTAAGTGGTTCCAAGGGGAAGGACCTTTATTTCTCTTATTAATTCAACACTGATTCATTATAGATAACCCAGAGTTAACCACTAATCCTTGAAGTCGCTGAAGATGACCCCTTCCTTCCTTTCTTTCTTCCTTCCTCCCTTCCTTCCTTTCTTCCTTCCTCCCTTCCTTCCTTTTTTTTTTTTTTTTTTTTTTTTTTTTTTTTTTTTTTTTTTTTTTTTCTTTTTTTTTTTTTTTTTTTTTTTTTTTTTTTTTTTTTTTTTGAGACTAGGTTTGTCTGAATAGTCCTAGCTGTCCTAGAACTCACCATATAGACTAGGCTGGCCTCAAACTCATAGATATGCCTACCTCTGCCTCCTAAGTGCTGGGAGTAAAGGCATGTGCCGCCACAGCCCAGACAACCTCGAACTCTTGATCTGCATCTTAAACATTAGAATTACAGGTGTGTGTCACCACAAGTAACAGCCCTGACTGTCCTGGAACTCACTTGTAGACCAGGATGGCTTTGAACTCACAGAGATCTGTCTGCCTCTGCTTCCCAAGTTTTGGGATTAAAGAAGTGCACCACTGGGCCAGGCTAGTTAGCTATTATAGCTAAACATATTTGAAAATAATCTGAAAGTGAATTTCTCCTTTTTTTCTACCTGAACCTGTAAGTAATTAGTCATCGTAATGATCTCTCTTCTTCTGTTTTTTTTTTTTTTCTTTTCTATTTTTCTTTCACTGATGTTTTTGTCTTTGCTTGCCAGCATGGGAGAAGGGTTTACACAGGGAATAGGAGTTACACAGGAAGTAAGTAGGCTTGAGTCTTGACAGTAAGCTTGGTTCAGAACCATGGAGAGCAACAAAGCCATTCCCAACCTGAGAAGCACAATTTGGGCAGGTGGTGGTTGGCTTTGTTCTAAGGTTTGTTTGTTTTTTAATTGAATTTTTGAGGGGGGGGAGGGAAGAAGGAAGGGATGGGGAGAGAGAGAGAAAGAGAGAGAGGGAAGGAAGGAGAGAGAGAACCACATTTGTTTCTGTTTTAATAGAGCACATGAGGGCATTTGATTCTCTAGAGTTGCAATTATAGGTAGTTGTAAGCTACCGAATGTGGGTTCTGGGAACTGAACTGTCAACCCCTGAAAGAACAGCAAGTATTCTTAACTAGTGAACCAGCCCTGGTCTTCCTTTAAATAAGGATTTGGAACAGTGCCTGATGTATTTAAAGTTTCTCGAAATACCTTTCTATGTCTCACTGGATTTTGATTGAATGGCTAAGCCTTTCCTTGCTGAGCCATCTCACTGGTCTAAATAGTTTTAAATTTTTAAAATTATTTTATTAATTGTATCTGTTTCTGTCTGAGCTATGCCATGTGTGTGTGTACAGATGCCTGCCTGTCAGAACATAGTCCAAGAATGGAGTCATTTGGGGAGAATTCTGAATGCTTGTGAGAAAATTCCAAGACAACAAGACAACAAGTCTTATGACTTCAGTTTCTTCAAAACACAAAATTGTTCTGGGGATGTTTTTGTGCAAGGCATAGCAGACAGGACTGAGTTTATTTCAGAGTAGTCATTACAACTGACTATTGTTATTTACTTATATGCTGTCCTAGGGTTTTACTGCTGTGAACTGACACCATGACCAAGGCAAATTTCACAAAAGACATTTAATTAGGGATGGCTTACAGATTCAGAGGTTCAGTCCAGTGTTGTGCCCCATTTCAGCCCTGGTTTGGGCCTTGTGGACAAACCCAAGCCTGGCTTGAGTTTTTGCAGCCTTGTGGGAGAGCCTAAACCTGGCTTAGTTTTGAGTTTTGAGACCTGTTTCAGTCACTTCCATACCCGGGTGACTCAGCAAGACCTGTTTGGCCCTGCTCTGTCCCACCATTGCTAATGTAGAGCTTTGCCATTGGCCCTGTCAGTCACCCCATACCCTCTGTCACCCTTCCCCACCTTCTACGTCATCTCACCCCACCAAAAATCCCCCTCCCTAAGCTCCCAGTTTATATAAGCGAGAGGCTGATGCAAAAAAGTTGAGTTCCTGTTTCAACAAGACTCCTGGCCTGGTGTGTTTCCTTTGGACCATCAACACTCACCATCCCATTCACCCTGGAGAGACCCAGCAGGACCAGGATTGCTCTCTTCTCACCTGGACCTGCTGGCAAGGAGCCAATAGTCCTGGATGCTTCCATGTTCAAGGCAGGAACATGGAAGCTTCCAGACAGGCATGGTGCAGGAGGAGCTGAGAGCTCTAAATCTTTATCTGAAGGCTCCTAGTGGAAGACTGACTTCCAGGCAGCTGGGGTGAGGGTCTTATAGCCACAGTGACACACCTACTCCAACAGGGTCACACTTTCTAATAGTGCCACTCTCTGGGCCAAGCATATACAAACCATCACATATGTCTCTATAGAAAAACATGTTTTTGCAGTGTGCAGCTTGTCCTTGTGATTGTATACGGGTTTTAACTCATGAGAACTTTACTCATGTGACTTCTCTTAACCCTTAGAGTCTAAACTGTCTGATTCTCTGAATAAAGTTGGTATCATGGTTTGACTAGGTATGGCCGCCATAGACTTCTGTGTTTGGGGAGTGGCATCAATTAGGAGGTGTGGCCTTGTTGGAGGAAGTGTGCCACTGTGGGGGTGGGCTTTGAGGTCTCCTATGCTCAATCATTGCTCAGTATGGCACACAGTTGATTCTGTGCCTTCAGATCAAGATGTAGAATTTTGCCTTCCTTCCATCACCATGTCTCCCTGGATGCTGCCATGCTTCCCACCATGATGGACTAAACCTCTGAACTGTAAGCCAGCTCCAAGGAAATGTTTTTCCTTTATAAGAGGTGTCTCCTTACAGCAATGAAACACTAAGACAGTTGGCTATTGCATGAGAGTTGAGTCTGCCTCATGTGTCCCCTCCACTCTCCCTGGTCCCACTGCCTCTAGGCCAGTAAACACCTGCATCGTCCAGAAGAGGGCATCAGATCCCTTAAAGCTGCTGTCTGAACCTCCAGACATAGGTTCTGGGAATCAAACTCAGGGTCTCTGGAAGAGCAGCAAACACTTTTGATTTAGCTGCTGAGCCATAACTTAAGTTCCACAAATATGATTTTTAATAAAGTTCTATTTATTTTCCTTGTATGGGTATTTTGCCTGCATGCAGTCTGTGCACCACCTCATGGCGGTTAGAAGATGACCTTGGATCTCTGGAACTGGAGTTACAGATGTGGTGATGAGTCATGTGGGTGTTAGAAACTGAACCTGGGTTCTCTGGACAACCAGACAGTGCTCTTAACAGCTGAGCCATCTCTGTGTGGAGCACGTGGACCGTACCACAAGAGGAACTGAGGAATCGATGAGCATGAGCAGTGCCACAAGAACTGCTGGAACTGAGACTGGCATGAGCTCTCTCCCTATTTCCATGGCTGCCTCAAAGCACGTAACCAGGTGACTCCCAACCAGGTGGTCACAGTAGTCAGTCACTTACCCAGTATCTGGAACACTTCTCTATGCTAATGAGGCATCTTAGTACCTTAGCTTTCAGCCAATGACTTTTTCCCATTGTTAGGGTCCATGATCCACCAAAGAATGACACCCCAAACTCAAATAGTATGTAAACGCAAAGAGTGTTTTATTCTGCAGAAGTCCAGCATGCAGGGGTCTCCCATTACCGGAATAGAGAGAGAACTAAGTGAGCTCGAAGGCTGATGTAAGGCACATTAGGGAATTCCAGGGTAGGTGACCTCTATGTTAATCTGTTGGGTCCATCTCTAAGGACATTCCATTACTGGGGGTGTGGGGGCTGGAAACTTGCTGGGGAGGTCTGGAAACTTGCTGAGGAAGTAGCTGAGGAAGTCTGGAAACTGCTGCAGACCCATTGTCCTTGCTTCAGGCCAGGTGGTGGGGCTTCTGAGGCCTGGACTTGACTGGAATTGACCAGTTCTTGGAAACAGATTTAGGCCTAGTTTCCTTAACTTCCAACTTGAACTCTGTCATGGGATCAGCCTAGACTTCTCCCCATCCTGAATATTCTCACCCCAAAACTATATAACCCTTGGTTCACCTTGAGTAAAGTATATGCATTCAATGAACAAGCTAAACTAGTCTGAGAGTTGCTTCCACCTCCACCTAAAAGAGCTACAACACTAAGATTCTTGGAGAAGGCCTTCTGTCTCCTGGAACCACATTTGTTCTGAACTCTGCTTCCCCCTTCTGGCCTGGCAAGCAGCAATGTCTAAGACCTCAGAAGCAAGAAGCAGATTTCCTACCCCACCCATTTAGGACTTTGCCCTGTCCTCTCTCAACTGGCATTCTGGAAGCATCTGGATGCCCCAAGAAAGAGAAGCAGAACCTGAAACCACATCTCTGCAGCTGCTCTATGAAATCTTAACACTTTGGAAGTGGAGGCCAAAGGATCAGAACTTCAAGGACAAAAAGACGTGGGTCAGAGTTGAGGTTAGCTCAGTAGTAGACGGCTTGATCTAGTAATAATGAAGTTGTCTGACCTCTAGAATTGCTAAAGAACACAAACCCACGAACCCACATGTAGGGTACTGGTTTATTATATGTGTATATGTGAGCATTACACACACACACACACACACACACACACACACACACACACACAAATGCGCGTGTGTGCGTGCGTGCGTGCATTAGGTGTATATGTATGTATTGGGTACAGGATTGAACCCAGAGCCTTGTACATACCACTGCATGTACTACCATTGAGCTACATGCCCCTGCCCTAATATTAACTAATTCTCCATACCCTCCCGTGTGTGTGTGTGTGTGTGTGTGTGTGTGTGTGTGTAGTGTTAGTGATTAATCCTGGAGCCTTTATATCTTAGGTAAATGCTTTACCACTGAGCTACATTCACATCCCATAGATTATATATTTATACCAACCTTCTATGTCAATGTTTTCAAGTAGGATATTATAAAATATTTGAGTGTAGTTAACTTCAAATAGAGGCGATTTCCCTGCATGTATGTCTGTACCATTTATGTGCAGTGCCCACAGAAGGCACTGAATCCCTTGGAACTGGAGCTATAGATGATTCTGAGTCACTGTGTGGATGTTGGAAACTGAACCTGGATCTACCAGAAGAACAGTCAGTGCTCTTTTTTTTTTTTCCTTGTTTTTTTCCAGACAGGGTTTCTCTGTGTAGCCCTGGCTGTCCTGGAACTCACTCTATAGACCAGGCTGGCCTTGAACTCAGAAATCTGCCTCTGCCTCCCAAGTGCTGGGATTAAAGTCATGGGCCACCACTGCCTGGCAAATGTGTAGCCCAGGCTGACCTCGAATTTGTGATCCTCCTGCCTCTGCCTCCTTCAGCAAATCCTACAGGCAAGCGCTACCACAACCGACCAGTCAGTGCTCTTAGCAGCGGAGTCGTCTCTGCATCCCAAATAAATTTTAGTTTACAAGTATTTTCATGGTCCCCAACTTCCAATGCTTTGATATAAAGGTAAATAGGTATTCTCTAAGTGATGACTGAATATTTGAGAATTAAAATTTTTTACAATTACAATACTCAACAGCACCATCTGCTGTTAGAAAAGTGGGAGCAAGTGCAAATTTGCTATACAGATTTGCTGTTCAAATCCAAAACAAGTGGAAGTAATTACAGTGGGCTGAAGAGTAGACTTGGGTCTTCACTTTTAAATTAATACAAAAACATCTAGCCTCAACTTAAAATGTATGTATATGATGTGTGAGTATAAGCGCAGGCATGTGTGTGCTACAGTGCACACATGGAGGTTAAAGCACAACTTTGTTGGAGCAGTTCCTGTCTTCTGCTAGGTGGGTCTTGGGACCAAATTCAGGTCATCAGATTTAGCAACAAGTGTCCTCACTAGCCCCTAGTCCCAACCTTCTTTTTAGAAATATTGTTTGGGAGCTGGAGAGACGACTCAGGAGCTAAGAGAACTTGCTCTTGCAGAGACCAGAGACACTCATACCATAAAATAAAATCTTTAAACATATTTTTGGGTTTATTTTTATGCTACTCCATAGAGTCCAGAAGAGGCTGATGTATTCCTAGGAGCTGGAGTTATATGTGGTGATCTCTCATACATGAATATGGGAAGGAAACTTAGGTCCTCTGGAAGAGCAGTAATTTTCTATTTAACAAAAATTATGTATATAGATTTTTTTTTGCCTACATGTATGTTTATGTACCAGTCTGCCTGGTGCCAGAGGAGGGTGAAGAGGGTATCAGGTCTTCTGATACTGGAGTGACAACCACTTGTAAGCTGCCATATGGGTGTTAGGAATTAAATCTAGGTCCTCTGGAATAGCAGTCAGTGCTCTTAACCTCTGAGCCATCCTTCCAGTCCTACAGCTGTGTTGTTAACTACTAAGCCATCATTCTAGCCTGGTGGTTTTCAACATTCTTGCCTTGTGGATCATGATGTCTGGGTGTCCAACAACCCTTTCACAGAGGTTGCACAGCATATATCTTAAATATCAGACATTTACATTACAGTTCATAACAGTAGCAGAATTAAAGTTATGAAGTGGCAATGAGAACAATTTTGTGGTTGGGGGGTCACTAAAACATGAACTGTATTAAAATGTCGCAGCATTAGGAAGGTTGAGAACCACTGCTCTAGTCCCTAGCCTCAACTTTCTAAGCACAAATAATGTGTGACTAAGGAAAGATGAATATCCCATAAAGTGACAAACATCTTGCTGTAACACTGTCTTAGGGTTACAATTGCTGCAATGAAACACCATGGCCAAAAGCACCTTGGGGAGGGAAGGATTTATTTGCTTACTATTCTGCATAACAGTTCCTTATGAAAGGTAGTGAGAGCAGGAACTTGTAGGCGGAGCTGATGCAGAGGTCACAGAGCAGTACAGCTTACTGTCTTGCTCTCCAAGGCTTGTTCAGTCTGCTTTACAGAACCCAGGACCACCATCCCAGGGACAGAACCACCTACAATGGGCTGGGCCATCTCCCATTGATCCCTAATTAAGAAAAATCCTTATAGCCAAATTTTATGGAGGCATTTTCTCAACTGAGGCTCCCTCCTCTCTGACAATTCTACCTTGTGTCAAATTGACATCAAACTAGCCGGTACAAGCTCGATATGTGAATGCAAGCTAAAACTGCAGGCACATTCAGAACAAGGAAACTTGGTGGGAAAGCAATGTGCTCATGGTGAACCCTTTGGGATGAAGCAGAGCTAATCCTGTTTCTAGCTTCATGTTGACTGTCCAGGAAAGTTAATTGCCCTATGGTCACTTCCTACATCGGAAAATTGGTGACTGAAGGTGGTACAGGGAGTCTCAAGGACGCAGCTTTTCTGAGTCACCATCCATGCAGGTACAGGTATTTTGGTGATGCCAGTGTCATCTATGCTCCTCTCAGCAGGCCTAAGTATGTTCATGTGAGTAATCCCAATAGATGTGTTGGGTCAGCAAGCTGGTGGAATGGTTTCTTTAGTCCTTGTGGTGGTTTGAATAAAAATGGCCCCTGCAGGCCCATAGGGAGTGGCACTAAGGAGGTATGGCCTTGTCGGCAGAAGTTTGTCACTGGGGCCTGATCTGTGGTTTCAGATGCTCAAGTCAGATTCCTGCTGCCTTTGGATCCAGACGCATAACTCTCAGCTACTTTTCCAATACCATGTCTACCTGCATGCCACCATGTTTCGTGCTCTGATGGCAATGAACTAAACCTCTGAACAGTAAACCAGCCCCCAATTAAATGTTTTCCATTTTAAGAGTTGCTGTGGTCATAGTGTCTCTTCACTTCAATAGAAACCCTAACTAAGACAGTCAGTTATTAGCAATCTGCGGACATTTATTCACATCTCAGAAAGATATCACTTGTATTTGTGTAAGTACACTCTGGGAAATCCAATGATAATGGACTTGCCTAATGTTCTGAGAAGGAATCTTATCATTGAGCTTTGTTCAACAAGTGTTTACTTTTTTTTGTTTGTTTGTTTATGGTTTTTCGAGACAGGGTTTCTCTGTGTAGCCCTGGCTGTCCTGGAACTCACTCTATAGACCGGGTTGGCCTCAAACTCAGAAATCCACCTGCCCTCTGCATACCAAGTACTGGGATTAAAGGCGGCACCACCTCTGCCTGGCTAAGTGTTTACTTATTTGTGACTAACCTGGTCCTCTTGGCCTTGAGGGAAGGATATGACCAAGCTAAGGACAAGATGAACTATCCAAAATACAAGTAATGTAAGAACAGCCAGTGTCCAGAGGAGGCATAGAAACAGAAGAGCATAAGCTAGACCTGCAAACACAGCCTGCACAGAGCCTCGTTCCCTGCAATGTGGAGACCACTCATTGATTCTTTTGGCTTAGTAACAGACCCCTGCACCTTAACACTTCCAGCCTTCTTCAGAGATAGGTGAAGGGATAATCTTTCTGTGCACAGTGTAAGGGTTGTCTCTGTATTATTCAAATGCTGATTTCTATACCAGGGGCAAAGAGTTGAGTATTGATAGACTTTGGTATTGTTATTTTTATGAAGCATCATCTGTCTCAGTGTTTTATAAACATTCTTCCACACCACCTTCTGACTGGTCAATAAACAGCTAATCACCCAATTAGCTGGGCAGAAGAGAATAGTGTGGAACTTCCAATTCCAGTGGGGTTGTGTGGGTCCCTGGGAGACCAGAGAGAGTCAGGGGGGAGGGGAAAGGAGGAAGAGGAAGAAGATAAGGAAGAAGAGCAGGAGGAAGAGGAGAAAGAGGGAGGCCATGAGGAAGGAAGAGCAGAAATGGTTATGAAGCAGAAGGTCTGGGAGAAGTCACAAGGAGCAGGTTCTCCTTGAGAAAATACATGGAGCAGAGCAAGCCAGGGAGAGGCAACTATAAGCAAATTGGGGCCTGTGGCTGGGAAGTAAATAGCTTAGAGGGTTAGAACAGCTCAGAACCTGCTTAGCTTAGGCTTACAGCTTGTTAATAAAAAAATCCAGGCAGGTCTCTGTGTCTATTATTCAAGAGCTAATACTGGCCTAGAAAACTCCCAAAGAATTACAGATACAGACATGTATTGCCTAGAACTTACTGGGTTCAGTGGAATGTGGAATTATTGAGTGACACTTTTATGATTTGATTTATTTTTAACAAAACCAGCTTTTATTATATTGTAAAAAAAAATGTAGTGGGCATAGCAGTGACAGAAGAACCAATTGCTTGCTCTTTAATGTTGTAGTACTGGACACTAACCCCATGGCTTTGCAGATGCTAAGTGAGCACTCTGCCACTGAACGCATCTATGTCTTCACTTTAAATCAATATCATCTACCTATAACCCAGCAGGTAGAGACAGAAAAATCAAGAGTTTAAGGTCTATCTCTACTACCTAGTGACTTTGAAGAGTACATCCAATTCACTCACTTTCTACTTATGCATGCATGTATGTATGTATGTATGTATGTATGTATGTATATATGTATACCTGGGAAGATGGTGGATGCCAAGCCTGACATCCTGAGTCCTAGTCCCTGGATCCACAAGTAGAAGGAAAGAAAGTGTGTCCTCTGACCTCCACATATGTATCACTGCATGTGTGTATATAGGCATCTGAACAAACACAAATAAACAACCACAATGAAATTTTAAAAAAATATTAGGGTCTGGGATATATGGTTTGGTTGTTAGAAAGCTTGCCTAGAATGCATGAACACTTGATTTCAATCTCTAACACCACCTAAAAGGGAGGAATCCTAGCACTGAGGAGGATCTGAAGTTCAAGGTCATGCTTGACTATACAGTAAAGTGGAAGCCAGCCTGGACCTGTCTAATAAATAAAAAAAACAAATAGAGTAGGAACCTTATCCAGAGATCCCTGTGTGGCTATAAAGATTTATGTACAGCTGCCTCTAGGTAAAAGATGCGAGTCTGTCTTCAGTAGTAAAAGGGATAATCATTGGGTAGAGACATTCTTAAAATCACAGCTATGGAAGAAGGCCCTGTGTGGTTATTGAGAAGCTGATGATTAGTTTGTGGGATGATATGTGACTTTTAGATTTGGCTGGTAAACATTCCTATCTCTAGTTTGATAGTCAAAGCTCTATCTTCCTAAAAGAACAGAGTTATGGCCATGACTGGCCAATGATAGCTAGCCTCCTTTGATCTTGATTGGCTCAGGGAAAGGCATACAGTGTTGTTGCAACCAGATCCGCTCTACCTGGCTTGAGACAAAAGACTTAACAAAAAATGTTGTGGCTTGCTCCGGTCTTCGGGTCAGGGTCTAGAGGGAGAGAGATAAGGAGAAGAGACGATAGGAATGGAGACAAGACAGAGGTTCTGATCCAGTCTCAAGTCTAGTCTGTTATTGAAAGGAAATCTGGAGTATTTATACACTTTTGCCACGCCCCTTGTAGGCACTAGCATGTGCGCCTTACAGGCATGGATAGCTGCTTTCTAGCCGCTTTCTGTTAAAAGTCGGCTCCCAACAGGTCCCCCTTTTTAATTATTTTTTCAAAAGGGAAGGCTGGGAAAACTTACGGAAACCGTGCCTGTCTTAGGTTGGAACAAAGGACCCCAGCCTCCCTTTCCTGTCCTTGGATACTCAACAGCCATTGGTTGAGCTCCTGTCTTAGGATGGTGAGGCCTCCCTTCTTTTAGGGGCAAGGGTCTCGATATGTTCTCTTACCCGTCATTGACTATCCGGCTTAGCACGTAAGTTAGGGGTTAATCCTCGTCAGTCTTGATGACAGAGGTTTCAGAGTCCCTTACTTCCAGCCTGTAATAATGGACCTGTATGGGTTTCATTTGAATAGCATCTATCTGTTGCCGTACAAAAGCCATCAGTCTGTTGAACAGCATAAACCCGAGAGACAAGAGACTTAATGCCTAAATAGTCAGTATAACAGCAACACTCTTTTTAAAGGGCAACACACAGAAATACAGAACTGATCATAGCTTTGATTTTTTTTTCTGGTTTTTTGAGACAGGGTTTCTCTGTGTAGTCCTGGCTGTCCTGGAACTCTCTGTAGACCAGGCTGGCCTGAACTCAGAAATCTGCCTGCCTCTGCCTCCCAAGTGCTGGGATTAAAAGGCGTGCGCCTCCACCGCCCAGCCATAGCTTTGATCTTAACAAAACAAGTAGGGAAATTCTCTGTCCCTGCTCAATCAATCTCAAACCCAAAAAACAACTATAATAACTGTGGTAGTGGGTTTAAACAATGTACCCCACTAAATTATAGGTCAGGAAATCAAGAGTCCAATAGAGCCACCCTGGAGATTCAGCATTGAGAACTTCCCAAGTCAGGTTTGCTCGTTGATCTGTTCCAGTTTGAAGGCAATTATGAAGCATCTTCATGTTTCCTTCATATTTCCTGTAAAGAAAAAATACGCTTCTCAGGGGGTTTATCCTCCCTGGATTTGTTATTGCTGTCTATTTGTTTAATCAGTCTTTCTGGCAGCCAACGTGCAGCATCTGCAATTTGGAAATATATGCAAACAGAACCTCTCCCCCAGATAAGCATTGGATCTGGCCCATTCCAGGTTCCAGTTAATGGGTCTTTCCAGAGGGCTGTTGCAAAATTCTTTTTGGTATCAGGATGCCAGAATCTATTGTGATTAGTAGGGTAAAATGGAAGTAACAATAGTTGAGCTATCCTCTTTCCCGTAGGAATGGTGACTATATTCTGAATTGCCTGTGCCATTACCTTAATCTCACCCTGATAATCATTATCTATAACTCCAGGAAAAATTTGTTGTCCCTGCATAGTAGTACTGCTTCTTCCCACTATCAGGCCAAACACATTTGGATAGAGCAGTCCAAACACTCCAGTGGGTAAGGCCTGAGGTCCCATTTCTGGGGTTAATACTGTGTGGGTGGCAGAACTGAGGTCCAGTTCTGCACTTCCTGGTGTTGCTCAACTAAGTTCAGAAAGGGATTGGTGTTTGCTGGTATGACACTGACTGCTCCATAAGCCTGTTTTGGCTTTTGTTGGTTCGGGGCCTGGAGTTGGCCCCTGTTCCCGTTTCCCTGATTATGGGAAAGGGTGTTTCCTTGTGCGTCTCTTTTAGACCTACATTCACTAGCCCAATGCCTTCTACGTTTGCAACGTGGGCAGAGCCCAGGCTGTTTGCTGGGCTGTCTCTGGCTTAACTCATTTTCTGCCTTGCAATCTCTTGCAAAGTGTCTAGGCTTGCCACATTTAAAA
The DNA here is from genome assembly GCA_030674055.1 of Rhabdomys pumilio. Taxonomy (NCBI): domain Eukaryota; kingdom Metazoa; phylum Chordata; class Mammalia; order Rodentia; family Muridae; genus Rhabdomys; species Rhabdomys pumilio. Next base: position 63,736,170 of record JANHMN010000013.1, read on the forward strand.
CAGGCCTTTTTATCTCTTCTTGCCAAAAATTATCTTACTGATTGTCTTTGCATGGCAGCAGCCATAGCTAAGCCATGTTGGTAGGAGGGACCTATGTCAGAACAGAGTCTGATATACCTGTAAGGTCTGTCTTTTTCCTATAGGGTCTAATGGCTGCTTGACATGCAGAATTGGCACTTTCATATGCAAGTTGTTTCACATAATCTACACTTGCCTCTGCATTACCAAAAATCCTCCCTGCTGTTGTCATTAATCGATGAACAAAGTCAGAAAATTGTTCATCAGGCCCTTGCCTGACTGCTGTTAAAGATGCACCAGGGTCTCCCTTTACCGGGAGTTTACGGCAAACCTTCATGGCTGCATTTTGAATTTGAGCATATAAACCTGGGTCATATTGCATCTGGTTATCACTAGAAGCAAATTGCCCTTCTCCTATTAAGGCATCAAAGGACCAACCATTGTCTGCCTGAATGTTTCTACTAGCTGTCTCTTTACAATTCTCATGATATTCTGATTTCCAAATAAGATAGTCTCCATCACTAAGAACTGCTCTCACTAACATATTCCAATCACTAGGAGTCAGCCACTCCTCTGCCACAGACTCTAAAATTGCAAGAGTAAAGGGAGCAGTGGCACCATATTGAGATACGGCATTTTTTAATTCTTTAATAATTTGAAAATTAAACCCTGTGTGATGTCTCCAAGCAACCCCTTGAGCGTCTCTGGTCTCTGATATAGGGAAAGCCTCAGCATCTCCCTTCTTTGGCTGATCTGTAGCTGAACTAAAACTAGAGGATAGAGACTGCTTTTGGACACTGGGTTGAGGATTTTTATCTGGGGGATTTTCGCAGTTGGCCTCTCGAGATCTCTTCCCTGTTCTTAATTTTTGTAGCTGATTAATTAAGTCCTGATACTCTTTTTCCAACTCTATTAGTTGTTTAAGAATAGAAATTTTATCCTGTAACTCCTTTCTGGGATCTACAACCACTGTCTCCACAATGGGAGCCTCTGGAAGTGGATACATACATTTCTTTTTATTTTGAACATGAAAGACAGCATCCAAGCAACAAAACAAAAGCAGGCAATTAACACACATGAGCAGCAAACAACAAAACAAAAACAGAGAGTTAAGTTCAGGCTGACTTATTATTTCTTGCCCCATTTTCATTATACCTTTCTCGAAGCTGCAGATTCCTGTGGCAATCAGCAGATCCTCCTAACGTCCTAACTGGGTCTCTTGTTCCTAACGTCCTAATGTCCTCCTTGCAGTTTTTACAGGGCACTGAAACTTTGTAACTTCTTTGTAGGCCCTCAGACCCACTCAGCTTTCAATACACGCTGGTGGTGCAGCCTAGAAGGCTGCCGAGCCGTATTCAGAGATTAGGGTGCAATGAACTTTTATCTCAGGTTAGTTAAGTCCTAAGTGAACTACTCTATTCCTCAGCTATGAGATCCCTTACAACCTGCGGTTTTCTAAGCCACGATCTCCTCTTTCTTCTTGTCCTTCCACCATCGTCTCCAACTTCTCCAATGTCCTACGTCACCTCTCTGTGTCTCTGTTCCCTCTGCCTCTCGTTGAGCATCAAAAATGTTGCAACCTGCTCGGCTCTACCTGGCTTGAGACAAAAGACTTAACAAAAAATGTTGCGGCTTAAAAGTCTGTTAAGGTACCTACTGCAATGTCATTTTTTAAAAAGGATTTCTACAGTTTAATAGTACTTTGCCAAGAACTGAGCAGGACAGGAATGAAGTACTCCCCTCCACCCTTTTTTCCCTTCAGACAGGGTCTTACTGTATACAGTCCTGACTGGCTTGTAACTTGATCCATAGACCAGGGTGATCTTATACTCACAGAGATCTACATCCCTCAGCTAAAAGTCAGCTCTAGGACCTAGTTTCTAGTCTGGTAAAACTCTCTGTTCTCCATTCTGTCTCTGGCAAGCCTCTGGTAATTCCCTTTTAGCTAGCGATGTAGGTGTAGGTCATGTGATTATGGGGACTGACAAGTCTGAAATATGCAATAATGGCCAGTCACACGCCATGCAAATACTGGCTTCTCCACCTCCAGGAAGTAAATACTCTTAAAAAAAAAAAAAAAAAAAAAAAAAGGAAAGGAAAGGAAAGGCAGAGCTGGGAGTGGTGGTACAAACCTGTAATCTCAGCACCTGGGAGGCTGAAGCAGGAGTTCCAAGAAATCCAGACAGCCAGAACTTCATGTATAAGAGACAAGTGCGCGACATAAAAAAAAAAAAAAAGCCTGATGACATTTGAGGACCTCCTTTCCCAGAGATCCGGAAAAATGCAGTTTCCCTTTATAAATTAAAGCAACCTCAACAGCACACTTTCCTGCTGGGTGGTTGAGCACATACGTGGCAGTCGGCTTCTAAAAGCATGATGGTGCTCAAAGGATATACAGTTAGTCCTGGGCACCTGCAGAGGGAAGCCTTAGGCACTCGCCGTTCACACCCCTTCTCCACCAAGCATTTGCGGCCCAGCAAGAGGAAGGCTGAACGACAGGTCAGAAAGTAGCGCGAAGTTAAATCAGTTGCTTACTGCAGGTAGTTGCGATCATTGGGAGGCCCAGAAGGTCAGGTTTGGCTGAATGGCTTGCCAACAGCTTGACAGAGTTGCTTGGCACCAGGCAGAAAACACAACCAAAAGCAGCGCCTGCCCCTCTCTGCCACGCCCACCCTCCTCACGACCGGACCCCCTCCCAGTTCAGGGAAGCCACTCGGCACAGCATTTCCGGTTCCAAACTCCCAACCGGCTTCCGTCATTCCCCCCAGTCATCAGCCCCGGCCCCGCCCCTACCGCTTCTTTGACACAGTCACGTGAGGCGTGCTCGCACGGCCTGCCGGGAGTAGTACTGCCGGCGGGTCAGGGTTCGGCCCAACATGGCGGCTCCTGTCGGACAGTGACCAAAGCTTTGCCGTAGGGAGGACTGAGCGGCGGTGGTCTGTGTCCCCACCTGCCAGGGTGGGATGCAAAGCCTCGGGGAGCGCTGAGCGGAGGCAAGGACGGGCTCAGGCCCCGAAAGCCGAAGCAGCAGCGGCTACGCGCAGTCGGCTGCAGGCTCCGGAGTGGGGCCGCGCCCGGCCGGGCAGGCGGCGGCGGCTGCGGCAAGCTCGGCTCTGAGGCGGGGCGGAGGCCGGGCGCTCGGCCGCGGTCATGGCCCAGTGCGTGCAGTCGGTGCAGGAGCTCATCCCCGACTCGTTCGTTCCCTGCGTCGCCGCGCTGTGCAGCGACGAAGCCGAGCGGCTCACCCGTCTCAACCACCTCAGCTTCGCCGAGCTCCTCAAGCCCTTTTCTCGCCTCACTTCTGAAGGTACGTGGTGTCCTTCCTCGTTCACCAGGCTGAAACCAAGCTGTGGCCGAGAGAAGGAAGTTGGGAGCAAGTGGAGGACAGAGGGGCGGCGGCGGCCCGGGGCTGCGGCCGGACGAGGGGCGGCGAGCGTCTGTCAAGACAGCGCGCTCCTGACCGCCCGGTTTTCTAGGCGCTTTCTTCCTTGGACGGACCGGGTCATTAAGTCGTGAGGATAAACTTGAGCCCCGACACAAGGGAGTCCAGAGTGCTGTTAGCAGTCACCGAACAGGATTTGGCACTTACTAGACAAAATAGAAAGATGCAGCCTCCGAACGGAGTGTAGAATGAAGATCTGTCTGCCCCCCACCCCCCCATCCAGTATTAAATTGGATTTTCAAAGTTATGTCGTTCATGACATTCGTCTAGCCTTGAGTGTCACCTCTTTCTGAACTTCTGTTTGGCTATTTACTTTTTTCCTTTTGACAATTCAAACAAGTTAATAGCCGTGGCAGCAGTTTGCACAGTCTCAAGAAAGCAAGCAAAAAGTCAGCATGAGTAATAAAGAATGGAGCAGCGTTGTAGCTCGCTTGGTAGAGTGCCCGCCTAGCCTGCTGGACGCCGCCATCGATTGGATTCTCAGTACCACATAACCTTTGCACACCTGTGATCCTAGCACTGAGGGAGAGGCAAGAAGTTTAAGTCTTTCCTGGTCTCTGTATCGAGGCCAGCCAGGGGTACATAAGAACCTATCTAAAGAGAAAAAAGTAAAAAAAAAAAAAAGTTAAAAGTTTTTTTTTTGTTTTGTTTTTATTTTAAAAAAGGACAGGATAAATTGTAGTTAACAATGTAGATGTTTAAGATTTAGGACTAGACAGTGCAAGCAGTTTGCTTTTTTTCATATTGATGATTAATCATAAGAAATGTATTCATATTTAATATTTATTTGCTTTATCCAGCTTTATTTTTGTTAATTTTCAAGATGGGGTTTCACTCTAGGCCAGGCTGGTCTGGAACTCAAACCCCAGGCAATCCTCCTGTCTCAGTTTCTTGAGTGTTGAGATTAATGGCATAAGCCATCATACTTGGCTCCTTCTCCAGTCTTTGACATTGTTTTTTATTAAGGAAAAAACTAAATTATGCTTATATTTTTATTCAAAGGGCTAGAGAGATGGCCCAGTGGTTAAGAGCTCTTGATGAAGACCATATTTTGATTCCCAGCATCCATTGTGTTGGCTCAGAACTTCCTGTAACTCTTCGGGGGCAATCCAACACCCCCCCCCCACACACACACAGAGAAAAAGAGAGGGAGAGAGACTGAGAGACTGACTGACTCACTCACTCAAGTATGCTTTAAACTGATATTTTTCAAACCAAACCTAGCTAAAAAGAGCAGGTGAAGTTCCTTTGAAATTTAGGTTCTGTTAATGATGATGTGTTCTCTTAGAAACTTTTGTTAACCAAATGACTGTGGTGTTGATTTTGTTAAGGTGTTTATCCACAAACTATAGTGTTTTTTTTGTTTGTTTGTTTGTTTTTTTTGTTTTTGTTTTTGTTGTTGTTGATTCACTTGTTTACACGCCTCAGGCAGGCTTTTGAAGCTTTGCAAGTTATCTTTGTAGTTAGGGTGGAAGGAACTATCCCTGACTGAGGGCAGAGAGATGGTGCAGTGGTAAAAGCCCAGGCTGCTCTGCAGAGGACTGTGGTTCCATTCCCAGCATCCATTTGGCAGCTTATAAGTGTCAGTGACTCTAGTCCTAGGGGATCCAGCACTGTTGTCTGACACAGCGCTGTTCACAGATGTACTTACATACACGTAGGTATACATATAAAACTAAGCAAAAAGACCTTTTCTGAGACAAGGTCTGTGTAGTCCTGGTCTATTAAATAGACCAGGGTGGCCTTGAACTCAGATGATACATCTCTGCCCGTGGGTAGAGGGCGATGGACTGAGAACACAGACCACCAAAGTAGTGTAGCACCACACCTGGCTAATCTAAATCTTGGATTCTCTTCAACTCTTCAGCCTGTAGTTTCTTCACTGTTACATTCCTCCCATGCTTTAGAGCAGTGGTTCTCAACCTGCTGATTGCCCTGAAGCTTTAATACAGCCCTAAGATTATTCATTGCTACTTTAAAACTGTAATTAGGCTACTATTATGGATCATAATGTGAATATGTGATAGGAATGATGTCTGATAAGTGATTCCCCACAGGAGTAGAGACATTGCTCTACTGTTGCCATGAACAGCAAATGCATTTGTAATTATTCTTTTGGGAGTGGAGTTTATAGGCCTTGAGTATTAGCTCAGATTGACTTGTGTTTCTCTTTGTAGCCCAATGTAGCTTCAATGTTGAAATCCTCTTGCCTCAGCCTCCTGAGTGCTGGAGCTGCAGGTGTGTATCACTGTGCCTTGTTTTAGTTTATAGTCTTAAACATTTCCCTATTCCCCATACATACAAGGTCCTACACATGCTAAGCAAGGGCTAACTCATGGAGCTACATTCCTGGCCCCTCTACAACTTAAATTCTTAAAATGATGTCAGTTTGACTTTGTGTGTGCTCTTTCTTGTTGTGTTAAGGAAAAGAGATAATTTTAATACTTTTAGGCTTGTTTCATGTAGCTTTTCTTTTAGTCAGGGAGTCTTTCATTGTTATGCCATTTATTATTGTTGTTATTTTGGAGCAGGGTTGGTTATGTTGCTGAAGCTGGGCTTAAACTCAGTATGTAGCCCAGGCTGACCTCCAGCCCATGGTGATTCTCCTACCTCAGCTTGCTATGTGTGATTACAAGTGCACCACTATTTAACTGTTACTGTTCTTTTAAAACTAAGGACATTGACGTACAGAAATAATAGCTTATCTGCAGTTTTATAATCTAGGAACGATTTAAAAACAGTGTGACTTAAGATACTGTGATCTGAATCATCATCTAATCTGGAAGTGCTTAAAATTACTTATTTATACTGGGAAGCAAGGTCTCCTGTAACCCAGGTTGGCCTTGAACTCCTGATCTTCCTGACTTACATTTTAAGCATTAGGATTACAAGCATGTATTACCACTTCAGAGCTCATGAATATAGTTAAATTTTTTGGTAGGCATAATAAAATATATAAGAAAAAAACAGCAAATGAAAATGTTTTTTTTGACGCTGAAAATTGAACTTGGTACCTCTTGCACTACTTGTTTTTCACTTTGTGGGATTCCCCACTGGTGAGATTAGTTCTAGTAATCTAACCTATTTACCACATACTTTTTTAAAAAGATTTATTTATTTATTTTATGTATATGAATACACCATTGCTCTCTTCAGACATACCATAAGGGGGCATCAGATCCCATTGCAGATGGCTGTGAGCCACCATGTGGTTGCTGGGATTTGAACTCAGGACCTCTGGAAGAGCAGTCAGTGCTCTTAACCACTGAGCCATCTCTCCAGCCCTAACGCATACATTTATAAAGTTTTGGCGCAGATTTGTTTTAAGAGGTATCCAGTAATGTGATAGCTCCCCAAAAGCTGTAAAGGGAGGTTTTGCATTCTTTTTTTGTTGCAAAGTTTTTGAAATTCTGTAAACACTTAAATAACCTTTTTTGTGAGTAGGTGCATTTTTAGAGACTCAGCCTTCTGTGGTGTGATAGTTCCGTTCCTTAGACAGTGCAGTGATGAGGGAACTATCTGGCTACTTCTGTTTCCTTCTGCAGCATGGGAAAAACTAGGAAGGAGTACAGTGAGTGGTTATAGGAAAAGCAATCGCTGCTTATTCAGGGCTCTGGGAAGGAATGAGGGTAGATTGGTGTCTTAGTTTCTTTTGCTGTTCCTGTGATAAAATACTCTGACAAAAGCAGCTTAAGAGAGAAGGGGTTTATTTTAGCTCACTTGAAGTATAGTCCATTATGACAGAGAAGTGAAGACAGCAGGAGTCTGAAGCATCTGGTCACATTGTATCAACAATTAGGAAACATAGATGACTGCAAACTAGAGCTATCTTTTTCCATTTTATACAGTTCAGGATTCCTTTAAGGAGACAGTTTCTTTTATAGTCAAGGTGGAGTAACCATCACAATCAAGATAACTATAGTGGCATGCCCTGTTTTCAGTGATTGTAGTTAAGACTGCATCAAGTGGTTAGGTCAGAAGGTGTAAATTGTACTCTAGTGGTTAAGGGAGAGTGTCAGGAAATCTGTCTTCTGGGGTACAGAATACAGAGGAGATCCTGGGAGAGAAGCTTGAATTTTAGGAAGGGGCTTTTTGATTTTGTCTAGTGGTAAATTTGAATTCTCGAGAAGGCCATTTTGGCAGATCATTGAGTTTGTAGTTTGTAAGGTTTCATACTGAGTTGGTATACATTTTTAAAAAGTTTAAGCTGGCATAATACATGTCTATAATCCTATTGTTTTAGAGGCCGAATCAGGAGGATTTCTTGCTTGATACCAGCTTGAATTACATAGGGAATCACTCAAAAAAGAAGAAAAAAAGTTCAAAGGTGATTAAGATACAGACTACAGTGGCAGCATAAAAAAAATTGGTAGAGGGCTGGAGAGATGGTTCAGTGGTTAAGAGCACCAAATGCTCTTCCAGAGGTCCTGAGTTCAATTCCCAGCAATCACATGGTGGCTCACAACCATCTGTAATGGGATCTGATGCCCTCTTCTGGTGTTTCTCAAGAGAGCAATGGTGTACTCATATACATTAAATAAATAAATCTTAAAAAAAATTGGTAGAACATGAAGTTGTGAGGGGGTTGGGGGGAGTTAATAGAGGTCAAGAGTGTGAACACAATTAAATATATTGTGTGCACGTGTGCAATTCTCAGAGTTAAGTGGAAACGGAAAATATATTTTAAAAGTTGGTGAAACACCCCACCGCCTTGTTGATGTTATTGATAAATAAAACTTTGGACTGTGTGTGTGTGTGTGTGTGTGTGTGTGTGTGTGTGTGTGTATGTGTGTGAGAGAGAGAGAGAAAGGAGCAAGAGAGATTCTTCAAAGGTTTTTTTTTTTTTTTAACACGTTAGGCAGTAAGTCGTGAGAATACCACTTTAGATCCAAGTAGTAAAACAAGTTAATTTTTTTGTTTTGTTTTGTTTTTTGTTTTTCGAGACAGGGTTTCTCTGTGTAGCCCTGGCTGTCCTGGAACTCACTCTGTAGACCAGGCTAGCCTCGAATTCAGAAATCCGCCTGCTTCTGCCTCCCAAGTGCTGGGATCAAAGGTGTGTACCACCACTGCCCAGCAACAAGTTAAATTTTTTAAAAAAGATTTATTTATTTTTATTTTATGAGTATGAGTGTTTTTGCTTGGTGTCTGTGCACCATTTGTTGCTGGCGGAGTCAGAAGAGGGTTTTGATCCCCTGGAGCTGGAGATAAACACAGTTGCTAGCCACCCTGCAAGTGCTGGGAATCAAATGGTCCCTGGAAGAACAACTGGAGGTCTTACTGAGCCATCTCTCTTGCCCCCAAGTTAAATTTTCTTTATTTAGAGGAAGGAATGCAAACAAACAACACTAAATTTTATTTGTGGCCTGCAAATTTATTTGATTTGCCCTGAGTTCTGAGATCAAACTTGGCTTAGTAGTATTTTCAGTAGACTTATCTTTAGTTTCAATAAAAAAAACAGTTTTAAAATATACTGAAATGAAGGTTGCTAGAAGAAATTTGAGCACTATTTTTGTAAAGGACCTTGAAAATAGAGTTTAGACTTCATGTGCATATATATCAGATGATAGAGAGCCACTAAGGTTCTTTGTGTGTTTATAAAATCTAAAAAGAATTAAATGCACTGAATATATGATAAAGCATAGTTAACTGCTTCTGTCTTCTTGAAAAGAATGCTTGTGCTATCAATACAACACTCTACCGCATCCTTGGAGGTTCTTTGTCTCATACTGATAAGTCAGGGCTTTTTTTTTAACCTCTTAAAAAACTTAGCACGTCCTTTGTAGATATATGATGGCTTCCAATTTTTTGAAAAATTTTTATGGGAATCCTGTGTCTAAGAATGCTTGTGTATTTGTTCTTTTATTTATTTATTTTTTTGTATGTTTGTCTCTGGTTTTCTGTTGTTGTTGTTTGTTTTTGTTTTATTTTTTCCTTGTTTGTTTTTTTTTTGTTATATTTAGATTTGTTTTTGATTATCTTATTGTAGCTTATTATTCTTTGGTTTTTAGAGACAGGGTTTCTCTATGTAGCCTTGGCTGTCCTGGAACTCACTCTGTAGACCAGGCTGGTGCTTATTATTCTTTAGCTGCCTATTCGTTTTCTAACTAGAGGCAGGATATAGATCTGGATGGGAGGGGAGAAACTGGGAGGGGTAGGGGGAGGGGAACCATAATCAGAATATATTGTATGAAATAAATGCAGTGAGTCCCCTAACATTTATTCAGGGATTTGTACTGACCATCTACTAACCATAACCATCTATTTCAAAGAGCTACTCATTCCTTCCTGTTTGTTTAATGGTAGTGCTCTCATAATTTTAAATAGTATTTTATTGTATCATTTTAGACATGTTTTAGGAAAATTCCACTTAAATATTAACTTCACAGTTTTAGAAGTATGTTTAAATTGATTAAATTTATTTAAATGATAATTCTATAGATCTTGAATCGTTTTCTACATGACTTAGAGAAGTTTGACAGATAATCCTAAGAAATGCCTTTGAAAGGCAGCTTCTTTAATTTGTTTACTTTCTCTGTTTCCTACCTTTTCCCACCTCCCTTTTCCTCTTTTTCCCTCTTTCCCATTCTTCTCTTCGTGATAAAGTCTTGTATAGGTCAGGCTGGCCTTGAAGTCCTGGCCCTCTTGCCTTCACCTACAAAATGGAGTAACAAATGTGTACCACCATACTTTCCCTTGTTTGCTATAGCCATCATAGTAATTTAAGTTAAATATCATTTAGTTATAAACTTTCCCTTTTTTCCTTTTGATATTCAGGGGTCAAGCCTTTTTGAGGGACTTATACCCCAAACCTACAGCATTTTATCTTAGCACTGTTCTTGTTGCTGGTCTGTTGTGACAAAATCAACTTGGGAAGAAGGGTTGTTTTGATTGGTAGTTTAGGGTATAGTTCATCACGGTGGGAAGAGCAGTAGTAGGATATGGTCTCACCAGTCTGCAGTTAGGAGGCAGAGACTCAGTGCTGCTGCTCAGCCCCTTCCTCCTCTGCCTTCATTTCTGAGACCCTAGCCCGCAGGACAATGCCAGCCATGGTTAATCCAGTCTGTAAATTATCCCAGTCAGACCAGAGGTTGTCTCCTAGATCAGTCTAGATTCTCTCACGTTGAGACTGTCACTATTGATCACCACATATGTGTCTCTTGTCAACTTGATACCCAAATAATATCACTTTGAAATATTTAAATTTTTATTTTATCTTTTGCTTGCCTGTAACTTTGTCTATGCACACATGGGTGCCTGCAGTCCCCTCCAAGGTCAGATGGAGCTGTCTGATTCCTCAGAACTAGAGTTATAGATGGTTCTGGGTTTTCACGTGGATGCTGGGATTTGAACTCAAGTCCTCTAGAAGAACTGCTAGTGTTCCTAACCACAGAGTTGTCTCTGCAGCCCCCAGTGTCTCAGTTTTAAGCTACAACCTTTTGCCTTTTGTCCCTATAGGCACATAAAAGTACTTCATAATGTGAAATGCATTCAGTCTAAATTCAAAGCCTTTGTAGGTTTTTGTTGTTGTTGTTGTTTTTTTTTTTTTTGAGACAGGATTTCTCTGTGTAGCTCTGGCTGTCCTGGAACTCACTCTGTAGACCAGGCTGGCCTCGAACTCAGAAATCCGCCTGCCTCTGCCTCCCAAGTGCTGGGATCAAAGGCGTGCACCACCATCGCCCGGCTGCCTTTGTAGTTTTTAACAGTACAATATTATTCTGAAGTTAAGTGCAAAGTTTCTTCTGAAACTCTGGTGATGTCTTCACATAAACTATAAAATAAAATAATAAAAACAACAGATTCATACTTCCAATATGGGATGATACAAAATAAACACTCCCATTTCTAAAGAGGGGAATGAGAGTATAGCAAGAACAGTTTGGACTAATACAGGACTTAATGCCCAGCAGGCAAACATTAAATCTGAGGCTCTGTGTTGGGTGTCTGGGCCTGTGTTCCAGCTGACTTGTGTACCTCCACCCTTCCTGGTCTGCTACCTGGAGCACATGCAGGCTCTCAAACCAGTCTCACTTTGTTCCTGTAGCTTTCTGTAGCAGTTGTCCCATTGCCCTGGCCTTTTTTGGCATTGAGGATCTCCCAGTGCAGTGTGGGCTTTTCCTTCTCCGTTTCTTTCACAGTGCTCTCAGGCTCTCTTAGCAGGGAATCCAACCCTGTCACATACTGCCTTCACTTAAGGGCATTTTAGAACCTTGGCAAAGCCTTCTGTGCCCTTCCATGCCTGTAAAACTAGTATCATGTGTGTGTTGCCAGCTTGAGGTGTAGTTTAGGCTTCCTGGACCACTGTTGAATTGTTCTCTGTCCCTTCCAAGATGACTCTGGGGAGACAATTTTCCCTACAGTTGTTTTTGAGCAGGCCATCCTTTCAGTAGCATTGTTTATACTCCTTTAAGGGAGTTTGGATTTTCTCAAGGTGTAGTACTAAGAGACTGGAGCTGCTATGTGGGTAATTTTCCTGTTGTTTCAGTTCAAGTAGGTTTCTCTAGAATGGTACCAATTTTTATTTTTTTTTAATGATTACATCTTTCTCACCAGCATGGCTTGTCTGCAACTTTTACATACATACACACACATGCACACTCTTTTCTCTCTCTCTCTCTCTCTCTCTCTCTCTCTCTCTCTCTCTCACACACATACACACACACACACATATATATATACATATATATATATATGCATATATATATATATACGTATACGTACACACACACACATACATACACACACAGAGTAATATTGTGTTATTAAAAACTACAATGCCCACCATATTTAGCTGCTTATAGTATTTGATAATTATGAAACAACTTTAAGGAAAATACATGCAAAATATGTTCCTAAAGATACCAAAGGTATACCATAATACTCTGGCAGTTCTGTTTTCCTTTATTTTTCTTTCTCCCTTTTCTCTTTTCTGTGTCATAAATTGTGTGTGTATGTGAGGGAGTTTGTGAGAGTGAGTGTGTGTGTGTATAGTTACCTGTGTGTAGGTCAGAGGAACTTGTGGAAATTTTTCTCTTCTTCCAACATATGTGATCTAGGGATCAAACTCTAGTCTCAGGCTTGGCAGCAAATGCCTTTACCTGCTGAATCATCCTGCTGACCCCTTGACTTCAGCTTTAAACTCCCCTTTTTGAACAAATGGCACATTTTACCACTTGTAAGCAGCAAGCAGTAATCAAGATGCATTCTCATCCAATCAGAGTAATCCATTACCTTTGAATTTGGCCTCACTGAAGCTCTCAGGCTGTATGGACAGAGGCAGCCAGATTCTTTGTCAAAATATAGCAGGAATGACTTCTAGCTAGTTCCTGTGGAGTCCATCTTCCTCTTTGAAACCTCATAAGCAAAGCCTCTACTACTAATGGTTTTCTTGGCAATCTGATTTTCCAAATCCCTACCAGAATGGCCTTTTAAACTCCTTTTACAGCATTGTAGGGCTTTAAGGCCCAGAGTTCTAAGCCCTTTGACATTCTTCTTGTGAAGAGTCTCAAAGACCTAACAATCATGGTCAGATTTATCACAAGTTCCACTTCTGCTATCAGTTTCGTTTCTTTTCTTTTCTTTTTTCTTTTGTTTTTTTTTTTTTTTTGTTTTTTGTTTTGTTTGTTTGTTTGTTTTTTGGTTTTTCGAGACAGGGTTTCTCTGTGTAGTCCTGGCTGTCCTGGAACTCACTCTGTAGACCAGGCTGGCCTCAAACTCAGAAATCCGCCTGCCTCTGCCTCCCAAGTGCTGGAATCAAAGGTGTGTGCCACTACTGCCCGGCTGCTATCAGTTTCTTATTAGTTACTTTCTTGACTGTTGTGACAAAATACCTGATAAAAACATCTTAAAGGAGGGCAAGTTGATTTGGCAGTTTGACAGTGTACTCCCTTAGGGGAGGACACAGCAGCAGAACAGGAGGCTGCTGCTTACCTCACATTCACAGTCACCAGAAAGATGCTAGTACTCAGCTCACTTTGTCTTTTCTATTCAGTGTAAGACTTGAGCCCATGTTGTGATCTAAGTCAGTCCACATTCAGGGTGGGTTCCTTCACTTCCTTGAATCTAATCTAGGTTTGTCTCCTGGTGACTCTAGAGCCTGTCAAAATGACAATATTAACCACAACTACTACTATGTTGATGTAATTTCATAATTCATCTCCAAAGTTCTGAAGTGTGTGTGTGTGTGTGTGTGTGTGTTTCTAGTTTGAATCCAGGGCCTGGGGTATGCAGGGTAAGCATATAGTACCATTCTCAACCCTCAAAGAGGTTTGCTACTTATATGTTACTTATTTACTACTTGTATGTTTCTCAAGATATCAAAGGTGTACTCTGACAATTCTCTTTTCCTTTATTTTCCTCCTCGTCCCTTTTTGGTGTCAGAGTTACATAGTTGAGAAGTTTTAATTACTGAGGGAGGTCTATTTAAGTGGGAAAACAATCAGATGAGTGCAGAGAACACAACAAATCTTCATTATTCAGCTGGAAAATGCAAAATTTGTCATTTTCCTAAATCTTTGTGTGTATGCATATGTGCGTCCATGATATATGTGTGTGTGTGTGTGTGTGTGTGTGTGTGTGTGTGTGTGTGTGTGTTGCTTACAGGGCAGGGGAAACCTTGCGTATCTATCTTTCTTCCACCTTGTTTGAACTAGGTTTTCCTTGTTCATCCCTGCATGTGTCATGTTGGCCTATGAGTATTCCAGGTATCCCAGGATTCTCTTGTTTCCACCACCGTGTCTCTGATTTCACACCTGTAATTCAAGCACTAAAGAAGCTCAGGCCAGAGGTGTGCCTTGCTATAAGTTGAAAGCCAGCCCAGACTACAAAATGAGGCAAATATTCATGGCATATGCTATTTTGATATTTTATTGTTATTTATTATTATTTTTATTTTGCTGAAACAGTCCCCTCATTTTGGACAACTCTAAATGTAGGAGAAACAGGACCTATAGGGAAAATTGTGATCAATAGCATTGTGTGAGAAGAAGGTTTTTTGTTTGTTTGTTTGTTTGTTTTGTTTTGTTTTCCTTTTTGAGACAGCTTCATGTAACCCAGGCTGGCCTCAAACTCCTGATCCTCCTGCTTCTACTTTCCAGGTTCTGGGATTATAGATATATGCCGCTATGGCTGACTAAGAAGGGGAAAGTTTATGATTAGTAGGTATTTCTTTTGGTTTGTAAGGGAAAATGTAGCCAGTTGCATTTTAGAAGAATATTCTTTTAGTTCTTAGTTTCTGATTTCCTTTGTGTTTGAAAACAGTTGGTTTAGGATGCATTTTACCAAGTTAATTTAAAATTTCTTTCTCTCTTTTTTTAAAAGTTCACATGAGAGATCCTAATAATCAACTGCATATAATTAAAAATTTGAAGATAGCAGTAAGCAACATTGTCACCCAGCCACCTCAGCCGGGAGCCATTGGGAAGCTTTTGAATGATGTTGTTTCTGGCAGCCAGCCTGCAGAAGGATTAGTTGCTAATGTGATTACAGCGGGAGATTATGACCTTAACATTAGTGGTAAGTAATAATTGTTATTATTTTTTAAGTGAAAATTTCTTTTGTTAGAATAATTCATTTTGTCTTGGAAACCTTTGAACCAAGTACTTGAGTGCTTACAGGGTGCTAGATCTGGGCCTATGGAGCAGAGCTGAAAGACTCCTGGAACTTCTCTGTTTGTGTAAGTAGCTTGGGTAGTCAGTGTTCCATGGGAAAACTAACCACAGATCATGGGGGTCTGATTTTTGTATGATTTAATTATTAAATGAAAAGCATGATAAACTTTTAATCTTACTTGGTATTAAGTGGAAATGCTTATAAAATAGATGTAAGTAGATAGTTTAGATATCTTACACTGTTTAGATAGTGTTTTCATGATAAGGCTGATAAAATATTACATTAATATGTTGAATGAATTAATATTTGATGTGATTCTTTTTCAGTGTCCAAAAGTCTTATTAAAAATACGTAAGGTGAATTCTTAAAAGGAAAGTATGTCATCTAATTACAGTCTCTCAACAGCTTTAAAAACTGCTTAAAAAAGCAGCTTATTTTTTTTCAGTTATTGTAATTGATATTCTGACACTTTTATACTTACTAGTTATATAGCTAAAGATCTTCCTGGGCCAGTGAGATGGCTCAGCTAGTAAAGTGTTTGCCATGCAAGGCTGACAGCTGGAGTGTGAGCCCCAGAACTCAGGGAATGACTTCACAAAGTTGTCCTCTGACCTCCAGGTCATGGGCACTGTGGCACACATGCACCCCCTCGTGTATTATTATCATTATTGTTATTAATAATAAATACAATAATATAACTATTATTACTGTTCAGAACTTGCTGCCATGTACAGAGAACAGGTTGTATGTAGGTCAGCATGGTATTTAGTCTGTAGGTATATATGTTCAGAAATGTGTATAGAATTACTGTGTTTCAGTCTGCCATATTTTTCTTTGCCATTAGTTTTAATTGCAGCAGTGTAGATTAACCTGATTATTTTATTTTATCTTTTTTTATTTTATAGTTCTGGGACTTATCCCAGGGCCTAAAACATGCTGGTAGTCATTGATCTTACCACTCAAACACCAATCAAAATTTGAATTTTTAGATACAGGGTTAATCAGCTTCTGGCTCAATGTATTTTAAAGCGATGCAAAATTTTGAATATTTACCTGAGAAGCGGTAGAATTTGAGGTCTTTGTTGTTTTGTTAGTGTTGTATGAAAGGCAAGGAGTCAGATGCTAGTATCTTAAGCATTTATACTACAAACCTGAATTAGTTGGGTAGTTGAGGTAGGCTCTGACTATTGATGAGGCTTTGCTTCATCTTTGAAAACATGAACCTGGTGACATGGATTCTTTTTCCTCTACTCCTAACCCCTTCCATTTGCTCTTTGTCTGCTCTCCTCACCCGCTCCTCTCCCTCTCTTTGCCCTTCTTCCATCCCCTTCTGTGATCTCCCTTTCTCTGTCTGCCTGCCCCCATTGTTTTGTTTTCGAGACACAGTCTTACTGTGTAGCCCTTGATGCTGTCTTAGGGTTTCCATTGCTATGAAGAAAAACCATGACCAAGGCAACTTATGAAGGCAAACATTTAATTATGATTTTAGAGGTTTAGTTCATTATCATTATGACAGGAAGCATGGCAGCCAGCATCCAGTCAGACATGGTGCTGGAGAAGGAGTTGATAGTTCTACATTTTGAGCATAAGGCAATCAGGAGAGACTGGCATCCTCAGACAGCTAGGAGGAAGCTGTCTTCTGCACTTCGTAAAGCCTGAGCATAGGAGGAGACCTCCAAAGCCCACCCCACAGTGACACAGTTTCTCCAACAAGGCCACACCTTCTAATAGTGCCACTCCCTAGGGGCCAAGCACATTCAAACCACCACATTGGCCCATAACTCAAAGCAATTCACCTGCCTCTTCTTTCTGAGTCTTGGAATTAAAGATGTGCACCTGTCTTAGCTAGGGTTTTCATTGCTGTGAAAAGACACCATGAACAAGGTGACTCTTACAAAGGACAACATTTAATTAGGGCTGTCTTACAGTTTCAGAGGTTCAGTCCATTATCATCATGGCAGGAAACATGACAGTCTCCAGGTAGACATGGTGCTGGGGATGGAGCTGAGAGTTCTACATCTTGTTCTGAAGGCAGACAGGAGAAGACTGGCATCCTCAGGTAGCTAAGAGGAAGGCCTCAAAGCCCACCCCATAGTGTCACACTTTCTCTAACAAGAAATAAAACTTCATCTTCTAATGGTGCCACTCCACGGGCCAGCCATATTCAAACCACCACATTACCATCACACTGCATTTTATTTTGATAAAAAGGAAAAGCATGCTATCCTTGTCTTACGGAGGCAGAGTGCATTGTGTAGAAGAGATACTGCTTTCAGACTCCTTTGGTAACTGAGGATGACCTGGACGTCCTCATCTCCTGCCTTCCCCCAAGTGCTTGCTTGGCTTGTTAAAGGACACTTTCACAGGGTTTCATGGCTGCTATTTCCCTTGCCAAGAAAAAAAGAGAATAGGAGCAAAATAGTGATGTCATCCCAAACTATGTACAAGCATGTTTAAGGTGGGAGATTGTCATTAAGTGTTACGATCTGTGTTAAACACTAAAATTAAAAAGTAACATTTCTCTCCACATCCTACAAACAACGTAATATTAAAAATACAACAAAAATAGTTTAGTGGCAGTTAACGAAGTTAAAGGCAGACAGATGAACCGCACATTTTTACAGCTCCTCCGGAAAACATATGGCTGAGTGAAAAACCTGTTAACCTGTCTGAAGGATGAAAACACATTTCTGCCTTGCTTCATATACCTGTGCCCATGACTTATGTCAGAGTGTTTTTCTTGCTTTTTTCTTTTTTATTCAATTTAATTAAAAGTTTATATAGTTTTACAAATATCTGTGTCTCCAAAGTCAAATCATGAAATACAGTTGGTATTGTAGCTCAGCAGTAGAGTACCTATCTATGGTGCATGAAATCCTGAGCCTGATCATTAGTACCACATAAATCATGTCTGGTGGCACACACCTGCAGCCCAGCACTTGGGAGGTGGAGGCAAAAAGGTCAGAAATGTATTTGTTTAATTTCTGTTGGCTCTGGTTTAATACCCTGACAAAAGGTTTGCTCTGGGGAAGAAATGCCAGTCAAGGCCAGCCAGTCATGTTACTTTGGCAGTCTCACGTAGAATGGGAATAGGAAAAGGGGCCAGGCTGGAAAACCCCAAAGCCTATCTCTCTCTCTCTTTTTTTTTTTTTTTTTCTGTTTCTCTGTGTAGCCCTTAGCCCTGGCTGTCCTGGAACTCACTCTGTAGACCAGGCTGGCCTCGAACTCAGAAATCCTTCTGCCTCTGCCTCCCAAGTGCTGGGACTAAACGCGTGCGCCACCACTGCCTGGCCAACTCAAAGACATCTTAAGAGTGCACAGAGTAAAACAGCTACACACACACAAAGAATCACCTGGCTCAAAATGTCAAGATGGATAAGGCTCACAAATTCTATATCCTGACAACTTGAATATGACTACAAGAAAGCTTTTTAAAATTTTACATATTATCAATACTGTGTATGTGTATGCCAGAGAGAGAGAGAGAGAGAGAGAGAGAGGAAGAGAGAGGGAGAGAGAGAGGGAGAGAGAGAGGGAGAGAGAAAGAGGAAGAGAAAGAGAGAAAGAAAGAAAGAAAGAGAGAGAGAGAGAGAATGTGTGTGCATGCATATGGAGGTGAGAGGACGGCTTTCAGGTTGGTTCTTTGCTTATATTATGGGTTCTGAGAACTGAACCCAGTTGGTCAGGTTTGCAGCAATAAGCACCATCTCATTGACCCATCAAAGCCTTTGTAAAGAGAATGTCAAGAATATAATTACTTTATAATCAGGTCAACTCTTTAGCAACTAACTTTACATTTTTTTTCTAATTTGGATATACTTAAACTTAGGCATGGTGGTTCGTGCCTCTAATCCCAGCACTCAAGAGTCTGAAACAGAAGGATAACAAACCTGACATCAGCCTGGGCTATAAAATGAGATCAGGTCTCAAACAGCTAAGTAAAAGAGAAATAGAAAACGAAAAGAAAGGGTAAAGTCCATTGGGCAAACATAGCGGTATATATACCCTGTAATACAAGCACTTGCAAAGTGAAGGCTGGAGGACCAGGTATAAATGACTAGAAAGGTAGAAGAAAAAAAACAATACATGTTGACCAAATACCATTATCTCATCTGGTATTATATAAGCTTTTTGTTATTTGTTTTGTTTTTTGAGATAGCATCTCCCTGTGTAGCCCTGTCTGACCTTTTGATTACCCGTATAGACTATTATTTGTGTCACCACAACCAGAGAAATATACAAACTTTTTTTTTTTTTAACTGCAGCCAGGTGTGGTGCCACACACCTTTAGTTCCAGCATGGGAAGGCAGAGGCAGACAGGTCTCTGAGTTCAAGGACAGCCTGGTCTACATAGCACAACACAGAGGACCATGTCCCAAAGGGGGAAAAATTAACTACAACAATGTTCTACAAGAAACACTCTTATATTCAGTCTGGTTAGGAGGATGTTATTATAACATTTCCCCACAATATTATAATCTTCGTGGAAACAGAGAATGAATGACACAACTATAGGTATTTGTCACAATATGAAACTAATTTTCTAACCAACCACAAAAAATTCTTCTTTCCAAACCAAATAATCTCCAGCTAAAATATTCATGTGTTTTTAATTTATCATCAATACCAAGAAAAGTTATCAAAAACTAACAAAGTATCTCAAAGAAAATGGCTCATTTCACAGAAATGACTATATAGCCATAACAATTTTGATTAGTTGTTCACCTTTGCTGACTTACAGTTGCTTAAAAATTAACAAAATAAACAACAACAACACAACTGTCGTCAGAGGGAAAAGTTTCCATTTGGTAGTGGATCTTCGAAATCACTATGCCAAACTACATCATCTGTATTAACAAATTTAGCTGAGTGTGATGGCAAATACCTACACCTCTGCCAACTACCAGATAGAGGAAGGAAGTTCAGGAGTTTGAGGCCATCCTGGGCTACATGACAGACTATATCAAAAAAAAAAGAAAAAAAGAAAAAAAAAGCTAGACTAAATTACAGTCCAGCTACTAAATAGTACACTATATAAATAAACTATGGTCTATTAAATGGTATACTATGTAAAATATGTATAGTCCTTCCATTAAATGATACACTATGCAAACTATGTATGGTCTATCCATTAAAAGATACACTATGTAAATTTTGTTTGGACCATGTATTAAATAGTACACTATATAAACTATGATCCATCCATTAAATGTTATACTATATAAACTATGTACAACCCATCCATTAAATGAAACACTATGTAAACTATATATGGTCCATCCATTAAATGGTATACTATATATATTAATGGTAAACTATATATAGCCTATCCATTAAATGATACACTATGTAAACTCTGTATGGTCCAGCCATTGCATGGTATACTATCCAACTACAAGAGAATGAGGAAACTCTCTTCATTAAGGCTATGAAAAATCAGCAATAGCCAAAACTAGGCATGGTGGCTCAAACTTGTAATTCCAGCACTTAGAAATCTGAGGTAGCAAGAGGATGGCTACAAGTTCAAAGCAAACCAAACTATAGAACCAAACTGTGTCTTAAAAACAAGACAAAGTAGCAGCCAAGAAGTATGTATTTTTGTGAAAAAAAAGAAAAAAGATGTGAAAAGCTACATATATATTTGTTTATATTTTCAAAGACAATGAAAAAAAGAAACTTTACTCATGTGGGCTTTGGATAGAATACACAAGGCCCTGGGCTTGATCCCAAGCTCTCCTGCAAGAAAACAGCCAAATCAGTTACCTTTTGGGAAGAAGAAATGAGGGAGAGGGAAGGTAGAGGGGTAGAGGAAAAAGGTAGACACAGAGAGAAGCTAACTCTCTGCTGTATGGGTCTGGTCTTTTATTTTAGTGTTTGAAATAGGAGTTTCATATAGCCTAAGCTGGCTTGAACTGTGAAGCCAAGGGCAACCTTGAGTCCTCCTGGTTTGAATGTAAATGTCTCCCCTCGGTTCACATTTTTGAATATTTGGTCCCCAGCTAATGGCACTGTTTAGAAAGGCTATGGAATCTGGAAGAACTTTGCTGGAGGAAATACATTGACTAGAGATAGGCTTTGGCGCCGGGCGGTGGTGGCGCACACCTTTAATTCCCAGCACTTGGGAGGCAGAGGCAGGCGGATTTCTGAGTTTGAGGCCAGCCTGGTCTACAGAGTGAGTTCCAGGACAGACACAGACAGGACTACAGAGAAACCCTGTCTCGAAAAAACCAAAAAAAAAAAAAAAAAAAAAAAAAGAGATGTCTTTGAGTTTCTGAACATTTCCCCTTAGCACCAGTAGTCATGTCTCCTTCTCTGTTGTGACAACCAAAAATACCTTCTGATACTGTCCAGGTTTTCCTGAGAGGTGAAATCAACCTCATTGGAGAGCCAGTGCGAAGTGTGGTCTTTTATGAACAGGATCTGCTTGTGACCATGAGATGACTGGTTCAGGGACCTAAAGTTTAGTTCTTTTTACTTTGATCTGTAAGTATGTGGCTGTACAGGCTCAGGAGTGATACTTATATGCTGTAAACCTGAGTAGTTCCATTTATAAATGTATTTATTTGCATGAATAGCTTAAAACATAGATGCTATAATATGTTATATATCTCTAAATATGTGAATGATGTGATGTATTTATATAACATTCTGCATCTACAAATGAGAGAAATTGTGCTATTTGCCTTGATATCAAATGTATCCTGAAGCACTGGAAATACTTGTTTACAACTAGAAATTATCTTTCTTTTATAAACTGATTGTACCGAATTCTAACCATTTTGCATGTTATTAATTTTAGCTACTACTCCATGGTTTGAGTCTTACAGAGAGACTTTTCTGCAGTCCATGCCAGCATCAGATCATGAGTTTCTGAATCACTATTTAGCATGTATCCTTTACGTCATCTGAAAGCCAAGAAGTTGTTAATCATCGTACAAAGTCAGAATTCTCAAGAAGTTATAAAGAATGGAGATTTTATTTTTATATTGGTAATGATATCATGTTCAAAATTCTTTTTCTTTTTTTTTTTGGATTTTCTGATCTGGGTACTTGAGGTATGTGTGTGAATGTAGTGTATGTATGGTATATGCTCATGTAGGCATGCAAATGCATATGCTGTGCACATGGAGGTCAGAGGAAGAGGTCCTCCCTTAGATGTTCAGGCTGGTCTGGAACTCACTCTATGATGCAGCACAGCCTTGAACTTGCAACTCTCTTGTCTCAGCCACCTGAGTAGTTAGGATTAACAGGCTTGTGTCATGGGACCTGGCCAGAAGATCTCTCCTAAAATTTATATTAATAAAGTTGTGTTTATCATATGATGTGATAATTTCCCTGACATTGTGGTTATAAGGTATGCTGGTGGCATCGTCTGGTGAAGCTGAGCCTATGGAACAGTTTTCCAAGTTGTCACAAGAACAGCACCGAATTCAGCACAACAATGATTATTCCTACCCTAAGTGGTTTATTCCAAATACACTTAAATATTACGTGCTTTTGCATGATGTAACTTCAGGAGATGAACAGAGGTAAGAGGTTTTTGGTTTTTTTTGTTTTTTTGTTTTTTTCTTTTTTTAAATTTTATTTATTTATTTTTTTAAAGAGAATGACATCTTTATGATTCGTATGTGTGTGTGTGCGTGTGTACTCACATGCATATTTGTGTGTGTCATGCACATGTGTGGAGGTCAGAGGGTATCTTTTAGGAGTTGGTTCTCTTCTGCCATGGGGGCCTGGTGATTGAACTTAGGTTGTTGGTGGCAAGTGTTTTTACTTACTGAGCTGTCTTGCTGTTGGCTAAAATGAATTCTTGTAATAGAAACATCAAAATCATTTTATGTTTATGCTTTAGAGTTTACTTTTGCATTTGTCTCAAGGTGTAGGTCAAATTAACCTTGTTTTATACTATTCTTAATATCTGATTGCCACTTTGGACTTGTAATTCATAATTCTTATTTTTGAACATAAATGTTCACTGATTGAGATATTGGTAATGATATAAGTAGTTGAGATTGAGCCTACATTCTAATGCATCCTAAGCACAGTCTACCTTTGAACAGTAACTCCATCTGCTAATTAATTTTCTGTAAACTCAGAAACAGAACAGATATTTCTTGTGGACTATATTTAGGATTAAAAGAGATGTCTAAAATTCATTTGTATATACAAAAAATGTAAGCTGGTTATTAAAATTACTTTGATTCAGTTGAACATGGTTTATCTCCTGTATTGAATGGTTGTAATAAGGATGTTTGATTGACAGTCAAGAATTAGTTCAAGGAATCTTAATTTTTTTATATAATTTTGCTGTGTGTGTGTGTGTGTGTGTGTGTGTGTCTGTATCTGTGTGTCTGTGTGTCTGTGTGTGTACGTACAGCACAGCATGCATGCATGTAAGGTCAGGCGACACTTGAAGGGACTAGTTCTCTTCTCCCACATGGGTCCGGGGATAGAACTCTCAGGTCTTCAGACTTGACAGCATGTACAACTACTAGTCATCTGCATAGCCCAGATCCTAGGATTTTATCAGTATTATTAATAAAGTAAGCAGGAATTTGCTTCAGTATGTATATACATAAACATATTTCTGTATTTATTTATATACATTGTTTTAATATGATTTTGTTGTTTGTTAGGATGGTTGCTTGTATAATATCAGCCATTTGCCCATGAATAAGTCTTCATATTTTCTAGATGTCCCTCTCCCATAAGAGAGCCAGTTGACTGAAAATAGCTATGTAAACTAGACTTGGGGCTAGATATGTATGTAGCTCAATGTTAAATCTTACCTTTTTTGAGGCCCTGGGTTCAATATCCAGGCTTGAAAGAATTAAAAAAATTATACATAAACAAGTAGACTGGATTCAATAAAATTTCATTCCTCAGTTGTACTCTTTGCTTCTTAGATTGTCACATTTCAGTTTGTTTTCTCCACCAACAGCAAGCATGTGTAGTAGCTCCTTTTCTCCCCTCCCTCCCTCCCTCCCTCCCTCCCTCCCTCCCTCCCTCCCTCCCTCCTTCCTTCCTTCCTTCCTTCCTTCCTTCCTTCCTTCCTTCCTTCCTTCCTTCCTTCCTTCATATTTCATGTAGCCTAAGCTGAGTTCAAACTTGGTGTGTAGCTAAAGATGGCATGTGTGATTTTTTTTTCTCAAATTATGGAAAGTTGTTGTTTTTAATCTGAAAAGTAGCTCAAAGCTTTAGCCACTCTAATTTTTTCAAGAATAAAGAGTGAGTCTGTATAATGAGAACTTCATCTGCTTTGCTGTAGTCCTCTTTTCTTCCCCATCCAATAAAAAATTTCTGATATTATAATTTTCATTTATTAATAAATAGTTTTAAAAATACTTTCCAATTATGTTTTCTGAAGATGAGTTCCCACAGTTGACAGAAAACTGCTGATCTGTGTGTTTGAAGTAGCTCTTTGGAAATAGGCAGTTTGCACTGTAGCATGTGGGAGCTCCTAGGTGGTCTGTGCTGTAAAGAAACTAATTTTGCTTTCTGTAGTTCCCTCAAACTAATTTGGCCATTAGAATTGCCTATGCAACAGATATGACTGTCTTGAAGGTAGGCTTAATTATCATGAGTTTTTGTTTACATTTTTGCATTCTCTAAATTTTCTGTTTTGTCTTTTTGGGGGGTTATTCATGGATTATTTGAAACGTCTGTTGTTTGGGCTGGATTGATGCTCAGGGTAAAGAGCATTGCCACTCTTGACGATGACTCAGAGTCATGTCCCAGCACCTACATGGCAGCTCGCAACTGCTAATAATTGAGCCCCAGGGGATCTGATACCTTCTTCTAGCCTCCTTGGGCTCTTATATACAGGTAGTGCATATCAGATCTATACAGGCTTGCGGGTGCACACACATACATATTTCAAAACCTAAATACAATAAAATTTATTGTCTGGACTCACTGAATATTGCAGTGGCTAAAGGTTCTTGCTGCTAAGGCTGATGACCTGAGTTCAGTCTCCACAACCCATATAGTAGAAGGAGAAAACCAACTCCTGAACTCCTCTGATGTTCACACAGGCAATGTGATATGGGTCCTTGACCTCCCCACATAAATAAAAATATAAAAGTAATATAAAGACAAGTAAAAATTCAATGTCTGCTAAGTTCTGTCTGAAGTTTTTCTAAGGTTATTACAAAGATTTTTTTCTCGTTTCTTTAGAGCTGAATCAATTTATGAAGAAATGAAACAAAAATATGGAACTCAGGGCTGCTATTTACTTAAAATCAATTCTCGAGCACCAAATCGAGCATCAGATGAACAGATACCAGATCCTTGGAGTCAGTATCTCCAGAAAAATAGTATTCAAAACCAGGTACATCTAAAAACTGAACCACACCACAAAAATCATATTTAAATTTATTTCAAAATGATATGACTATAGATTTTTCTTTTTTGAGGGGTGGGTCTTTATAACTGACTGGCCTTGAACTCATTATGCAGATCAAGCTGGCCTCAAACTCAAAAAGATCCATCTGTCTCTCTCTGCCTGTTGAGTGCTAGGATCAAAGGTGTGGACCACTAGGTTGTGAAGTTGCTATGTAGTCTAGACTGTCTATTCCTATCTCTTAAATCATCCTGCCTCAGCTTTCCAAGTGTTGGCATTTTTGATATGCACTAGCATGGGTCTAGAAAGTTTTTATTTGTTGGTTTTGTAACCAAACATAGTAGGTTTTCAAAGCCAAAACAAGCACAGCCAAGATATACAAGAGGCAAGAAAGACATACAAGAGGCGAGAAAGATGTCTTACATGCAACAGGCAAAGCGAATAGGGGAATCATTTTCAAAGCAGTGCCACGTTGATTAGAGGAAACACGAGGATTTCATTTGGGGTCCATTCCTAACCTTTCTCTGTTATTTCTTCCCAAGCATGCTCAGTTTAAGTTCATAATTTGAAGAAACAATAGATGTATTGTTGGACATATTCAGGTCAGAGTCATGGAGCACTCGTGACAGGAGGGTTAAAGTGACAAATCGACATGTCTTTGGTCATGCTCAACTTGTACCATAAAGTTTTAGCTGAAAATAAAGGAAAGGATGCTTTGAAGGCACATTAACATAAGATCCCTACCCTAAAGGTACCTGACTTGCTTAGGGGCTAACTAACACAAGTACTAATATGATTAGTTTTGATCCATCAGTATAATCTCTTAAGCAAAATGGTTCATTTTGAGAAGTGAATTACATATTGTATCAGTTACTTTCTGTCTCTGTGGTAAACACCACGAAGAAAGGGTTTATTTTACCTTACAGTTCCTGAGAGATTAAGTCCATCGTGGTGGTGAAGGCATGGAAGCAGGAGTCTAAGGCTGGCCTGCCAGTCAGAAAGCAGAAATATCATTTTTCTTCTACACACATGAAGCAGAGAGCAAGCCGGAAGTGGTTTGAGGTTGTAAACCCTCAAAATCTGGCCCAAGTGATATTTTTCCTCTAGCAGACCTCAACCTCAGAAAGGTTCTAGAACTTAGCACCACTACATGTCCCATTATGTGAACCTATGGGAGACATTCCTCGTTCAAACCACAGCATATACTAAGACTTGAATTAGATTGGCCAGCCACATAGAGATAAAGATTTGGATTTATCTGTTTAATTAACCAAGAATGTACTCAGGAGGCAGAGAGAGGCAGATGGATTTCAATGAGTTCAAGGCTGGCCTGGTATTATACATAGTGAGACCCAGTTTCACACCCCCCTCCCCAAACCCCCATCTCCCCAATTAACTAAGAATGTTTTTCGTCCATTCTGTGTTACCTCCTTGCTGGGTTTGCCGTCTTACATTTCCACCATGCTGTTCTTTGGCCACTTTGTGGAGCTCATACTTTCTAGTTGAGCTAGTGTTGGTTATTTGATAGTTGAAGTGGATAGTTGTAAAGTTTATTTTTTAAAAAAGTTAAATAACACAGTGAGTTACTTGGTAGAGTCAGTGCCAAGTCCTTTGGTTTATTTGGTTAGTAGAAATTTGACTTTTTAAGATTGGCAGTGGTGGTGTACACTTTTAATCCCAACACTTAGGAGAGGTGGATCTCTGAGTTTGAGGTCAGCCTGGTCTACAGAGAGTTCGAAGACAGCTTGGTCTACAATGGAAAACCCTGTCTTAAAAATATAAACAACAACAGAAGGATTTGACTTTTTTGTTTAAAAGGAAGATTTTTTAAAATAAATGGAAAATATATTTTGTTTAGCTACCCTACTTTATTTACTCTTTATGTGATATTTAAAAGTCATTTTAAAAGTTTATTTAATTATTGATCTAAAAGAAATGTTGATTAAAATTTTATTTTCTTATTTCCTTATTTTTCTGTCATGTAGAATTTTTAATCTAGACTTAGTCTCTAATATTTTGTTCATTTTTAAAGTATTTATTGATTTATTGATTTTTACTTATAAATGTGAGTTTCTGCAGGCATTTGGAAACCCTGGAATTGTAGCCAAGGGTGGTTAAGGATTATTGATGTGGGTATTAGGACCTAAACCAGGGTCCTATAAGAGCAGTAAGTGCTCTTAAACACCAAGCCATCTCTCCAACTCATTTTACTCATTTTAATATTGAAATAATGCTGGCTTTCTTTCATATTTGCTAGGGGGAAGGGAATAAATGAACCCAAGTCAGCTTACTATACAGCAGCTTTTTTTTCCCTTAAATGTTCATATCATGTAGTGGTAGTGGAGATTTCAGGGATGACCTGAGAGTTCAGGGTCTTTCTAGAACTGAGCACTGTGGTGTCGGGTATTTCTCATAGAGCACTGTGTCGGGTATTTCTCATAGCCCTTCAGTGTATTTAGAATCCACTCTTGCTAGCAATTATGTTTATGGCCTGAGAGATTTTGAAGTTGTTCTTTTCTCCTCCTGTCTCTGGCAGGCTTTTTCTTTGCTATTATTATTATTTTTTAGGATTCATAGGCATGTTTATGTGCCTGTATAAACATCTGCATGAATATTGAGATGCATTTGAAAATGGAGATTGTCTAAATGCAGAAGAATTAGCATAGTGGAATATGAAAGGAATTAAATACAGCATGAAAGAATAGAGGGCCAGAAGACGAGTATTGCTTTATCAAGTCCATGAAGCCACATTAAGCAGGAGAATCATAGGTATTAGTGTATTTGCCTGTATTTAAACATGATTAATTATGTTGCTAATGCTTTGCATTTTGTTTTGCTAGGAGTCACATGAAGATGGCCCTTGTACTATGACCTCCAGAAAGAATTCTGATAGTAACTTGCTTTCATTGGATGGACTAGATAACGAAGTCAAAGGTCTTGTTATGCTTTCAAGTTCTCTTTTGGCTGAAAGTATTTATTATTATTAAGGCACTCTTGTTGGGTGGTGATGGCACATGCCTTTAATCCTAGCATTCAGGAGGCAGAGACAGGCAGATCTCTGTAAAAAACAGACAAACAGACCAGCCTGCTCTACAGAGCTAGTTTCAAGATAGTCAGGACTACCCAGAGAAACCCTGTCTCAGCCATACAGACAAACATCTTTGACATATCCCCAGCCGCTTTTCTTTAAAAACTTAAAAAAAGATTTAGTGTAAGTTATATGTGTTTATCTGTCTGTGAATGCTGTACCAGAGGAGGTCATATGCATGAGATCCACCTAGAGCTAGAGTTACATACAGATGTTCCTGAGCTGCCTGCTGTGGATGCTGGGAACTGAACTCAAGTCCTCTGCAAGAGCAGTGCATGTTCTTAACTACTGAGCTATCTTTCTAGTCTTTTCAATTTTAAGATAAGGTCTTGACTAAGTTATCAGACTGTACTTTAAATGAGGATTTTCTTGTCTCAGCTCCTTAAGTAGCTACTGCTCTTTCAGAAGACCTGACTTTGAATTTAAAGTTCTCTTTCTGCACTTCCCAAGTACTTGGAGATAGCCATATACCAACATACCTGACTCAAAAGTTAAGAGTTTTTTCTGATTTTTTTCAGTCCTTTGAATTTTGGTTTTTGTTGTTGTGCTATAATAGTGAGTCATGAGGGCTACAGAGAGGGCTCAATGGTTTCTGCTCTTGCAGAGGATCCTGAGTCAGGTCTCAGTACCCATGCCAGACCACTCACGACTTTGTACCTCCAGCTCCAGAGGGAACCTAATGCCCTCTGCTAGCCTACATAGGCTTCATGTACACACAGACAACAAATTTTTTAAAATGGTCATTCTTGGTTCAGTCAAATTACTAATATGACATTAGAAAGAGAGTAACAGTCAGATTTCTCTTTCAGAAAGCTAGGGAAATGTGACATACAGCATAATATCCCAAGTTCATGTGAATTTTAGAACTATATTCCTATATTTTAAGCTATAGTTTTAATAATGATGGCTCCAAAATTTGTTCTGTTGCTCTTATTGTGTAGCGTAGACTGTCCTGGAACTCGCTATCTGCCTTTGAACTTGAGATCCATTTGTGTCAGATTTCCAAGTGTTGGGGTTGTAGGCATGTACCACCATATGCATCTAGTGTGATTTTTATAGCTCACTTACATACCTAGCAGCGATCTATTGTATAAGACAGGCTCCTCCATGCTTCAGGAACACTCAAGCACCTTAGTTTAATTAAAAACTTTTATTACACATATTTATGTACATATGTACGTACATGTACGTGTGCATGCACATGCATATGGGCTCTGTCCTATATGTGGAGGCCAGTGAACAACTTGTAGTATGCTGAGTTTTTCCCTTCACGTGTGCATTCCAGAGTCAAACTCCGTTGCCAGGCATCTTTCCCTAAACCATCTCACCAGTTCAAGCCTTTAATTTGGAATGGGAAAATGTTAATGGAATTTCACCGCAGTGTACACAGAGAAAAGGGGATCATCATCTTTTCTTTTAATAATATGATAGTTTTGTTAAGTTTTTGTTTCATTCTGAGAGTAAAGGAGAGATTTGTTTTTCGGTAGATGGCCTACCAAATAACTTCAGAGTTCATCCACTTCAAATAGACCAGTGTGGTGACCCTCCTAACAATACCGATGGCTCAGATTATGCAAAGTCTGCTGCTTCAGTACACGAGACAAAGAAAGCAAGTACTGGAGTGATTCGTGGTGCTTGTTTAACACTTACTGATCATGATAGAATTCGACAGTTTATACAAGAGTTTACATTCCGTGGCCTTTTGCCACACATAGAGAAAACAATTCGTCAGTTAAATGATCAGGTAAGACTTAAGTTTTTTAGGTTATTAATCTTCAGATTAAGTCAGTGAGTTTAAGACTATTAAAAGTTTTATTTGTATTTAAAGTTTTGTTTTGATTTTTGTTTTGCTATAAACTATGAAAACTGACTGAAATTAGTATCAGTGTTGAAGTTCTCCTGAACCCTAGATAAGCCATATTCGTTTTCATTTGGATTTCTTTAGTTTATTGGGCAAGTTAATTTTTAAAGATTTATTTATCAAATTTCATTTTATGTGTATGAATGTTTTGCCTGCATGTATGTATGTGTACTGTTTTTCATACTTGGTGACCAAGTACAGAAGAGGGCATTGGAGTCCTGGAATTGGAATAACAGATAGATGTTAGCCATCTCTGCAAGAACAGCAATTACTATGAGCAACTTAGTCATTTCTGCAGCCTCTAAATATTTTTAAAATTAGTGTTAATGAAATAATTGTTTATTCACTATAATATAAAGCTTAAATGTTTTTTGTTTGTAGAAAATATTTCAAGCCTTTATATTTATCAACATGTTAATTTTTTTTCTAGCTAATATCAAGAAAAGGTTTGAGTCGATCTCTGTTTTCTGCCACTAAGAAATGGTTTAGTGGTAGTAAAGTTCCAGAAAAGAGCATCAATGAGCTGAAGAATACATCTGGGTTGTTGTGAGTAAAATATCACCATATGTAACTCTGTCGTGTTTAACTTTGTCTAGTGTTTGAGTATAAAAACAGTGATTGTCTTTTTAGTTTATTTTCATACTGGTCAAAACTCAGATACTTAAGAAAGAAACTATTTAAATTCTGATTTAAAAACTCTTACTGGACTTTTAAATGACTTTATCTTTTGAGATGGAGTCTGACTCTGAACCTGGGTTTGCTTGGGACTTGCAGTGATCCTACTTCAGCCCCCCATGTACTGGTGTTACAGGCGGGAACTACTACCATTGGCTAAGTGGATGTCTGAAAGGAAATTCTTCAAAGGAGCACAGGTTCCCACCATTGCTCTTAGTTGTGCACTTAACTAAGACCCTTTTGCTGAAGACTCCACATGGTTTGATTGCAGAACATTGAGAAAGTAAAGTGACCAGGACAGTTTCCTCCCTGGTAATTAGCTATCATGATAACAGAAGGTGCTATATAAACTACTGGGAAAAAGTCATTAGTGGGGACTGGAGAGGTGGCTCAGTGGTTAAGAGCACTGACTGCTCTTCCAGAGGTCCTGAGTTCAGTTCCCAGCATCCACATGGTGGCTCACAAACATCTGTAGTGGGATCTGGTTTCCTCTTCTGGTGTGTCTGAAGACAGCGACAGTATACTCACATAAATAAAATCTTTAAAAAAATAAGTCATCAGTGGTCTTACTTGGCATTACTCGGCAGATGATGGATGTTGGATGTCACAGTACTCACTTGCCAGGTCACATGTACTGGTACAGTAGTGGCATGGCAGTTATGTGGGTAACTAATTGCTTTTAGGTTGGATTTGCGGCCTGCACCAGGAGTGAATTTATGTCTGATATGGTAAATCTGTCAATAGTCCATGGCTAGAGTGGTGAAAGTAAAACAAATAACGTACAATATCATTTTATTTTGTGCCTGTTTATTCAAGAAGATGGAGTTAGTTAAATTGGATATTCATTACTAGCCATTTTTGTCTAAAGTACTTTAGCACATACTTTTTTTTTCTTTAGCTATCTTTAGACACACCAGAAGAGGATATCAGTTCCTATTATAGATGGTTATAAGCCACCATGTAGTTGTTGGGAATTGAACTCAGGACCTCTGGAAGAGCAGTCAGTCTTAACCACTGAGCCATCTCTCCAGCCCCTGGTACATACTTTTTTAAAGGCAACATCTTGCTGAATTGCCATTCGTTCTTGTTCTTCAGCTTGGTGCTCTCCTGCTTTAGGCTCTCAAGTACTGGTGCATCAGTCAGCATGCTGGGCTGCTTGGCCTGCTGTTCTAAAACAAGGAATATGTTTAGCAAATTTTGTTTCTTACAAAATCTTGCTTTAATGGAAAATGACTAGTCTATTTGGATTTAAATTTTTTTTTGAGTTGTATATAAGTAAGTTATCTGGTTTTAACCATTTATTTACTTTAAAACTTGTCCATGGGACAAATGCTTATCCGCAGTTAAGTTTCCAGACTTTAAGACAAACATTTTCATTAACTTTTGACTTCAGGTTGTTTTGGAAATTGATAGTTTTTTTTTTTTTTTTTTTTTTTTTTTGAAGATAGAATTTAAAAATAGATAAAATTCATGTTCTGGGGTAGTTGAATAACTTCGTCTATATTTTATATGTGCTAGTATGATAGGCTACAAATCATAAATTATTTGTTTATGTTCTAGGTACCCACCAGAAGCACCTGAGCTTCAGATCAGGAAAATGGCTGACTTGTGCTTTTTGGTGCAACATTATGATTTGGCTTACAGTTGTTATCACACTGCAAAGAAGGATTTTCTTAATGATCAAGCAATGCTTTATGCAGCAGGTGCCTTGGTTGGTACTGTTTATTTATTTATTTTGTGATCCTGGGAATCAAGCCTGAGGCCTCCTTGCTTGCTGAACTATATCCCTAAGCCTTTGAAGCATTTTTAAAAATTAAAATTGACAGTCAGCACTTCAGTGCATATGGTCTTTCTCTCCAGAGAAGTGTCTCCTTTCTCTTCCTCTTTGTATAGTTTTGTGCTCAGAGCAGGCTTTACTTCCTCCCTCATTCTCACATTAGGAGCTCCTTTTATCTCAGTCCCACCAGGAGGCATTAGGTATTTAGATTGTATTCTCCAGCCAGGCTAAGCTGTGCAACAAGGTGTGTAGGCCGTCTTCCAAGTTACCAGTCTGTAGTTTTGTTTGTGCTTTGATTATGCAAATAAGTATGTTTCAAGAGGACTGTTCCAAAACTGTTCTCTCGTGTTTATTACTTTTACAATAGCTTTTATAAAACTGTAGGTATTTTCAATTATGGATGTATAATGTTATAATAAGTACACCTTATTTTTCAGTACTAAACTCTTCTCTCATATAACTGCTAAGAGCTTAAATGTAGTATTTATCACATATAGCTAAAAATAGGAAAAGTGTACAGCCATATAGCATAGTTTTTGTGTGGAACAATAGATTGAATATTTGTTGGTATTCTAATAAAATTATTGCTTAAGTTGGGCAGTGGTGGCGCACATCTTTAATCCCATTATTTAGGAAGCAGAGGCAGGTAGATATCTTAGTTCAAGGACAGCCTGGTCTACAGAGAAAATTCCAAAACAGGCCAGGACTACATGGAAAGACCCTGTCTTGAAAAACAAAACAAAACAAAACAAAATTATTGCTTAAAACATTCTCACCTGCTGATGTCACAGTCATTTTGGTTTATATATGTTGGTATCTGCACAACAAAATCACCTCACAACAAATTTAGGATTTACCTTTGTTGTGGATATTTCAGGATATGCTTTTAAATTAATTTTTTTTAAAGAAAGGGTCTCTGTGTAGCCTACCTAGCTGAGAACTTACTGTATAGACCAGGCTAGCCTCAGAATTCAGGGATCAGCCTGTATCCACCTCCCAAATGCTGGGATAAAAGGTGTGAAACATACCCGGCAAAGATCAGAATTTTAAGTCAAAACAGATTATGATTTTGAGTATGCATTAAACTGAAATTTATGCATAGGTGCTCTGAGACTTCCAGTATTTATTTATTTACTTGTTTATTTATTTATTTATTTTTGGTTTTTCGAGACAGGGTTTCTCTGTGTAGCCCTGGCTGTCCTGGAACTCACTCTGTACACCAGGTTAGCCTTGAACTCTGAAATCCGCCTGCCTCTGCCTCCCAAGCACTGGGATTAAAGGCGTGCACCACCACTGCCTGGCCAGTATTTGTTTATTGGGTGTTAAATATGAGAATGTTTCTCCTGAAATCATGGTGTTTTTTCCCTCCTTTAGGAAATGGCAGCAGTGTCAGCCTTTCTTCAGCCAGGAGCTCCTAGGCCGTACCCTGCTCATTACATGGACACAGCAATTCAGACATATAGGGATATCTGCAAGTAGGTGGCTATGATAGTATATTTTGCCCATTTTGAGACTGCTTTGGTATTTATAAGTAATTCTTTGCTTTTCATGCCTTAGGTCCTCAAATGAAGTTGATTTAGAGACAAGTTGAAGAGAAAATAGTACTTGTCAGTTCCTAGCTGGGCTGTATTTGTGGAAACAGGTAGTGAGGTTCTGTATTACATTGGGTTCTGTATTTGTGGAGATAGGTAGTGAGGTTCTGTATTACATTGGGGAACACTTTTGCTCTGTGATATTTTTTATTTTACCTACAGAAATTAGCCATTTTGAATTTTTTGTCGTTAATTAGGGAGAAACACAAAGAGTGAAATAAATAATCCAGACTTAGGGAAAATGAGGAGTAGTGACTACTGTTAGAACTTTCACAAGACTATCAGCTGGGCCAGATGTTCATGCAGTGTGCGTAGGTTCTGTAGCTGCCACAGAGACACAGTAGTAAGTTTTCTCTACAGGTTTGCTGGTAAAGGCCAGTGGGAAAGTACACAAGAATTGAAAGTATGCAAAGTATTGGGGGATGGATTTAGAAAGGCTTGGAGATACATTTATGTAAGGAGCCTTAACTGTCAATTCTTCCTAAACTGGAGTTAAGACTTAGGTTGTTGTGAATGAAAATTGCTGCATATTTGAGTAGACTCATCATTTACTTTTGACTTAGTTTGGTAAATTCATCCATGACTTCTTTTTAATGCTGCTAGATTGAACCCAGAACTCCTAACTGAGTTACATGCCTGGCTCCCTGATGTTGTAGAATGGATGAAATAGAAAAATCATTTTGAGCCCTCTGTTGTTCATATAGCGGTAACAGTAATAGCAGTGCTTACAATAAACAGCACCTATAGGACTGGCAAGACACTAGTGGGTAAAGATGGTTGCTGCCAAACCTGACAACTTGAGTTAATCCCTGGCGCTCACATGACAGAGGAGAGAATTGACTCCTAAAAGTTGTCCTAACCGCCATATGAATTCTGTAATGAAAGTGCATTTGTGCCCCCACATGAGAATACACACAAGTAAATATAAAAATATAATACAAATAAAAATTAATAATTTGTTAAAAATTAACAGTTTATAGAATTTAGGAACCGAGCCTTCTACGACTATACGTATATTGAATATTAGCGGTTTATCTTTGTGTTCACTAAGGCAGATTTAGGTATTCAGGAATACCTGTTTGAAAATAATTTGTGGAAGGTATGACATCATTAAAGCATTTGCTTGTTTTTTGGGGTGTGGGTCTTATGTAATTCAGGCTAGATTGAATTTGCTATGTAGCCAAGAGTGATTTTAAGT
Source organism: Rhabdomys pumilio (assembly GCA_030674055.1). Classification (NCBI taxonomy): domain Eukaryota; kingdom Metazoa; phylum Chordata; class Mammalia; order Rodentia; family Muridae; genus Rhabdomys; species Rhabdomys pumilio. Next base: position 63,771,770 of record JANHMN010000013.1, read on the forward strand.
TCCTGGTCCTCTGTTTCCACTTCTGGAGTGCTAGACTCACATGGGTAAGCTTACTCTTTCTTTTAAAAGACAGGTTCTCACTATGTAGCCCAGGCTGGCCTGGAACTCACCATGTAGACCACGCTGGTCTCCTACTCATAGATCCACCTACTTCTGCCTTCCATATTCTGGGGTTAAAGGTGTGTGATATTTTGACCAACCTATTATACTTATTGAGAGTAATATCCCCCAACATTTAAAATTTTTTATGTGTGTCTGAGTATGTGTATGGACATGCCACATGATATGCATATGGACGTCAAGGACAACTTTTTTTCTTTCCTTCCAGGATTATAGATGCATACCACTAAAAATGTGCAGCCTTGCATTACGGTTCTTACTTTAAAATTGTCTGGTGACAAAACGTGTTGGGCTGGGAATCTAGCTTGTCATTTGCCAGGCTCCCAGTTTGATTCCTACAACCTCCAAAGAGAGTAAAAGATATGAGGATTGCTTTTTTTTTTTTTAAATAGGTAGAAAACATCAGACTTCTTTTCCTAAATCTTGATCATTTCATTGGAATTTGAGAACATTGACAGAAAGGGAGCAAATTGGAAGCTACTGGAAGGGAACTCTTTGACTGCATTGTAACTTTGATGTGCTAAAGAATTACTACGATGCTGATTATTTTTCCTTGTTTGTTTCTGTTTAGGAATATGGTGTTGGCTGAAAGATGTGTGTTGCTTAGTGCTGAAATTTTAAAAAGTCAAAGCAAGTACTCAGAGGCTGCAGCTCTTCTAATACGGTTGACAAGTGAGGTACTGGGCTATATAGTGTTTGATTTCCTTAGTTTGTAATGAGGTGCTGTATAAGACATAAAATAAGGAGGGGCTCTCAGGATTTAAACACTGCTAGTTACTTGATAACTTTATTTTAAAGTTTTGGGGTTTTTTTGGGAGGGTACTCTATTTTTATTTATTTTTCTTAATATTTTGGTAGTAGGAGGCGCTTGAGACAGTTATTGTAGTTCATGCTGGCCTTAAATTCTTACCAATTTTCTGGCCCAGCCATCTGATCACTGAGGATTTCGGTCATGAATACTACACTCAGCTACTGTATCTTCTATAATTGGAAATTATGTTTTAAAATTTATTTGTGAGTGTTTTGCCAGCATGAATGTCTATGCTTCATGTGTGTGCTTGTTGCTCACAGAGGTCAGAAGGTGTCAGAAACTGGAGTTAGTGGATGGTTGTGAGCCTCTGTGTGGGTGCTGGAAACTGAACACTGGTTCTTTGCAAGGGGAGCCAGTGCTCTTAACTACTGAGCCATCTTTACAGCCCTAACTGAATTTATTTTGTTTCTATATTCTCAGTCTACCTTTTATTATTTTAACTAACCATGATGGTGTATGCATCTTGTTTGATATAAGTTCTATGCTATGTACAACTATACATGTATTTCAATTTAATATAAAATTATGGCTTAAAAATGCTAGAATGGTGAGGTGGTGAGTGAGTAGTGGAGCATCTGCATAGAGGCGGAGAGGAAGGGAGGGCATGGGAGGCTGTGGAGGGGAATCTGGGAAGGGGATATCATTTGAAATGTAAACGAATAAAATGATTAATAAAAACATATACACACAAATCACCAAAATAGTAAAAAAAAAAAAAAAAAAAATCATTGAGGGATGTTTAGCCTCTGCTTTTACCTTACAACCATTTAAAGAAAACCATTAAGCTTTAAAAATGCATCCAAAGTAGATAAATCTAAAAGATGACTAACCATATTAGTCTACTTTGAATGTACCCAACGCATCTTAAATTAACATATCAAAAATTTTAAACCGTTTTACCCAATACTTTTGTGACATGTTATCGACAGTCCGCTCTCCTTGCTCAGGATGAAGAGGTTTGCAGTGCTTGAGGTACTTCTGTGTGTATTCATCCTGTCACAGGATGGACTAGGTGTTGGTAATGGGCTGGGCATGCTTTTTATCCTCTGACAGATACTTTGATTTATATTTCAAAGGTCTCTGAAAGCCCACTGCTTTTTTTTTTTTTTTTTTTTTTTAAATTTGTTACTACTATCATTGTGGGTGGTAAATAGTGCCACTCCCTAGTGACTTAAGCATTCTAAACATTCAGATATGAAGATATGAGCCTATGGCGGCTGTTCATGTTCAGACCACCACATCGTGTTGGACATGAGCTATTTAGTCTTATTGAATATGGGTTCTTGAAGTGTATTTATACTCCAAAAGCAAATCTGATTCTGACCTTGAGTTATGTTTTTCAACCTAGGGTTATCAGTGAATATACAAAGAATTTATGGTCCAGGAAGTTTTGTTTTTTCCCCTTGCTTAAATGTGTTTGTCTTTCTACCCCCATATATAAATAAAATTTCTTTAGAGCACTGCTTGTATTTTTACTTTTTACTTTTTTTTTTAACTTTACTTTCTCAAATCTGTATGATTTGTCATTTTTTGCTTTAGGGAATGGGTAGGAAAAGGTTCTGTAACGTTTTCCCAGAATTATGAATTTGCAATGACCTTCCCCTGTTTATCCCGCCTTCTTTGCTTCTCCTTGTGTTTGCCTCACATATGCCAGGCAAGTTCTATCCTACTAAACTACAATGTCCACCCCCCATCCACATACATACATACATACATACATACATACATACATACATACATACAT
>JANHMN010000013.1:63774454-63850440 GCA_030674055.1 Rhabdomys pumilio
CATACATACATACATACATACATACATACATACATACATACATACATCTTAGCAATAACTTGAATTTTAAGTGTATTTTTTATTGTATATATGTTTATGTTTGGCACGTATAAGGAAGTCAGAGGACAAGCTTGTAGAGTCATCTAACTTTTAGGTGGATTCTAGGGAATAAACTTTTGGGGAATAAACTTAGGTTATCAGGCTTCTGCTGTGAATGTTTTTATCTTCGAAATGATGTCACCAAGCCCCTGTTTGCGATGACTTGATGGTAAAGATTTGAGAGACAGAGTATGCTTGAAGCCAGTAGTCTGCCTAATTTGTTTCAGCTTATTTAATTCATGATGTGGGCCTAAGATCTTTCTAGAATCAATTAGTCCTGTGGTGCTAAATTTGAGAATGCCGAGTTTATTATGTGGGTTTAACTGGATTGTACATTGAGTTATTGGAAAACCATTACTGATTTTTAGAAAACATTCTTTAAGTAGGATATCCAGGATTAGTACCTATACGAGTTTTGCTGTTTAATGAAATTGAATGAGATAGAAAGAGGGGGGAGGGGGAGGGAGAGAGAGAGTATATGTGTGTATATGTGTGTTATGTACATGCATATATGTATCTGTGTGTGTATATGTTCACAGAGGCCAGAATTTTTGGATTCCGCTGGAGCTTGAGTTATAGGCAGTTGTGAACTTCCCAACATGGATTCTCTATTAGGATTCTGTAAGAGGTCTTAACGGCTGAACCATCTCTCTAGCTTCAAAAACTAGACTTTTTTTTTTTTTTTCTCATTTACTTTACTCCTCATTTACATCCCAATATCAGCCACCCCTTTTCTCCAGTAACCTCTCACTCTGATCCTTCCTTCATTCCCACCCTCCACTTCTTCTTTAAGAAGAGGGAACACCCCTTTCCCCAAGGTATCACCCTTGCTGGCTCATCAAGTCACTGCAGGACTAGACACATTCTCTCCCACTGAAGCCAGACAAGGTGGCTGACTTAGTGGGTACCAGACCCCATAGGCAGGCAACAGGTTCAAGGACAGCCCCTGCTCCAGTTATTATGAGACCTGTGTGAAGATCAAGCTGTATTCTGCTACATATGCAAAGGGGTGGGGATCTGGGTCTGGCCCATGCTCACTCTTTGGTTGATGCTTCAGTCTCTGGGAGCTTCCAAGGATCCAGGTTAGTTGACTCTGTTGGTCTTCATGTGGAGTCCCCATCCTCTCTGGGTTCCTCATTCTTTCCCCCAACTCTCCCACAAGACTCATCCAGTGTTTGGCTGTGGTCTCTGAATCTGTTTCCATTGGCTGCTGAGTGGAGCCTCTCGAAGAACTGTTATGCTAAGCTTCTATCTGCAAGCATAACAGAGCATCATTAATAGCATTACAGGTTGGTTCTTGCCCATGGGATGGGTCTCAATTTAGGTCAGTCATTTGTTGGCCATTCCCTCTGTCTGGGCTCTATATTTGTCTTTGCACATCTTGTATGCAGTACATATTTTGTGTCTAAAGTTTGTGGGTGGATTGTTGTCCTCATTCCTCCATTGAGAGTCCTGCCTGGGTACAGGAGGTGGTCACTTCAGGATCCATATTCTCCACTGCTCACCACTGCTAGGAGTCTAATCTCCTTTGATGAGAATATTTATTTATAGTATATTTTTTGGCAGCAATTTGTCTGCAATGATTAGAATTTGAGATTGCCTAATTTTTATTAATTTCTTGTTTCTACTTCCAGAAATTTGTGTAATAAAAATATCTGAGTAATTACCGAGGTTTTTTTTTCTTTTTTGTTTTTAATGATTGAATGTGCTGACATGCAAGAAACGGGTGGGAAGGCTGTGGATTTGAGATTTAGCCAGGGATGTGTAGAATTCTAGACCAGCCTTAAGCTACATAGTAAGCTCTTGTCTCAGGAAGCAAGAGCAGGAATTGTAGCTCAGGAGTGGAGCACTTGCTTAGGTTCAGTTCCCAATAACACACACACACACACACACACACGCACACACACACAGAAATTATACTTACTGAATCTTCTTTATAGTAGCAAAAAAATAATGTATGATTAATTGGTGATTATAACTTATGAAGTTTTATATATTAGAATATAATCTTTTTTTAGAAGAAATGAAATATATAAATGGGTTGTAAAAAAAAAAAAGCAACATATTGAGTATACTACCACTTGGATTTAAAAATGTGTGTGTGTGTTTGTTTTCATACATGCATGTTTAGGTTCATAAGCACTTGTGCATATGGAAAAAGAAACTGAAAAGGCAGCACCAAACTGGAAACAGTCCTCTGCAATGATAGCTTGGCCTGGCAAAGATATTCACTTTTTTTTTGTAGTTACATACATACATGCATACATACATACATACATACATACATACATACATACACACACACAGACACACACATACATAAATTTTTATGGGGTCATGGAAGTATGTCTCTAAAACTTTAAGATTGTTCAAAGATAGTTTATAATAGTGGTCTGTTTGATGTAAGTAATTTGTTGAAATAATTGCATTTAAAAGTCAATGTTTTCTGTTTTCAACTTTCCCTGGGGAAAATAATGGCAGCAGAACACATGGAAGGGCCTGGTAAGTTCAGCTTGAGGCTGAGGACCTAGAGAAAGTTGGGGAAAAGTTGTTGATTCTTAATCAGCAAACTTCATCACTTTCTCCCGTATTTCTGAAGCAGTGGCTTACCAGGAGGGGAGGCAGTGAGGCTGAGTTGTCGCAGCTCCTGGGCGGGCAGGGTCAGGAAGGTGGGAACTGCTTGCAGTCCTCCTGTCCTAATTTACAACGAGCCTATGAAAAAATTGAAGGGTCCTTTAAGCAAATGTTCTTTAAAAAGTTATAAATTAGCTTGCATTATAGTCTACATAATCTTACCTGAATTCTTTGGAGAGAGGTATACATTAAATATGCTGTTAGTCACCAGGTAATGTCCAGGAGAAACTCAGTTGATAGAATTATTTTTCTGTGTTTTGTATTTTTGAGTTCATCTTTAGTTAGAACGTCTGTATCCAACTCTCAGTTCTGTTCTGCTGCCCACTTTTAACTGCTCCGAGGGACTGCAGTTCTTCAGTGATTTAGTACATAGTGCGAATCATAATTGGCCATTTGGATTTTATTATAAGGAACAAAAAAGGTCATTTTTTGGAAGTCTTTTTAAATAAATTGTGTGCTGCTTGGCGGAAGAATTGAGATTAGTTTGCATTTTGATCTCTGTCCTCTTCTGTTCCAAGCTACACCTTGCCTGTGTCATATGCTAGGAAACAAAAGCTTGTTTGCTTTCACTTTTGTTGCTAACTGTTCTTTCTTTTGCACATTCACAGGATTCTGATCTCCGAAGTGCACTTCTTTTGGAACAGGCTGCACATTGCTTCATAAACATGAAGAGCCCCATGGTTAGAAAGTACGCATTTCATATGATCCTGGCAGGCCACCGTTTTAGTAAAGCAGGCCAGGTAAGCACATTGTCTTTAAAGGGTTGTCGTGTCTGGAAAGAGGTTCAGCAGTTAAGAGCTGTTCCAGAGAACCTAAGCTGGGATCCCAGCACCCACATTGAGTTCTTCACAACTGCCAGTAACTCCAACTGCAGGGATCTGATACCCCTTTCTGAACTGCCAGGGTTTCTGCACTTGCCTGGGAATACAAACCCACGTGTATATACATAATTAAAAGTAAAAACAAGTTTTTTTGAAGTATTTTTTTTTTGTTTTCATTTTCATCATTTGTGTATTCCTCTTTTTAATTTTTTAAAAAAAATTATGTGCAATGATGTTTTGCCTGCATATATGTCTGTGTGAGGGTGTCAGACACTGGAGTTACAGACAGTTGTGAGCTGCTGTGTGCTTGCTGGAAATTGACCCCAGGTCATCTGGAATGGCAGTCAGTACCCTTAACCACTGAGCCATCTCTCCAGCACCCTTGTTTTGGTTTTTTAAGACAGGATTTTTCTGTGTAGCCTTGGCTATCCTAGAATTCACTCTGTAGACCAGGCTGGCCTTGAACTCACAGAGATCCACCTGCCTCTGCCTCCCAAGTGGTGGGATTCTTGTCACACTTTTTTATGTTTGTTTCTTTCTGTATGTGTGCTCATGTGTGTATGCATGCACAGGTGTGCATGTGTGTGCTCATATTTGTATATGCGCATGTGTGTAGTCAGACAACTTGTAGGCGTGGTTGTCATCCTTCTACAGTGTGGCTCCTCTGAAATCAGACTCGGATTGTTAGACAGCTGGCAAGCCTTCACCTTCTGAGAGCTCTTGCCTGCTCTTAGCCACTTGCCAACTTTTTATGATTTAATCCTAAAAATTGAAATAAATTTTGTTGTCAGGTAAAAAAAAACCAAACGTGAGATTTGGGTTTAGATATAGACAGGATTAAATCTTGATGTATAAAGTTTGAATTTGGTTACCTAACTTTTCTGTGACTCGGTTTTCCATTTTATTGTTGTTAGTGTTGTGTGTGTGTAAGGTCACATGGTATTGTGGTATTGTATGCCTCTGGAAGTCAGAGGACAACTCTTTGGAATCAGTTTTCTCCTGTTACTTTGGGGGAATTGAACTCAGACCTTTAAGCCTGCATGAATGTCTCTCTTTATTGAGCCATCTCACTGGCCCCCCTGTCTCTTTATTTAGTATAGGAGCCCACGCCCTGTAGGTTGGTACCCCTGTATTCAGGATGGATCTTCCCTTCTCAGTTAAATCTTTCTGGAAACTTTCAAGATACTCTAAGAAATGTTTTTCCACAGCGAGTCCAAATCCAATCAGATTGGCACTGACAATCAGCCATTATACTTTACCTATTCACAGAAAGAATTTGAAATAAATTGAGCAATGACTATTTTCCTTAGAGTTGATCTTAGAGAAATAAGGGGCAGAAGTCAGAACAGACAAACACATGTACACTCACACTGCGGATGGCTGCAGAGACCTAACCTATGGTTCTACATAGAGCTGTGTGATGGTGAGGTCATCCTAATTGTTAGCTTCAGTTCTCTTTATCACATTTTCTTTTAGTGGATGAGCAAATGTCTTGTTTATATTTGTGTGTATTTCTGCATGTGTTGATGCTTATTTTCTTCCAGTTCAAGGCATGTTTAAACTATAATACATGTTTCATTTATTTTCTTACAGAAAAAGCATGCTTTACGCTGCTATTGTCAAGCCATGCAAGTTTACAAAGGGAAAGGGTGGTCTCTGGCAGAGGACCACATCAACTTCACCATGGGGCGCCAGTCCTATACGCTTAGGCAGCTGGACAGTGCCGTTTCCGCTTTCAGACACATCTTAATCAACGAAAGCAAACAGTCGGCTGCTCAACAAGGAGCCTTTCTCAGAGAGTATCTTTATGTTTATAAGGTAAATACTTCTCTTTAGCAATAAGCATTTAAGCTTTTTAAATTACTATTTTCAGGAAAAAACATGCTTATTACTGGCCTTAGAGTTTAATAAAATGGTTTTATTGAAGAGTATATAATTACCTGTCATAAAAAAGTTGTCGAAAGTTTCTTGGTTATAGATTGGTACTGCATGACCCTTACACAGTTTTTAAAAGAGAATTTTAATATTTCAGTAAACATTGTTTTGTAGCATTTCTCTCTCTTTTTTCCCCACCCCCCTCTTTTTTTTTTTTTAAAATAGGTTTTAATTAAAATAGAATTGTTACTTTCCCCTTTTCCTTTCTTTTGAATCCCTCCCATACCCCCTCCTCTCAAATTGATAGCCCCTTTTTCTTTGATAATTTTTTAAATTTAAATTTATTTACTTATTTAATCTTTTTTTTTTTTAATGTGTCTGTGTATTACCTTTGTGCCTGATACCTGCAGAGGCCATAAGAGGTGTTGAATTCTCTCTTACAAAGATCCAGATAGTTGTGAGCCACCAGTGCTGGGAATTAAACCACAGTGCTCTGGAAGAGCAGCCAGTGCTCTTTGCTACTGAGCTGTCTCTGCAGCCCCTTTTTTCCTTTGGAAGTAGGTCTCAGTCTTTAGCTAGGCTGGCCTCAGACTGTTCACCTTCACCCTCCTGCCTTAGTTTCAAGTACTGGTACAGGTGTACAACAGCCACACATGCCTTTAATTTGAAACTGTTTTTGGAATCTTTCCAAGAAATACTTCAACATTTCTAGATTTTTTGATTATTTATTTTATTTTTTATTTATGAGGCATGGTCTTGTAGCCAGGATGGCCTAGAATTCTTTGTGTATCTGAAAATGAATTGTACCTCCTGATTCTCTAGACCTCACAAGTGCAGGATTGTAGGCATGCTCTGGGTCTACTTTATTGCATCTTTAAAAGATTGCAGCTGATTTTACAAAACAGTGGATCCTCCTACCATCCTTAGATGCATGTACTCCTTTCTTGATAAAATATGAGGTGTACATTTATTGTAAGTGTTATACTGTAATTTAGGTAGATAGAACCATACATCATTGCTAGATAGGAAACTTAAGATGTTTAAACCTTCCCCTTCAACACCTGTGAAAGGTTGAATATGTTATCTTTCTCACAGGAAATAACTTCTTTTAAATTTAATTTAAAATCGGACCAGTTAAAATTTGGAGGTTGGATGCTATAAGTCAACAAGAAGTAAAATTCAGTAAAGTACCGTTTGGGAGTTTAAAATGCAACAAAACAAAGATCTTACCCAGTTGAGTGCTCTCTAGGAAGTTTCTAGACAGCCTCTGCCTGCTAGGCAGCACTCTACCACTGAGCTATCTCCTCAGCCCTCTTACTTTGCCTTTTGACATAGGGTCTTGCTGAGTTGCTCAGGCTGGCTCTGAACTTGCCCTGAGGCTGAGGCTCCTGAGTAGCTGGAGTTAGCTGTAGGTCTGCACCACCAAACCTGGCGAGCAAGGCTCTCTAGAGTAAATTAGGTCTAAAGCTCTCAATTGTAAATTTTTAAGACTGGTATATAAACTAGTACTTGTATGTCTAAACTTTCCTGCATAACATTTTGATACCTTGTGTATTAATTAGGAAATATGAAATAATGTAGTTTTCTTGAAAACTATTTTTTCCTTCTTTTGTATTTCTCCCAGACTGTAAATCAGCTGTCACCAGATGGCCCGTTACCACAGCTCCCTTTACCATACGTTAACAGCTCAGCAACACGGGTTTTCTTTGGCCATGACAGACGACCAGCAGATGGTTAGTAAACTTTCACTTGGCCTAGTTACTGAATTACTATCTCTTTGAAGTGTTTCTCCAGTTAGAAATTATAGCCACTACTTTGTTTTTTTTTTTCTAGTCCAAAAAGTAAAAACAAAAAAAATCCAAAAGGTTGTGACTCATTGTAGCAGCTTTTTTCACATAAGAAGTGCTTATTACTTTATTACCTTGGCAAGCATATTTAATGTTTGTTATATACTACATTTAGTGCATATAAAACACCTTTAAATACAACATTCATTCCCTTTGTGTAACTACTGAGTTTAGTTTGTGTAAAATCATATTGTAGTAAACATGTATAAAACTTAGCTTTTAGTTGATTTTTTTTCTGTTCTGATACAAGGTCCCCAAGCTAGGTGGAACTCTGTGTAGACCATATTGTCCTGGAACTTGGAGCAAGCCTTCTGCCTCTGCTCTCAAGTATGGGTTATAGGTGTGAGCCACCACACCCAGCCTAAGTTAACTTTTTTTTTATAAAAATATATATAGAAGTAGGAAACACAATTTATTCCTCTACTTGTAAGACTATATTTTTAAGGTTAAAAAAATGTAGACAGAATTCCGTGTAGTCCACACACAAACTTTGTTCCTTAAGATGGCCTTAAGCCAATCCTCTTTGCCTTCTTCTCTGAAATGCTAGGATTACTGGTCATATGTCACCATGCTTAATTTTGTGTGGTTCTGGGTTTTGAATTTAGGGCTTTGTAGTGCTAGGTAAGCACCCTCCAACGAAGCTGCATCACTACTCCTTTTAAATAAATACAGTCTTTTCCTCAGAGGTGAGGCTGAAAAGGTCTCATTGGATGTGTTAGTTCTTGGTGAGTGGTGAGCTGCACATTTTCATTATAGATGTTTTCGTATTTCAGCTCAAGGTGTTCCTCTTTCAAATCAAAATTAACTTTATTGATTAAAAAATCAATTCCACCTGGGCATGGTGCACACCAGGCTGGACTGCAGGGAGTAGAACTTAAGTGGAGTGGGTCTGTTGGGAAGGTCTTGGTTGGTGTTAGTGTGGGAGGAATCGCCTGCTTCAGAGATGGTTTTCAGTGAAATGCAGAGAGGAAACTTTCTTTTTTGGAAGGAGTAAGAGCTATGTAAACCTTAGGGAGTGGGTTTGGGTTTTCAGGGTGAGTGTACATCATTAGCTGGGCATTCTGGGAAGGCTTCATTTGCATGAAGAAGCATTCCAGGAGCTTGCTGGATATATCCTTATAACATGAGAGAAGTTTAACCTGTAACCTGGCCACCTGACTGTGTGACTACTTCAGGTTGGCATAGGTGGAGGTCACAAGGCTACTTGCTCTGGAACATGCAGGCCAAGAGCATAGAGGAAGCAGTCCTACTCCTGCGTGTCTCAACCTCACTCTTGCACAGGACTGGCTCCCTGTCACACAGTCTTCTGGCCCCACCACTTTACATCATGATTGTTTTTAATAGCAAAAAGACTGTGATGTTTTTATCTAACTTATATATGCTACAGGGCCTGAATGAACTGTTTCTGCATGCTTACTTTAGATAATGGAACATAATGTTGAGTGAAAACAATCATTTGCAGCTTAAATTTGAAATACAGAAACCAGTTCTATTCATTGTTTATGTACACACTGATAGAATTTACAATAAATTCGCAAATATGCCTGAAAGTGCTAGGATTTAAGCACCAGGAAAAGGGATGCTCCTGGAGGTGATGGGGATGTTAGGGTTGGGAGGAGTGTGGAGAGGGCCCTGACTTTGGCTATAATATTCTTTCTGTTAAAAAAGTCAGGATCATGAAATGAAAGCTAACTTTAAAATTTTTTAAGATATGAGTTTGACTTTATGGCTTAAGAGGCATTAATGGTACTTGGTGCAATCAATGCCTGGCGACCTCAGTTCAGACCCAAGAAGCCACATAGTGGGAGTGGGGAACTGATGCCTAAAAGTTGTCCTCTGACCTCCATATTTGTGCTGAGTATGCACCCCTAACACAAATAGATAAAAAAGAAATAATTTAATAAAAAGCTGTAAGATATAAACACTGAGACTAGAGAGACAGCTCAGTAGTTAAGAGCATGGGCCTGCTCTTCCAGAAGACTTGAGTTCAATTCATAGTAGCTCATAACCTTCTGTAATTTCAGGTTCTAAAACGTTGTCTTCCCAGATACCAGGTGTGTAAATGGTACACAAACAAACGTGCAGGCAAATTACCCATAGACATATAAAATAAACAAATTTAAATTAAAAAAGAAAACCAGGCAGTGGTAGTGCATGCCTTTAATCCTAGCACCCTGGAGGCAGAAGCAAGTAGATCTTTGACTTAGGCTAGTCTACTGAGTGAGTTCCAGAACAGCCAGGGTTACACAGAGAAACCCTGTCTTGAAAAATCAAATAAGAAATGAAGATGTAAGCCAGGAGTGGTGGTTCATACCTTTAATCCCAGCACTTTTGAGGTGGAGACAGGAAGATGAGTTTCATGTCATCCTTAAGTTAATTAGCTAGTTTAAAGGTAGCCTGAGTTATATGAGATGCTGAATCAAAAACAAAATTTTCATCTATAAGCAATGTTTTATGCAACCTCTGTATATTGAGATATTTTATGTAAAAATTGTAGAAGTTAGGCAAAATAACTATTTTTGAGTCTGGAAGGAAAAAGTATCAGTATTAGGAGCAAAGTTGCACTTAGGCTAGGACTAACAAGTAGATACTTTGTTGATCAGTGTAGTGGGTTGGCCTAATGTTTCTTGTATTTTATTGCTAATTTGGGGTCCCCAAGACTGGCTGTCCCAAAGAGTCTACATGTAAGACACTGAGTGGCCCTGCCCCCCAGTTAATTGTGATTAGTAAAGATGCCAACATCCAGTAGCTGGGCAGAAGAGACATAGGTGGGGTTGAGGTTTTGCAGACTTGGGGCAGAGAGGACCACAAGGAAGGAAAAGAGGAAGCCGCCATGGAATAAAGGCAGAACGTGCAGGAGGGAAGAAAGGAGAAGCCATGGGTTAGCTAAGCCATAAAAGCATGGCCCTGAGGGCTGCCCAATTGGAGCTAGGAGCAGTCCAGATGGAACATAGTAATAACGTGATAGGAAAGTAGATCTAACAACATGGAGTGGAGCAGCTGCCCAGCTATTATGCTGCTTAAGACTTTCTAAAAATATAAAAGCTGTAAATACATTTTTCATCTGAGAATTCAATGATCAAGGCAGGGTAGAAGCCCTGGGCTTGGATTTTTTAATATTTTTTTACTACAGATCAGAAAATTAGAAATCCTGCGAGAGTACATATATGTCTCTGAATATTTATTTGGATGTGTCTGGATCTTCTTTGAAATATGTTTTATATGAGGCAGAAGTTCAAGGGTGTTTAAATATGAAGGGTTTTTTTTCCTTTTTTTTTTTTTAAAGGTGAAAAACAAGCGGCAACTCATATAAGTCTTGATCAAGAATATGACTCTGAGTCGTCCCAGCAGTGGCGAGAACTTGAGGAGCATGTTGTGGCTGTGGCTAATAAAGGAGTGATTCCATCCAGTTTCTATCCTACACAGTACTGTTTGAACAGTTACTCCGACAACTCCAGATTTCCACTTGCAGTTGTAGAAGGTGATATAATTGAACTCTAAAAAAAATTATGTGTATGAATGTTTTGCCTGCCTGTATGTATGTATGTGCACCATATGCGTGCCTATTTGCCCTGGAAGGCAGAAGAGGATGATAGAGCTCCTGGAATTTAGAGATGGTTGGGAGCTGCCTTGTGGGTTCTCTATATGACCAGCAAGTGATCTTAACCATTGAGCCATCTCTCCAGCCCTGTACTTGAATGTATACTTGTGACTTTTTGTTCTACTTAAAGCAAATACAAGATAATTTATGAAGTGCCATATTACTAGAGGTCCTGGGCATGAAGACAATTTACTATTGTACTGAGCTGCATTTATAAGCAAATGGTGGGAATCTGGTATCTGTGTGTATAACATGGTGCTGGAGTACTGAGAGTGACTTTAAGACATCTGAGTCACTTCCAAACTGAGTTCTATAATGTGACAAAGGTAGTCTAGGCAAACAAACAAAAACATACAGAAGGTATGTTAAGAGGTAGTGTTAGTTTTATGAAACTTAATAAATGTAGCCTTTTTCTTTCGTAGAGCCAATTACTGTGGAAGTGGCTTTTAGAAACCCTTTAAAAGTTCCACTTTTGCTGTCTGATCTGTCATTGCTCTGGAAGTTTCAGCCTAAAGATGCCAGTGGGAAAGACATTGAGAAAGTTAAAGAACGAGTAAGTTACTACAGGTATCACGATGCGTTGGTCGTGCCTGTGTGCTGGTGCTGTGTCACTGTGTCCTCTTAGTTCACCTTAGGTGTAAACCATGGGTGCTTATTCTTGAAATGTCAGAGTACAGAGAAACACGAACTTAAAACTCTCCCTGCTGTTTAGAAAACCACAGTAGCGTTTGCCTGTGTATCTTTACATTGAGTTTTTTCATTTGTATGTTTTTTGCTCAGGTTCTAGATTTCCTTCCACTATTCATGTTGCTTTCTTCATTTATGTTGTTTAGTATATGTTCTCTATTATTAAAATATTTAATACTTTATTTTTTATAACCTGTTTATGGATTATTCATATGCTATTTCACTGTCATTTACTAGTTGGTTTGAAGGTTTCCATGTTTACTATCACAATAATTCTATGGTGAATTTTTAGATTTAAATTGTGGTAGAATTTTGGGTCAAATCTATGGCCTTTTCTCTGTTAGGCAAGCCATGTATTTTATGCATAGCTTTTAATTAATTATTTTGGCCATTATTAGCTGTGAGCATTTGAACTTCTCTTCGCATCTTGTCCTCTTGAATAGATAGATCATCTTGAATAGATAGATCACTTATCCCCTTTAGATGAGTCAGGCTGAACAAAATGAAACATACACATCAGATACCTTCCATAGTTGGCTCTACTGTGGGTGTAGAAAACATTATACACAGCATCTGGAGGTGCTAACTTCAGTTAATGTTTATAAGTTTGGCCAGTAAAATGTTAATAGTTTGTTATTTTACTCATTAGTATGTTTATTTAAAAAATACACAATTTGTTCTTTAGGTTACAGGTGAACCTGAAATGATTGGAACTGAAGTTATTTCAGAATTCTTAATTAACAGTGAAGAATCTAAAGTGGTAATTGTTTTAACCATTTTTCTGTCTTTTGCCTTTCTAAGCTTGTAAACTGAAAACAAAATTTAAAAGACCAGCTTAATTCCTGTAGCCATGACGTAGTCTAGCTGTTTGTTTTGTTTTGTTTTGATTTTTGAGGCAGAGTTTCTCTGTGTAGCCCTGGCTGTCCTGGACTCATTTTGTAGACCAGGCTGGCCTTGAACACACAGAGATTGACTTGCCTCTGCCTCCTGAGTGCTGAGGTTAAAGGCGTGTGCCACTACTCCTGACTAGTGTAGTTTTTTTAAGTCTAAAGTTTGCAAGATTAGAAAACTGGAATTGGTCCAAAGAAATCTGAAGGAAAGTAGTAGTTTGTCTTTAATTAAGTCTCTGAAGAAGTGATGGCAAACTTTTCACCACTTCTTGGTGTTAGCATGGCAAAGGTACAGGCACTTAGGTGTGTAGATTTTTTTCTTTTTTGAAAGAGGCTCATTGTATATATTTGGCTGGTCTGGAACTCACTCTGTAGACCAGGCTGGCCTTGAACTCACAGAGTTTGCCTGCCTATCTTCTTGAGTGCTGGGATTAAGACTGTGTGCCACCATGCCCAGCCCAGCCTTTTTTTTTTTTTTTTAATTAAAAGTATTCCTTTAGGCCTGGCATTTATTTAATGTGTGCAAGGCTACATGTTTGAGTCCCAATACTATAAAAAAAATATTTTTGAGGATCAAGACACCATTTTTGATTTGTTTTTTTGCCTGGTGTGGTGGTGCACACCTTTAGTCCCAGAAATCAGAAAGCAGAGACAGGTAGGTCTCTATGAGTTTGAGGCCAGCCTGTTATGCATAGCAAGTATCAGACTAGTCAAAGCTACATAGTGAAACCCTAGCTTAATAACAAAACAACCAAAAGAAAAAAACCAAAACAATTATTGAATTTATAGATCTTCTTTTAAGAAAGATGTTTTTCTGTACTTAACCTGACGAGCATATGCCATGATTAAGAAAGTGATCTTCCCAGGGCAAGGCTCTTCTATTGCACTTGGGATTTGCTAACCCCTGTGATTTCCCTAAATGGAAGAAATGCCGCTGCAGATTCTATGATATTTTTTTTTAAAAAAAAAAAGAAAAATAAAAAGAAAATACTTTTCTATAAGAAAAGAATGTCATTTTAAAAGTTTAGATCATGAGTTAATTTTGCAACATTCCAAAATTGAGGTGCTGTGCTATTAAGATCCTATGAAAATATAATAAGAATGACTTCAATATTTCCATAGGCAAGACTGAAGCTCTTTCCCCATCACATAGGGGAGCTGCACATTCTGGGAGTTGTGTATAATCTTGGCACTATTCAGGGCTCCGTGGCAGTAGATGGCATTGGTGCTCTTCCTGGATGTCACACAGGTAAAGCTATAGCATCGCTAAGCAGTTAGAAGAGTAACACTTAACCATCCCATGGAATACAAGAACATGAATAGAGGTTTATTCTAGCCAGGTTGAGTGTGCCTTTGAAGCATATCCAGCCTTTTGACACTGCCCATGTTTTGTGCATCTACAGAGTTCCAGTTTGAGAACTGTAGTCGTTACAAAAAATTGTCACCAAGAAAAAAAAAAAAACTTAAAATATTTTAAGTAAGCATATGAGTTTGTGTTGGGCTGTAGGTTGGGCTGTTATATGATGGCATTTAAGCATGTATAAGCCTATGTAATTTAGACTATTGTAACTTCTGGCATAGTTCAAAAGTAAGATTTTATTTCCTTACTGATAATATTTTTGTTACTGATCTCAATTTAGTAAACTCTAACTAAATTTTATTTGTTGAAATGTCTGCTGCAAATATAAAACCACCTTAGTATATTTTGTTTTTAATACTTCTTTTCTATAAAGCAACATAAAAAAGCCACTGTTTTCTCATTGGATATTAAATAGTCAAAGCTACCTGTGGCAGTACATGCCTATAATTCCAGCCACTTGGGAGGCTAAGACAGGAGGATTATACAAATAGCCTGAGCAGTTTAGCTAGATACTGTTGCAAAATAAAAGTAATAAAATTTGACCTGTTGTTGTACCTCATTGATAGTGCACTTGGCCTGCATGAAGTCCTAGGTTTAGTCTCCAGTAAAGACAAAACCCAAAAACAACAGGAAAAGAAATCACTTGAAATATTGTTACAAGTTCCTCAAAAGAGCAGTTAGTTTTAAGCTAATATTCTTGGTACCTTAAATAGTATTCTCTGCAAACTTTGAAGAAAACTATAAAGATACATGTACTTTATTTAACATGGCTTGGTGGTTGGTTGGTTTGCTTGTTTGTTTTAACATGGAAAACTCTACAAGATCCTAATATTACCTTATAATTAGTATATAGCTGAGTTGGCTGAGTTTAGGTTGAAAAGATACTAAAAGGGGAGTTTGCAATAAAGTGCTGTAGTTCCAGAGCTTTATGTTAGTGGATAGATTTTAAAACAAATGAAAATTGACTGGCATTGCTGCGAGTGAACCTTACATTCATAAAAGCTGACTGCTAACAGTGGGCCTGTCCTGGACACTTGCTGACCTTGAGAGACTTAAATAGAAAAGCTGAATCAGCAGAACAAAACCACTAAAAACACAAGTGCACAAAATTTGAGTATGGTCTTCTGAGTTTTAGTTCTATATTTCTGCTTCCTGTTTGACAATTGCTAGACAGGTCATTTGAAAGTAGTCTTGCTAATTTATTATGTTTTTAAAGCAGTGTGAGTGTGCACTGAGAATTGGTTTACTTTCTTTTCTCACTGGTACTTAACTCTTAACTGAATACCACAGAATTATGGTAGTCCATAAAATATAGCTAAGAATTAGAAAGCTAAAACAGATACATTAGAGGTCATAATTTATGAACTTGAGTTAACATTAAATTAAGCTCCATTTGTATAAACAGGGTTTTCATGACATACTAGTATAGATTCTTTTCATTCAGAATGTTCATAGGGACCTGAGTATAATAACTCCTAGGAACACTACATTATATATCTAATCTGGACCTTTGTAATCAAAGGCCCCAAGTAGCCTTCAGCAAGATGGGGTTAAGCAGTCATCCTAGCCCTTGCATGTGTTTGTGAGTGCTTTATGAAGCCTTTGGTGAAACCTCACATAGATGGGTATTAAAGAAGTTATAAGGAAACTATCTGTATTATAATTTTCATTGTTCAGCCTTTTGTGAATATATATATATACTATATATATATATATATATATATATATATATATATATAATTTGATATATCATCAAATTAGTGCCATCAAATTAGTGCCATATTTGAGATGAATAAAAGTAAAAAGCTGACTGGTGTTTTGTATTAATTTAATATTTTCTCATGGCTAATATTCACACTGGACTCAAAAAAGTTGTTCTTGGATCTATTGGGTGAATAAGGATTATGACTTATAAGATACTGGTCCAATGATAAGTAGCTTTTATGTAACACTAGTAAATCCAAGACAGAATGAGAAATTGAATAGCATGCCATAGATGATATTAAACATGGAATTAAAGTATACTTACTGTTGTGATTATGTGTGTTACTCAGCAATTGCCTGGAATTTTTTTCGTATTTATGAAAATCTATAGTATTTATATAGTCAAGTTAAGTCTTCAAACCTATCCATATCATTTTAGGGTATTGATTTTTTTTTTGTTTTTGTTTTTAATTGCAGGAAAACATTCTCTGAGTATGTCAGTCCGAGGGAGACAGGATTTAGAAATTCAAGGCCCTCGACTTAACAACACGAAGGAAGAGAAGACGTCTGTTAAGTACGGTCCTGACCGACGTTTAGACCCTATAATCACCGAGGAGATGCCGCTGCTGGAGGTATCACACTTCTTTCCATGTCAGGGCCTAACAATTACAGAGACAGATGATGTTTCACAGAAAATAATTTTAGACTGAAGTTATTGATACTACATTTGCTGTTGATAATATCTTCTTGTTGATGATGATGGTAGTGGTGGTTTTTTGTTTTGTTTTGAGACTATGTAGTCCTGGTTGGCCTTGAACTTACAGAGATTCCATCTGCCTCTGTATCCTGAGTTGCTGGGATTTGAATTCCACTTTTTTTTTTTTGGTTTTTCAAGACAGGGTTTCTCTGTGTGTAGCCTTGGCTGTCCTGGAACTCACTCTAGACCAGGCTGGCCTTGAACTCAGAAATTCACCTGCCTCTGCCTCCTAAGTGCTGGGATTAAAGGCGTGCTCCACCACTGCCTGGCTGAATTCCACTTTTATTTTTAAAGATTTATTTATTTTTTTGTATTATGTAAGAATACTGTCACTCTTCAGACACATTAGAAGAGGTTATCAGATTCTACTGCAGATAGTTGTGAGCTACCACATGGTTGCTGGAAATTGAACTCAGGACCTCTGGAAGAGCAGACAGTGCTTTTAACTGCTGGGCCATCTCTCTAGCCCTGAATTGCACTTTTAAACTATTGTTAAGCTAGCTAAATAGATCTCATTGACAAGGGTCATACTGTGAAAATTAACATTCTATCATAACCATACTATAAGGTATAATCTTCAAAATTATAATTTTAATTATAACAAAATTATAATTTAATTATAATAAAATTATGATTTTTTAAATTAGTTTCTAATTATCATTAGAAACTGGGAAATATTTGTAACTCAGCACTTTGGTTATTAAACTTGATGACCCTTTTGCAATGTATAGAAACAATATGTGAGTGAATGCTCATAGTCTAAGCATTGTACAAGTATGTGGGGATGGATGTATCTGGAGAGTAACTCAAAGTGATCTCTAGTATTTATATGGATAGATGAGTGAGGAGGAGTGAGTCTGCAGACTATGCAGTAGTAAGGAGGCCACGAGAAGAGGGACAGGCAATAGGATGTGACATGCAAAAGGCAAAGGTTGTGTCAAGGGATGGGGCAGAGATGGGAGAATCAAGGAAAGCTTTGTTTATAAGGGCTGTAGTGAGACCCCATACTGCGTGTGCAAGTTTCCAGTTTTCCTAGTAAGGAAGTTGGTTGGTATGACCACCTTTCCCCAAAAGGTGCCTGTAATGTGATCCAAAGTGGTGTTATGCATGTCTAACACATGTGAGGCCCTGAGTTTGAACTCCAGCATCACAATTGATCAATCAATCAATCAATCGATCAGTAAAATTTAACTGAAAAGTTTTGTCTAGAAAAGTCAATATAGATCAAAGAAGCAACAACTTGTGTGTTCTAAGTTGAAGGACTGTGTTCACATGAATGTCAAGGTAGTATGACCAAAGTCTTCCCCCGCCCCCTTGGTATTTTGAGACAGGGTTTCTCTGTGTAGCCCTGGCTGTCCTGGAACTCACTCTATAGACCAGACTGGCCTTGAACTCAGAAATCCACCTGCCTCTGCCTCCCAAGTGCTGGGATTAAAGGCATGCACCACCACTTCCTGGCCAAAAGTCTTTTTCTAGTCCCAGAGCTCTCAGTAGGATGGTCATTGTGCTATTTACTGATATTCTGAAAACAGTTTTTAAATTCTTCATTATTCAGTTTTTGTTGTTTGTTGGGATAGGGTCTTAATGTGTAGCCCTGGACCTTGATATATAGACTAGGATGTGTAAAAGACCTTTCTGCCCCACGCTTGGCGCCAAACTGTAAAGGACTCGAGCTGTAAACTGTAAAGGACCACTCTTGCCCACGTTTGGGGGCCAAACTATAGCGGCCAGCTCTGTTCCGCAGGTCCGGGTTTAGCAAGAGAGAGAGTGGGGGGAAGAAGGGGAAGAGCCACGAAGAATAAAGACAAGCCAGAGGATCTGTAGTAAAGTCTTCTTTACTGGCTCCACCATACACACACCACTACACCTACTACTACTACACCACACACACACAACAAGGAAATCCTGGGTATTTATAGACTTTTGCCACGTGCCTTGTAGGCGCATGGATCCCACGTGCCTTGCAGGTGTGGATATGACGTAAGCCTTACAGGCATATATGGCGTAGATAGCATGTGGACAATACGTTCACCGCATGCCTTGTAGGCGTGGATACCACGTGCTTCTTGCAGCTGGGGGCACTTAACAGCAAAACAAGCTATATGGGATATCAGAGTGTGCTTCAGCTGTTGTAGGCTGTTGAAAACCAAGTCTCATGTCAGGGTATATGGCTCAAGATGGCTGCAAAGCTGATAGCTGCTTTCTAGCCGCTTTTTGCTTAAAGTCGGCTCCCAACAAGGATGGCCCGAAATCAGCCTACTTCTGCCATTTGAGTGTTGGGATTAAAGACATGGGCCACCATGTAGTATGACTGTTTATTTGCCATTGATTACTGTCTGTTTGATTCAGTAGTATTTCCTTGCTTCTCTTTGTGTTGTGTGTTTAGCATGTCAAGCCTGATCTCCTAATCTCCCACTTTGTATTCCAGCCTGTCAAGTTCTTACAATAATAATTCATTAATGCTCTATAGTTGTAGGTAAGATTAGTGCCTAGAGATGAATTGAGACAGATTAGAGTTTACGTCATGTTAGGTCTGCCCTCATTTATACTGTAAAGTCATTGTTCATAAATGTTTGTCTGGAATTACACAGGTAATTTAGGAGGACTTACTTTCAAAAGCAGACATTCTGATCACTATAGTAAGATTTCAAAATAAATTTGTACAGGTCACCAAAACATAGTCAGTTCTACTAGTCCGCAGTTCTCGTTAAGACATATAATTGAAATGTGCTGTAGTTATTAAAGCTGTTAAAAATACTAGCCAGGCAGTAATGGTGCACACCTTTAATCCCAGCACTCAAAAGACAGAGGCAGGTATATTGCTGAGTTTTAGGCCAGCCTGGTGTACAGACTGAGTTCTAGGACAGCCAGGGCGACACAGAGAAACCCTGTTGTAAAAATCCAAAAGTGGAGAAAAGTGTAACTTTTCTGTATTTTTTTAACTTAATTATTTTGTACCTTTTTTTTTGAAAACTTTATATGTGAGCCCCACATCTACATCACTCTGATCCCCTCTAACTCCTCCTATGTCCTCCCTCCCAATCTCTTTTTAAATTATGGTGCATGTCTGTGTAAACCTGAGTCAGTCAATTTTGCTCATGTGTGCATGTCCATGCTGACTATTTGGGATTGTGTGGCCTATGTGAGAGCTTATTGGGCATTGGCATCTGTAGTTCTTCATTTGGGGTGGGACCATGTGGAATTTACCCATCAGCAATTTCATATCAGCTGATGCTGTCATTATACTGGTCTTGTTCTGGCAGCTATATTGTTGGATATATATCATGGGTGTATCTTCCTTGTCATATATAGACAACACTAATAGCAGACACCCTGGTCTTCTGGCTCTTAACAGTCTTCCTTGATGTTTCCTAAGCTTTAGGTGTAGAGATTGCAGCAAGTACTGTCTTGCATGACAGTGGTTTTAGATAGAGCTTCTTAGTCCCAATTCTAAGCATCTAAACTTAGAAAACTTGATTCACTATGCGGTTACGTGAACTAGGTATTGTCATTGGCTTGAACTTTGTGGAACTTAAACCATTCTGTGTTTGGAACTGCTTGTGTTACAGCTGCATCTGGGCAGGCTGTAGGGTTGGCTTTTTCCTCTACGTATAAACAACTAGTGTTTGGGCTGATCAAACATACTTGGGGTTGCCGGAGTCCTTTTGTGAGTGCTGATGTATGTTTTCTGAGAGTTTTATTTTGTCTTTTGTATGCTAAATCACTGAGAAGTTATTAAGTTTCTAGTTTTAATTTTTTAGCATTTCTGTTCAGTGTATGAATTTAAAGATGGTTGTTGAGTAGTCTGAAGTATGCCTAGCTTTTGTTCATAGGTTGAAAACCTTTCATTTGTTAGATCTGATGTTGTCCCGTTGAGTTACTAAGAGCCTGGTGGTTTGGGACTTTCTAGATTTTGAGGTTGTAGATGTGCAGCCCTGGCTCTCTAGTGCGCCGAGGGTGCTCACCGGTGCACTTGGCTACTTTTGACGCGACAGTGATAAAGGTTATACGTCTAAGTTTCATCTAGTTTTTAATATCTATTTTAAATAGCTTGTTACTTGTCCACATTTACATAGTCATGCCACTTTGACAAGTCATCCTGTTTTTGTGTTTGAAATTCAGAATTTAAAATCTGAGTAGCAAAATAACATTAGATACTTGATCCAAAGGAGAGTATGAGACAACTTGTTCTTTTAGAAAAGAAATGCAGTCTCTTACAGTGTTGCTCATTAGAGGCTCAGAATTTTTTTAACAGTGTAATAATATTTTTTCCCTCCAATGCAGGTGTTCTTTATACATTTTCCTACAGGGCTCCTCTGTGGAGAGATCCGAAAGGCATATGTAGAGTTTGTCAATGTCAGCAAGTGTCCTCTGACTGGATTGAAAGTTGTGTCTAAACGTCCAGAGTTCTTCACTTTTGGTGGCAATACTGCTGCTCTAACACCGCTGAGCCCCTCCACATCTGAGAACTGCAGTGCCTATAAGACAGTTGTGACAGCTTCCCCCTCCTTGGGGACAGCACTTGTGTCAACAGCATCATCTGTGGACTTCGGAACTGGCACAGGACAGCAGCTGGAGGCCATTCCTGTCCCCCTTCCTGACTCCGTGCTACTCCCTGGAGCTTCCATCCAGCTGCCAATGTGGCTTCGTGGGCCAGACGAAGAAGGTGTCCATGAAATTAACTTTTTATTTTACTATGAAAGTGTTAAAAGGCAGCCTAAAAAACGGTGGGTAATTTAAAACAAAGTGTAAGATCCTTACTTAGTATACACATTTGAGTAAATATTTGATACTCATTATAATTATTACATATTTGGTACATGTTATATATCATTGATTACTAAGAAGTAACCATCTTTCAAATTATGCATGATGTGTTTATCTAAACTTGTTATAATTATAACTTAATTCTAGGTAGGTAAGAATGTAAAAATTTAACTACATGAAAAAATTTTAATGTAGAAAATGAAAAAAAACCAAAATTTTTAGTTGTTTTTAGTTTACAAGCTTACTGTTCTTATTAAACTTAAGTGCTGTGTCATTTGTATATAAGCCCCCACCCATATGTCCGTCCTTTTGTAAGAATGTGATTTTGGCATGTATGAGAAATGTAATATAGTGCCATCCAGTGGATGATCATTTAACGAATGCAGCCTCACTTATAGGTACAACATCAGGCCTGCATGTTGCACAGCAGAATTCTAATGCTACTGTTTGTTCTCTTTATAAAATTAACATTTTTTATTCTGTCAAATCTAAATGTTGTGAAATAGTGTAAGGACAAAACCAGGAAAGTACTTGAAGTGATGGTACATTTTAGGGCCTTAGTGATGTGAATTCTCCTTAAGAGGATAGACACAGGCCAAACTCTGGCCAGAGAAGCTTTAGTGCTGTGGTAGTGAGAGAAGCTTCAGAGGGCAGGAGAGATTTCACAACATGGATACTGAGTGGATAGGAATCAGCTTTGTGTATGCACAACACTTCACCAGTCAGAGAACAGGAACTAAATTGTGGGAAAGAAGTCAGAGGGTTCAGTGTGGTAGCATGGACCTGTAATTAGGATGGAGGCAAGGTCAGGACTAGAGGCCACTCTGAACTGACTTTGGCATTAAAACAAAATATTATATTTGGAATGTACAGCTTTACTAAGTTAAAGTCTGAGGTTTGAGGCCTGGGGAAATGTGCCTTGGTGGTTAAGAGCTCTTGATGTTCTTCCAGAGGACTCATGTTCAGTTCTCATGTTCAGCATCTAATTGGGTGTCTCACAACTGTATGTAATCAGTTTAGGTGATCTGGTGCCTTCTTCTGTCCCCTATGGATACTCATAGGTACACATGTGGCACACACACACACAAATTAAAAAAAAAAAAAAAAGTGTGGTTTGATAGTTTTAATTTTGAGACCTATATATATTTATTTTGAGACAAGATCTCATTGTTTAGCCTTGGCTAGCCTGGAACTCACCATAGACCAGCTTGGCCTCAAACATTCAGAGATCTTCCTAACTGCCTCGCGGAACAGCATGTGCTGCCACACTTCTGGGGCATGTTTTAAGAGAAGATGTAATTGTTGCTGTGGGAAGGTTGTCTTCACTGTGACATGGTTGAATCTGACCAGCCAGAGAAAAGCCTAGAGCCAGAAATACAGTGAGTTTCCTTCCAAACTGAGAATAAACAACTAAACTGAACTTCAGTATTACCTCATTGTATTCTTTGTTTTTCTGGTTGTATGCAATCCTGGGAGTTACTGTGCCTCTGGTCTTTATCTAAAATTAGAGATTTGTAACATAAGGAGAGAATCTTAGATTCAGCTTGCTTGTGTTTTTAATCTTCAGACACAGAATACTAAGACATACTGCAGTTATTTGTACTAGCCGGTCTTTGAATGTGCGAGCAACTGCCTGCAGAAGTAATTCACTCGAAGGCGAAGAAGGCAGGGGCGGCAATATGCTAGTCTTCGTGGATGTAGAAAATACCAATACTGTAAGTTATTTAAAACATGAATTTTGTTTTAAAGTCTATTTAGAAATGTTTGGGGTCTGGTAAAATTTTTTTCTCCATAATTTAGCATAAGTATGAATTTAGAACTGTAAACATGGACTAGTATAAAAACATCTTAAAATTCTCTAATGGCTTTGATTTTGCAAAAGGATCTCCTGGCAATCGTGTGGTACGTTGATAGAAGGTGTGGTGTCCAGTGATGCAGTCTCAGAGTCATGAGTGTGTGTGGATCTGTGTGGATTGATTTTCCATATTAATCCTGTGCTCAGTGTTCTGACAGTTCCATTCCCTTTAGACATTTCTGTCTGTACACTCTAAATATCAAAAAGACATGATTATAAAGCTTATAGAACCTCAAGCTGATCAGTTCAGATACTTATCAAATGTACTAGTTCTGTAATGCTTGCTTTTAGTTTCATAAGTCTGTAAAACCACTTTTTAAGAAACATTGAGATTTATTTTGTTGAAATGTTGGTGACTTACGAGATTATTATATTCATTATTTGAATAAAAAATGTTGGTAATTTCTAATGTCAGATTATCTCTCACTTAGGAAAACATAAGAATTATGTACAATAACTGGGTACTGGCAGCACATGCCTT
Organism: Rhabdomys pumilio; assembly: GCA_030674055.1. Lineage (NCBI taxonomy): Eukaryota > Metazoa > Chordata > Mammalia > Rodentia > Muridae > Rhabdomys > Rhabdomys pumilio. The sequence goes on from JANHMN010000013.1 coordinate 63,797,833, forward strand.
TAATCTCAGCACTTGGGAGTTAGGAGCAGGGAGATCTTTGTGAGTTCAAAGCCAGCCTGGTCTACAGAGTTCCCGGACAGTCAAGACTATAGAGAAATCCTGTTTCAAAACACACACACACACACACACACAAGCACGCACATACGCACTATATTGTCTCACTGGGTTTTAATGTAAATAACTGAACTTGTCAGCCTTCTGAGTGCCAGGATTATAGGCATAATTGCTTGTTTTTCAACCTTAATGAGAATGAGATATTTCAGGAGAAAAAGCCTCAGAAATAAAAGAAAATGTCATACTTTTTTGTTGAGAGACATCTGGTCTCAAACTGAGGCCCCTGCTTCTAACTCCTAAGCACTGAGATGATGGACATGGGCCACCATGTCTGGTTTATAGAATGATTTGGATTGCACATAAGGCCTCATGAATGCTGGGCCAGCAGTGACCCTCACTCAGAAAAGGTCATCGTTTTAATTAACAGTCTACAACAGATCTATTTTTTTCTCTTTTGAATGAGGGTCTCATACCCAGGGAAGCCTGAAACTTGAGGTGTAGTCTATAAGCAGTAGCTTTTAAGAGCTCCAGCCTTCCAAGTGTTGGGATTTAGATATGAACTGCCATACCTGGCTTTCAAATGAGTTTGATTATTAAATACTGCTAGAAACAGTAGATTCTAATAACATTATGTGTAGATTTGAATTGTAGTTAATGTATCTCTTGGGTGTAATGTTGCTTTCTCTAAAAGATGTTAGATAGATATTTGAATAACCTTCTGAAATAAATACTGTTGAATTGTTTCAAATGCATACTACATTTAATGTATTTATTTCCGAAGATTTATTTTTATTCTATGTGTGTGAATGTTTTGCCTACTTGTATGTAAGTGTACTGCATGTGTGCCTGGTGCCCACAGAAACCCAAAGAGGCTGGATTCTCTGAAAATGGAACTATAGATTATTGTAAGCTGCCATTTGGGTGCTGGGAACTGACTCTAGGTCTTCGGGAAACTCAGCAGAGCTTTTAACCATTGGTCCATCTCTCCAGCCTTCAAATCTAAAGGATTTGCTTCTCCCCCTTTTTTTCCCTGTACTAGATTAAACGGGGGCCTTATACATGTGGCACGTTCTCTACCATTGAACTCTGCCCTCTAATGTTACTTTTGGTTGATTGAGTAGCATCTGATTCTGTCCTCATTTGAGTGTTTAACTCAGTGCTCTTCCCCTTGAGTGACTTCTGTATGCCTTTTCGACAGAGTGAAGCAGGGGTGAAGGAGTTCCACATGGTGCAGGTGTCAAGTAGTAGCAAGCACTGGCAGCTGCACAAATCCGTCAATATCTCCGAAAACAAAGGTCTGTACCTGAGCCTCACACTGAGTTGTATTAGGGGAACTGTGCCAGTTACTTTCTTGTTGCTGTGACCAAATATGTGAAGAAGCAACTTACGGGAGGAAGGGTTTGTTTGGGCTGTTACAATTTGAAGGGATATAGTCATCCTTTCAGTGAAGCATGTGGGCAGGAGCGTGACAGTTGGTCACACTGCCTCTACCATCAGGAAGTGGAGAGAGTAGGTAGGAAGTGGGGCTTGGTGTAAGCCCTCAAGGCCTGCCCCTCAGTGACCTCTTCCACCAGCAAGGCACCACCAGCTGTGACCACTTGTTCAAAGACACTAGCCATGGGGGCATTTCACATTGAAGAATAGGAGTTAACTGAACAAGTGGGAAAATCTGTATATTCTGAATGCATGGCATATTCATGTTTACTGCAGAAAAATTGTTGTGGCTTCAGTATAAATTATGCTGCCACTCATATAGACTTTGATGGCTGGTAAAATACATCAGCATTTAATATTTTTTTTACCTATTTATTTTTGTGTTTGTGTCTGCACTCGTGTGCACATGCATTTTTCCACAGCATATATGTGGAGGTCAAAGGGAGTCAATCTCCTTCTACCATGTGGGATGCCAGTATTAGACTCAGGCTTGGTAGCAAACACCTTTACCCATTGAGCCATCTCTCTGGCCCTATAAGAACATTTTTTAAAGGCCAGATACAGTGGTGAAAATACACTACGACAAAATATAGTTTGTATAAGTCATAGATGTGGAAAAATTCCAAAAGGAAATGATTGAAAAATACTAAAAGGATAAGGTCTAGTGGTAAGATTGTGGGCCCCTAGGACCCCAAGTTTTAACCTTTTGAACTTTCTGCTTAGAATGTCAGATGTCAAACACACACACAGAATCAGAGTCACATAGGCTTGTGTATCCTAAGATTCTGATTTGGTTTTTCAAGAAAGGGTTTTTCTGTGTAGCCCCGGCTATCCTGGAACTTACTCTGTAGACCAGGCTGGCCTCAAACTCAGAAATCTGCCTGCCTCTGCCTCCCAAGTGCTGGGAATTAAAGGCATGCACCACCACTGCCAGGCTAGATTCTGAATTTTATTTAACCTTTTCAAGTGGTTAATCAATATGTGTTTTGGTGGTGGGGTTTTTTGTTTGTTTGTTTTTTGGGTTTTTGTGTCTGTCTCTGTGTGTGAGAGAGAGAGAGAGAAAGAGAGAGGGAGAGAGAAACAAGGCCTCTTTGTGTAGCGCTGGCTATCCTGGAACTTATGTACACTAGGGTAGCCTCAAATTCAGAGATCTGCTTGTTTCTGCCTCTTGATTGCTAAGACTAAAGACTACACCCAACTAAATGAAATGGTTTGGTGGGTTTTTGGGTTTTTTTTTTTTTTTTTTTGAGACAGGATTTCTCTGTGTAGTCCTGGCTGTCCTGGAACTCACTCTGTAGACCAGGCTGGCCTCGAACTCAGAAATCTGCCTGTCTCTGCCTCCCAAGTGCTGGGATTAAAGGCATTCGCCACCACCTCCCGGTGAAATGGTTTGTATAATTATTAATTGCTTTCTATTTCCACCAAGGAAATCTGAATAGTGAATTGGGATTTGCACATGTTGTAACCTGAGAAACATTTTTATTCCCAGATGCCAAACTTGCCAGTAGGGAGAAGGGAAAATTTTGCTTCAAGGCAGTAAGATGTAAACAAAAAGAAGGTAAAGTTGTTTTACTCTCACACTCTCTTAAGTGTCTGTCTGTTTTATGTCTTACAGCAGTGATGTGATTAATTTCTTTTCCTCTGTGTGCGGTTTTTTTTTTAAGGTGGTATACAGCCCTCAGAAAAATATACTTTTGCAGATATCATCTTTGGAAATGAACAGGTATGCAATGATCCACAATAATTATTTGATATAAAAATCTTAACTTTCAAGCATCTATTTTGAAAAACCTGTAGCATCACTAATAACTATCTGTCTAAGCGTGCTGTAGGGATGAACCACACCACTTTACTTACATAAAGCTCACCTCTCGAAAGTGTCCAGTAAGATAGGCACAGTAATTGGGATTTTAGAGAAGCCGTAATTACTTGAGAAAACTGCTGTGTTTAGGAAAGTGTCATAGTGTAGCTTATAAACTAAAACCCTTGTTTCTAAGTCCGCTTAGAATTCTATTCTCATGCTGTCACCTTCAATTTTGGGCATATCACATTGTTCCAAGACCTAGAAATATTGGGTGCATAGGCTGTCTTGGAATTGGAAAGGTCTTCATAATATTTGAACATATAATTTACCTGGAGCAGTGCTCTTCAAATGTTAAGAAGTATGCATTGGGGATCTTTGCTCTCAGGACTGGCGGAAACTCAGGTTATATGTGGTTGTCAGTTCCTGAGTGATAGCTGAAGTAGCTTCATCTTTAAACCTTAGGTTTGAATATCAAGATGTAGAGAATTATTTTTAGGATAAAGGTTGTTCTTCTCTACTTCTGAAGTTCCATTATGATCTGCAATAGAGTTTGAGAATACGATTTTTTAAATTTTCTTGAAGACATGGTATCCTATAGTTCAGCCTGGCTTTGAACTCCTGATGTAGCCAAGGATGACCTTGAACTTTTCATCTTCAAGTCTACACTTCCTGAGTGCTGGGAATGCAGACTTAGGTTACCATGCTTCCCTACGTTTATTAGTTAGGGTTTCATTGTTGTGAAGAAACACCATGACCAAGGCAGCTCTTACAAGGGACAGCATTTAATTGGAGCTGGCTTACAGGTTTGGAGGTTCAGTCCATTGTCATCTAGGCAGGAGCGTCACAGCATGTAGGCAGACATGGTGCTGGAGGAGCTGAGAGTTACACATCTTGTTCCAAAGGCAAACAGGAAAAGACTAGCCGGGCATCTAGGAGAAAGGTCTCTCAAAGTCCACCCCCACAGTGATACACTTCCTCTAACAAGGCTATACCTAATAGTGCCACTCCCTGAGCCATTCATATTCAAACAACCACATTTATGTGACCATGCCTGGTGGGTTTGCAGCCCTATATTACCCTATCTGGCTTTCCTTGTGGAACCAGAGGTTGAACCCAGAGCTTTAGGTATGCTAGGCCCTCACTCTACCAACGGAGTGAGCTATCTGCCTAGCATGGACAAAATTTATTAACATTTTGTTTAATTTAATTTTGTGTGTGATCACATACATGTGCTTTTAAGTCAGGGTAGATGTGTGGAGATGAGACAGAGGACCACTCTCTGGAGTCAGTTCTTTCCCTTTTTTGAGACAGGCTCTCTCTTCTCTCCCTTGTGTCTGCTGCACTCTATATTCCCAGGCTAGCTGGCCTACAAGTTTTGAACTGCTCCTTTCTGGACCTTCACTTTTCCACAAGGATGCTGGGATTAAGATGGACTCTAGAGATCCACTTCAGGTCATCTAGCCCGTGTGACAAGTGCTTACTTTTTTCCCCCCTAGTTTTCTTCAAGACAGGGTTTCTCTGTATAGCTGTGGCTGTCCAGGAACTCACTCTGTAGACCAGGCTGGCCTTGAACTCAGAAATCCACCTGCCTCCCAATGCTGGGATTAAAGGCCTGTGCCACCACTGCCAGGCAAGTGCTTGCTTTTGAACCATCTCCCAGTCCTATGCATTTTTAACCAGCCCTGCTGTTATCTGGTTAGCCGCACTGTCATCATGAATGTCAGTGCTGTTTATGACATGACTTTTTCATGCTCTAACAATTCCATACACCTCTAAAGTATTGCATTTCTCTAATTAGGAGTTTTCCTATGACTTGCCTTTTGTTATGTAGAATTGTATTTTTTTTTTTCTTTATCTTCCCTGGACACTTGGAAAATCATGAAAGCATAAACTATTTTGGTGTTAACACCTTTTAAGTGTTAAATTACCTTCTGAGTAATTTGCACTAAATGACCTTCACATATTCAGCTGTACAGAAAGGAAATTAATAAATGAACTTTGGAGTACATATGAGTTTTAGAATTGTAAAATTTGGTGGATTACATTAATGAATGACAGTTTTGACAAGGCATTTTGTTAAAACACTAATGTTGACAAGTGGTTTTTTTTTTTTTTTTTTTTTTTTCTTTCAACAGATAGTAAGTTCAGCAAGTCCATGTGCAGATTTCTTTTACCGAAGTTTATCCTCAGAGTTGAAGAAAACACAAGATCAGCTTTCCGCATATGCAGAGAAGCACACTGCAGAGGGTGCTGTGAGGCTGATTGAGAGGTGCAGTGAGGTGGACCTGAGCATTGTCATCCTGTGGAAGGTGGGACACTGTGGCAGCAGGCCAGCTTAAGCCAGCTATGTCTCCTGTGTTTTCAGTTTACATTTTGAGACTGGGGCTGTCTGTCTAGCACAGGTGGGCTTCCAACTCTTGCTTCAGCTTCATGAGTGCTGGAACTATAGATGTATACATCACATCCAGCCTGGATAGCCATCCACTCATCCACCCAACTACCCACTGCCTGCCTGCCTTGTATCTTCGTTTCTTACTTCTCTTTCCCTTTCCTTCTCTCCCTCTATTCTTCCCTCTCTTTTATTTTTTGTTTTTGAGACAGGGTCTCAATATGTAGCTCTGCTAGCCTAGAACTTGTTATATAGGCCAGGCTGGCCTTGAATTTACAGAAATCCATCTGTCTTGGATTAAAGGTGTATATTACTACATTCATGTCTAGATAATTTCAAACTAGGGAACAACTGTTCTCATATTTATATTTTTTAATTAAATTTTTCACTTTTAATATTGAAATTATTTTATAACTTTTAATAGCTCCACAATGAGTTTTTGAATGTTTTTGTCTAAAGAAAAGAATTCAATAAGAGTGGATGGTTTTCTTCTGTTGGTTAGTGTTTCTTTGTGTCACCAAGAATATTGTGGACTGCAGGTCTATAAAAGCAGGTGCCATTGAGCTCTCTGTTATGAGCAGCTCTAGACACTATAAAGAGAGAAATTGCTCTGTGAGTCTGTGGGTGCTCAGTTTCCTGGACTTGCTGTTTGTGCTCCATCTTTTTGTGTGCCTTTTTCCCCTTTTTATCTTTTTTTCTTTATTTACTTATTGGTACTGGAAGTAGTTTATATTTTTGAAAATATGCTGACATTGCATGAACTTCAAATGAGACACTGCTTAAATAAGTTGCATTATTAATTGCAGAACGAGTTTTATGTTTAAAAAGACTACTTGTGTATTGTTATGCATTAGCTTGAAATCATAAGCTCTTGAGTACTCCTTGGTGCATTTAAAGTAAGATTTTGAGTAATACATGCCATAATGTGTACTCAACTGTCAAGTCCACAGTGACCTTGATTGAGAAGAAAATTTTACTTTTCCCAAAATGGCCCACTGATCACATGTAAAGGAAGATGTGTAATCCCTGATGGAAAGAAAGTAGAGGTTGGATGTATTGAAGACTATGATAGAGAGTACCTGGGGTTGCATTTACACTGAGTTGAGGAAATGTCCATAAATTAGAGAGAATTTAAAATACCTATCCCCTTCTGGTTTTGGCTTTTATTTTTCTCACAGGATCTTACATAATCAAGGTTGGCCTTGAACTCCTGATCCCACACCTCCCAGCTTCTGGGATCACAGGTGTGCTATCACACCTGGCTAGCAACTGAGTACTTGTGAAGTCATCTCAGTTGTGGGGTATCATGCATAGGACAGAAGGATTTGTGATCAAACACTGTTCAGCACCAAATTCATATCTTGGGCATCAAATGGTTTTATTTGGTCTTGAGACAGGGTCTCCATATATAACTCAGGTTGGCCTGAAAGTCTCTGTGTAAAAGATGTCAAACATTGTCCCAAGATTCAGTCAGCAAACTCCTATCAGGTTAAGCCAGCAGCTGTTCAGTGGACTGACTTCTGAGTTCCAGGCTGAGTGGGCTGTGGCTGTCTTGTGCCTTAGGATAAGGAGTATTCAAAAGTGTGACCCCACCTGCCAAGCTGTCACTGGTCAGTGAATACAGAAGTTGAACATACTCCAGCATTAAGATTCTTGCAGCATTTTGATGCAGTCTCTTGAATCTAAAGGAATTTGACTTATTAAAAATAAGTAAGTCAAGGCTGGAGAGGTGGCTCAGCAGATAAGATCACTGTAATTCTAATATTCAGAAGGCTTAAGTTTGATTCCAGCCTGAGCTACAGAGCAGATTCCACTCCTCTCTGTGATATACAGTGAGACCCTATCTTAGAAAATGGGACCAAAACCAAAAGAAAGTGTCTGGATTTAAGTGGGCATGCTGGTACACACCTATAATGTTAGCACTCATGACAGACAGAACCACAGGTTTGAAGCCACCCTGGACTACACAGTCTGACAAGGCGTGACCGTTTTCACTCACAGATTTAGTTATAGTCACCTGTATTTTGACAGTTGAGTAAAGAAGCTTATATGTTACTTCTTGGTTTTTAACTGAAATCACCTTCAGAAAGCAGCCTTTCTGTGGGCCTGTGGAGATGGCTCAGTGAATAAAGTGCTATGCAAGCATAGAACCTGAGCTCAGATCCCCAGAACCCAGGATCCAAGCCAGGGACTGGCCTACATCGGCAGCAGTAGTACAGGGCAGAGAGAGGTGGGTCCCTGTACTTCCCTGAGAGCAGCCTATCAAGCAGCTCCAGGCTCAGTGAGAGGTGGTAGAGGAAGACAGTACATGCGGAGATCTGGCTCTCAGGAGCACCCACCCACATGTGCATGTTCACACACACAAAAAGGCCGATATTGTGGCACACTTCTTTTTAGTTGTTTCTTTAAAAAAGTCTATTGAAAACAAGGGGAAAAATTCTCAAGATTCATCTCTTTTAAATACTCGGATAACCTGAGTTATAGAAAAGCCTAAACAGATTGAGAGGGAGGGGCAGATGGTTCTTTATGGAATGGATACACGTTGAAATGCTGACATGGGGTTATTGATAATTGATAGATATTAGGTGTCACTTTTCTTTCCACCAGATGTTGAGATGGCTACTTTTGAGGTTTCTACCGTGAGTGAAAGGTGACATGTCTGTTGGTTGTGTTTTTAGGCATACGTTGTAGAGGATAACAAGCAGCTTATTTTAGAAGGCCAGCATCATGTCGTTCTTCGCACTGTTGGGAAAGAAGCCTTTTCACACTCTCAAAAACAGGTAAGGGCAGCGGCTGTGAGCTGCTGTGATGTTTGCATGTGTGCAGTTGTCGTCCTTACCTCATGCTCATGAGGTCTCTGAGCCTCGCCTCACCCCTCTGCCTCTGTCTTCCATGTTCTGAGACAAGGTAGAGTTACATGGCTCTCTGGCTGGCCTCAAAGTGCAGTCTCTGCCTTGGCCTCTGGTGCTGGAGCTAGAGGCATGCATTATGTGCCTGGTTTGTCTAAATAGCCTTCTGTGGCTCCTGTGTATATCTTTTCTCCTGGCAGGTGAAATGTAGAAATTTATTCGGTGTTACTATTTTATTGACTCCTGATCATATTGCTTTAGATGACTTGAATATATTAGTAATACACTTAAAAATACTTAGTTATATGTGTTGTTTTTATTTTAAAGGTGAGTGTTTTGCTTCTATGTATGTCTGTACCACGTGCATGCTTGATGTTCATAGACTATGTATGAACACTATGCACACAGTGCACACAGACTTAAGGAGAGGGTATTGGATCCTGGAAGTGGAGTTAGAGTTGTGAACCGGGTCCTTCAGAAGAGCAGACAGTGTTCTCAACCCCCGAGCCATCTCTCCATCCTTAATAATGCATTTTCCAAACTTTTAAAATGAAAGGTAGCTGGGCAGTAGTAGCACACACCTTTAATCCCAGCACTTGGGAGGCAGAGGCAGGTGGATTTCTGAGTTCGAGGCCAGCCTGATCTACAGAGTGAGTTCCAGGACAGCCAGGGCTACACAGAGAAACCCTGTCTTGAAAAAACTTAAAAATCAAAAGTAGTCACAAACATAGAGTTTTTACAAATGAAAACACATTCTAACTGAAGACTGGGGTAGAGAAAAAAATGCTAACTGCTTTCCAGAAACCCCTCCAGTCTTCCTCAGCTCTTTGTCTTCTGGATTATCTTCTGGCCATCTCAGTAGAGCCAAACAAGTAGAGCTGTGTCTGTGGCCGGTATGAGGTGGTTTTGATGCTGTTGTTCAGTTTCTTCCTTTAAGAAAAAACAAAATCCTGTCTCAAAAACAAGGGAGGGAGGCAGGGAGGGAGGGAGGGAGGGAGGGAGGGAGGGAGGGAGGGAGGCAAGCAAGCAGGCAGTTGTCTGCCTTAAGTCCCTTCTGCAGTTAGCCTAGGTTGGCCTCAAACTGACTGTGTAGCTGAGGTTGACCTTGAATTCCTGTTTCTCTTCCACCATTCAAGGGCTGGGATACCAGGCGTGCATGGGATTCCAGCAGTGCCACTGGGCCTGGTTTATAGGGCGCAGGTTCTTGAACCCGTGCACACCAGGCTTGCAGTGTACCAGCACATGTTAGCCTTTAAGTAACATATTTGTGTATATGTTTATTTATACATGTGGGTTTTTGGTAGGTTTTTTTTTTTGAGACAGGGTTTCTCTGTGTAGCCCTGGCTGTCCTGGAACTCATTCTGTAGACCAGGCTGGCCTCGAACTCAGAAATCCGCCTGCCTCTGCCTCCCAAGTGCTGGGATTAAAGGTGTGTGCCAACACTGCCTGGCATGTTTATATATTAACAAATCTCAAATGTTTGATTTTACCAATAAAGACTCCATGCTGGGGTAAAAGTCTACTAGCTCAGAGATACAGAAAGCACGGAGCTGAGCTTCTTCAGCTGACATCCCAAAAGGAAAGTGCTGCTCCCCTCTCCACACTGTCTCCAAACAACCTTCCAACTGAATGTCCCTCCCTTGTACTTCCTGTGCTCTGTCTGTTCTGACTCCCTCTTAGTCTCTATGGGGTTTCCTCTCTTCACTTTCTATCAATTAGTTGCTTGCTTGGCCTCTTGACCTAGGATTAAATTTATTTAATCCTGTTTACAATAAACTCTTGGATTATAAAAATCCTGTTTACAGAAAGCTCTTGGATTAAAGGTGTGTGCTAGGACTGAGCCACACTACTAGAAACAGGTTTTTGGTAAGTAATACAATCTTGGGGTTCACAGTGTGATCAAATATCCTGAAACATGTGAAACATATTTGAAACACTAAATCTGCAATAAAGCAATATATTTTCAAAGTAAGTTTTTTTTTTTGGTATGTTCTTAATCTTAAACTGGTGCTGTATAATTGAATATCCAAAGCCTAAGTATTAAACAGTTTTAATGGATAAGAATCATATCAACCATTGGAATGATCAGTTATGGAATCTAAATTTACATATAAGAAAAGTATTAAGGTAATTATGTAAGATCATAGAGCTAATATATGGAATTGTTAGGTAAACGAAAATTAGTGTTTATTCCAGGCTGTATTGCAAATGACAGCAGCTGTTAGTTTAAATAACAGCAAAAAATAAAAATAAACCAACTCTTCATAATTAAGTTGTCTTCATTGTTTTTTTTTAAAAAAGCCTGTATGCTCTAACTTTATTAAAGCATCATTTCATTATTAATCCTTTGCTTGTCTATTCTCAGGAGCCACCAGAAATGGAACTATTAAGGTTTTTCAGGCCAGAAAACACTACAGTTTCCACGAGACCATCAGTAGAGCAGCTTTCTAATCTCATTAAAACAAGTCTCCACTACCCGGAGTCATTTCATCATCCATTTCATCAGAAAAGGTCTGAGGGTTATTTCTGTTAAATTTCCTATGTACACGTACAAGATATCCATTCTTAAAAGTTAATATTATTTTGATAACAGCATTAACACATACCAAAAAGTGTATGTTCCCCCCCCCCCCCCATGTACTGTCACCTTGAGTGTTACTGAGGATGGACATTGTCCCAGCCACTTCTCAGGTGTCATAAGCTTTCTTTTTGAGTTGTAAGGTTTTTCATAAATTCAGAAAATCGAGGGAAAATTTGCATCATTTGGTTTAGACACAAACCTACAGCATGACTAGCAGTGGAACTCAGATAGACTATATCATTTAAGATTTTTTTTTTACATCTATGTGTATTGTTTGTATATATGTATGAATACATTCCTTAACTTTCATGTGGAAATCAAAAGACAGTCTTCCCCAATTAGCTCTCTCCCTCTGCCATGTGGGGCCCAGGGAACAAACGCAGGCTATCAGGCTTGCCAGCAGTCTCCTTTACCTACTGAGCCATTTTTTAAACTAATAGGATCCCCCCACCCTCCACTTTTAATACTAAATATCAATAGAGAATGATTTGTTTGCAATATTGATAAATGACTTTAATGTATAAACAAAGTTTTTAAAATAAAAAGTTCTAAATCTGATGATTTGAAAAGGCTGTCCATTTGCAGGTGTAAGATGGAGTGTGTTTTTTTTTTTTTTTTTTTTTTTTTTGGAACTAGTGTATCTGTGACAGCTGATGTTCAGGGTTGTGGGGAGGTCACCTTGGTAGAGCTGGGGAGGAATGTGATGAGACAGAAGAGAAATGTTAATCAGTGAGCCAAGGAGAGGGAAATGCTGGAGAGGCTGGAAAGGAGCAGAAAAGCAGGAAAGAAAACCAGATGAAAGGGCTGTCTCAGCAGTGGGCTGTGGGGGAGAGAAAAGGTCAGCAGTCTAAAATGCCCAGGGGTCTAACACTGGGTGGACTATAATGTCAGTAGAGGCTGAGGGTTGGAAGGGCAGGAGAAGTGAGGGGCGCTGCACAGGGATCCAGGAGATTCGCGGATGTCTGCGTCTCCTTTCTGGGGACATTTCCATAAGCTGTGAGTATTAGAGCCTTAGAGGATCAAATCGGACCAGCATAGTGTAAGTTCCAGGGATTTCACTTTTCTTGTGTAATTTTTTTTACCCCCGTCCCTCACATTTGTAATTTAAATGGAAGAGATGATGTAGACTGGGCATAGCACTGGCAGACCCTAAACCATGCTGTATCTAGTATAGAAAGTGTATGTTCTGATATTTATTATGGAGAGATTTTATTAATGTATTTTATTTACAAAATATGTTACCTAGAATGACTTTGTGACTGAGCATTCTTTTTTATTTGAATTTGATTTTAAACTTGTGTTCTGTTAAATCTTCTTGTGTTATTTTTAAGAAACATGTTTCTGAGAAAAAAGTGCATTGCTAATGATTTTGTTTGTTGTCTTCCACAGCCTTTGCTTAGTACCAGTCACCCTTTTACTTTCTAACTGTTCCAAGGCTGACGTAGATGTAATAGTTGATCTCCGGCATAAAACAACAAGGTAAGAATTTATTTTGTGAATGGTTATTTTGTAGCCCAAAGTTTAGTATCCTTTAACGCAATTCAGTATTTTGAAATTACGCAGATCCTTGCCTAGCATGGATAAAGTTATTCAAACATGCCCTAGATTTGTTTATATGATATATGATATCAAAGAAATGTTTACAGAGCTATTAAATATGTAGGTTTTTTTTCCTCCCCTGATTTGAAAATAATACTTTACAAGGGAGTCTACATTATACTGCAGTACCCAATTCTCCTAGGGCCAGTAGGTTTGTCTCAGATATTTTTGTATTAGAAAATAAATCTAGGGTTGCAAAAATGTCTCAGTGGTCAAGAGCACTTGCTGCTCTTATAGAGGGTCTGTGTTTGGTTCCCAGCACTTGTGTGGTGACAACCAAGGTCCTGATACCTTCTGGCTCTGCAGATGAAGACTACACTGTGGGTTGTCATGTTACACCTCAGATGATGCCTTAAGATCCAAGCACAGTAGACTGTCTGGTGTGTGCCACACACTTACTAGAGTATGCTATGTTGTTAGGGCACTGGGTTGTTGTCACTGTGTAGTTTTATAAAGTTTAATATTGTGGACATTCTTTTGCACACAACTGTTTTTATATGTGCATAACCAAGAGGTGTTAAGAGCTCAGTTTCAAATCATGCTCCATTGTTTACTAAATGCCATTGTAGGCATTAAATGAGATACTCTATCTTAGTATGGTTCTTAGAAAAATAACAGTAACTGCTAACACATGGGTAATTGTTACAATGATAGTGTTATTAATTTCATAAATAATTTCTAGAAATAAAAGGATTTGATGAAAGAAAGATGTAAGACTTCAGAGAAAAAACACAAAGGAAAAAGTTACCATTGCCATTTTCTTCCTCCTGTAGTTCCGAGGCATTGGAAACACACGGAGCGTTCACGTGGCTTGGACAGACACAGTATAAGCTCCAGCTGAAAAGCCAAGAGACGCACAGTTTGCAGCTGAAGGCATGCTTTGTTCATACAGGCGTTTATAACCTTGGAACTCCGAGAGTATTCGCCAAGTTATCGGACCAGGTTACAGTATTTGAAACAAGTCAGCAGAACTCCGTGCCTGCTCTGATTATCATCAATAACGCCTGACGGCTGAGAGTCACAGACTGTCTGACTTTGTGGAATTGGTTTTACAGAAGCATTTGAAATACCCAACTTGTTAAGGAAGTTCTCTGAACACTGCAAAATACAAGGACTTGGCACTTAGTTGACACAGTATACTGGCTGGGCTGAGAATGCTTAGACTCCATTTTTTTTTCCTTTTAAACCTGGTAATAATTTACATGCTTATAATACAGAATTCAACGTATCCATACACCTTATTAAGCCGTGTCATAAGCCGTCCAAGTCTGCTGTTGCAACTTATCGAATGGTTGTGGCTCTTAGGAGGTGACTTTGAGGAATGAAAGGCCTTGCTGGCAATACTCCTGTTAAGCCGTTAGTCTGAAGATCCTACCTTTACTGTGAAGTTCTATAGAGTGTTAAATACAAATTTTCCTGCCTTGCCCCAAACAGTTCTTAAGATCAGTTTTGAACTTTGGTTACGGACATTCACATTCAGAGTGGTGTCCCAATGGCTTATACATAACTGTAAAAAAAGCTTTTCTGATGCTTTGAACATAGTTTTGGAAGGAGTTTGACTTTATTCCTTTGCTCATCTCTTACTGTCACACTATTTCACAAAAAGATTTTGTCATTAAATCATATTCTTTATTATAATAACTTTAACAATTAAGTTGATCTGTTTAAAATATAAATCTATTCAAGTTAAAAATAAGCTTTTCAAAAATGTATTATATTTATAACAAATTTACTGTAAATAGAATAAAAACATACTATTCACTGTATAAATTTATTAGATGCCTTTTTTTAAAACCTGGCTTTGTGAGGATTTAATATATCTTTATGTAAAATAAATGTCAACCATGTACAGTAGGCACTAGCCTAGCTTCCTGTGAGAGCTTCATTGCCATTGTTTAAAAATGAAGCATGGTCTTTGTTCTTGAAGAGCAGATGCAGTTTTTATTTGCACATGTCCTGTCAGATGCTGTGTGCAGGGCTGCATGGTCTGCCTTTACCCTGGTGGGAAGGGCATCAGCACCCCCACAGCTGCCCTCGCAGCTGCACAGACACGGGGTGCACAGGCACAGGTGCTGGTTATCCAGACTGCCTGTGGGAAGAAGTATAGCTGAGCTGAACAGGAAACTAAAGCAGCAGCCAGCCAGTCTCTTCTAGTGGGAAAAATCTAGAACAAAGTACAGAGCTGGGAGGCTGGCGTTAACGGAGTCTGCTCCCAGGATCTGTTCCCTTCCAAGAAGCATCGTAGAGACAGGCACATATTTCGTGTGCCTGGAGGAGATGACGTGTAAGTCAGGAGAATCTGTGAATTGAAGCAAGCAGAGGGAAAGGCTGAGCTGGAGGAAGAGAAGAGAACTGCTGACGTGGCGGAGTCTGGAAAGAGGAGGAAGAACACAGGCAGTGTGGAGAACCTCACACATGTCCAGTGGTCTGTCAGATCATGTCACTTCTGTCTGCGTGTGTCCTGGAAAAACCACTCATGGTGGAGGAAGGCAAGCAGTGGAGGCCAGAGCACATTCATTTCCTCCCTTCCTGAATGCCTGCCTGCAGACTGGACTGCAATTTGGGACCTCATTGACTTTGACAAGTCAACCCAGGTCCAGAAGAGCAGCAGAGATAAATCTGATAAATGACTTGGTAAGAATAATACAAGTCAGTTGAGCAGTGGGTTGTTTTACTTTTCCAAACAGGTCTTGTGTATCTCAGATTGGCCCTGAACTTACTATAGAATTTAAGTTTTGATGCTGTCAAATTACTTTAATTTTTGATCCTGTTTCTCCCTTCCAAGTGCTAATACTACAGGCATGTATCACTGCACCTAGTTTCTGCAGTGTTGGGGCTGGTACCAGGGCCATGATTCTGTCATAAATAAGAGGCTGAAAGAAAAGCTGGTTTATCTGGCAGGAGTTTAAAATTCTCAGTACTCTCTCGCTCTTGCACAGGGAAAGAGTTACACTAAATATAGCATGTGTTGAGAAAGCATGCGAAGCCCAGACTGAGCTACACCCCCAACCCTAAGTCACAGTTTTAAACTTAGCAGAAAATACCCTTGCAGAAAGGGAGTGAAGTGTATTTGCAGACTAACCCAGAACATTGAATTCAGGTGGCTGTTAGCTAATGGCAGCTGCCCAGATCTTCCTAAGAGCAGTGGAGCCAAACCTAACTCCTGATTTCAGTGTATCTGGGAAGTTGATACACCACCTCCGAAGTTTCCATTAGTGGGAATTCAGCGCAAAACTTCAACAAGCTTGTACTTGGAGCCTTTGTAGAGCCTGGACATGGAGATGACAGGAATGCAGAAAGGAACGAGGCGAAGGCTGAGCTGAAGTCACTCTAGGGAAGTTGGAGGACTCTGACAAGATGAGACTACAAGGAAGAAAAGACATTGCAGGGTCAGGATTCCCTCTGCAAGGTTTCACCGTTGCAAGGGATTCATGAAACCATATCCACAGGGGGGCGCTAGAGATACAGCTTCAGTCAGTGCTGCCATTAAGGTATCTTTCAAGTTGAAATTAGTGTTGTAAGAAGTGACACTTAAAGTCGAGGGGGGAGAGGTGAATAGCTTTTGCTTTTTAAATATTTCTGCTGAATTTTGTGTGTGTGTATGTGTACCATGCATATGCAGGTACCCACAAAGAAGCTGGAGCCCAGAGCCTTGCACCAATTTTTATTTTTGAGACAGGGTCTCCCATAGCCCATTCTGGCCCCCAACTTCCTGAGGATGACCTTAAACTACTCCTACCTTCTGGGTATTGGGATTACAGGTGTGTGCCTCTGTGCCTGGTTTTATTTGGTGCTGGAAATGGAATCCAGGATCTTTGTGTGTGCTAAACAGGCGCTCTGCCAGATGAGCGAGCCACATTCCCAGCACACATCACCCATTGTAATACAGCACTCAAGCTGAGCATCGCAGTCACCTGCAGTTACCTTTGACCTACCAGAATACAGTTTCCTAAATGTCCAAGAGAAGTCTGAGAACATAATTCTGAAAAAGCACCCCTAGAGCATCTTACAATAAGTGATGTGAGGCTGAGCATTGGTGGCACATGCCTTTGATCCCAGCACTCAGGAGGCAGAGACAGAGGCAGGCAGATCTCTGAGTCTGAGGCCAACCTGGGCTACAGAGTGAGTTCCAGGACAGCCAGAGGTACACAGAGCACTGTCAGAAAAGGATGAGGAGGAAGGAGAAGGAAGAGAAGATGAAGATGTGAAGAAATGTCAGGACTTCAGGACAAGTGCTGAGGGGGTGGGCAGACTTGGACCACTCTGGTGTAGCATCCAAGCAGGTCAGAGCAGGTCTGGTGGGATTTGTTGGTGCTCCACACTTGACAATCATCAGAAGGTTTCTGCAGATAGAGAAGATTGTTCTGCAGTCTGTGTCCTCAATGGGTGACAACGCAATCCCAGATTTCCTCCCATCGTAACCTCAGGTCCAGGGCCATCAGAAGCCCTCTGCTGCTCTCCCCTGGCACTGCGGGTGCACAGTACACATAATTCCATACAGGCACAAACACATACATTTAAATCTTTAAAAATAGTTATTTCTACAGATCACTGAATAAATTTATAGATATAAAAGATGTCTCATACACATGTACACATACATACACATGTACATGGCATTTTCTAAGTCATAATTTTTTTTAAGGAAAGGTTTAAAATACTACAAAAGGGACTTGCTAGATGGCTCAGGAGTTAAGAATATTGGCTGCTTTTCCAGGGACCTGGGTCTAATTCCCAGCACCCACCCAGTGGCTTACCATTGTCTATAACAGGACATTCTTTTCTGACCTCTGGGTATCAGGGATGCATGTGGTGCACAGACTTGCAGGAAAAACAGCATGCATATAAAAGCAAATGGAACTTTCTAGTTCAATGAGCGGGAGTGCAAGAGTTCCCAGTCTTCACTAATATCACCCAGTCTCACAGGGAAGAAGCTACACTATGTAGAGAACATTTTGATAAAGCACACAAAGCCAAATGCTGTGTAAAAAGAAGGAAATAACAAGCTGTGAGCCAGGTGTCAGCTTCCCAAATAGAAAGCTTCTGTGAATATCTGGGTGCTGGGAACCAAAGCAGGCTGTCTTCAAGAGCAGCGAGTGTTCTAAATCATGAAACCAGCTCTCTGGCTCCAGCAATAACTTTAAATTAAAATTCTGACTAATGTACAAAGAAATGGGTTTCATTGGAAAGAGTTGCTTTGAAAATTAAAACTGCAATCTCAATTTACTTGCTTGGAACTGGTTATGAAGTTTATGCAAATGAAGTTCTGCAATTTTATTTAAATTAAATTCAAATTTTCACCTGTTAAACTCTAAATGCACAGTCGATTGCTGGGGTCATTGTATTAGGCCCCAGCTGTTGGAGAAGGCTGGCTGTGGCCAGGAGATTTGCTGCTCCTCCCAGCTTTCAGAATGTGGTATTTACCTCCCAGTATTCCCTGCTTGTACTAGACAATTCCAAACCCTTGCCCAGAAATGTGATTCTTTAATCAAAAAAAACAAAAAACAAACAAACAAACAAAAAAACAAAGAGAAAATGAGTTTATTGTATAGACTATAAAGCGTGGTTCTAAGTCAAAGGGTGCCTGCTGAGATACCCAGGTTCTTCTGTCCTAGAAAAAAGAACTGGACCAGAGCCATGTGGATAGTTCTAGAAATAGAGATAGTTTAATCCAGCCAAGAACAGAAGCAGGCTGGAGAACTGAGACACGTAGGAGCTATAATGACCTCCAGCCCATATTGGTCATTTGCATAGCACCCAGGCTTTCCTGTTTGGAAATCTCAGGCTTTTTTTTGTCGTGGTCTGTTTCATTACTCGCAGTTCAAGGTGTCAGGGTAGGCCTTCCTCTTCCATCGATTCTCCCTGAGCCTATCTTTGATGCCCTATTCCCCTGCCACATCAAGGAGTCCTCTGATAAGGATTTGTTTTATCCTTTCTTTTTTTTTTTTTTTTTTTTTTTTTTAAATACAGGGTCTCATTGTAAAGCTTTGGCTAGCCTGGAACTCACAGCAATCCTTCTGCCTTAGCCTCCTAAGTATTGATATTACAGGCATGTGTCACCATGGTTAGCTTCTGTGAGATTCCTTTTTGTTTGTTCCTTTTTTTTTTTTTTTTTTTTTTTTTTTCTTTCTAGACAAGGTTTCTCTGTGTAGCCCTGGCTGTCCTGGAACTCACTCTGTAGACCAGGCTGACCTCATACTCAAGAGATCTGCCTGTTTCTGCCTTGCAAGTGCTGGGACTAAAGGTGTGTGCCACCTCTGCCCAGTATGAGGGTTTTTGTTGTTGTTTGTTTGATTTGCTTTGTTTTTAAACATTTTTATGTGTATGAGTGTCTAGCCTGCATGCACTTTTGTGTACCATCTGTATGTCTAGAATCCATGGAGGTCAGAAGAGGGACTCAGCTTCCCTAGAACCGGATTTATGGATGGTTATGAGCCACCATTTGAGTTCTTGGAACCAAACTGGTCCTCTGCAAGTGTAACGGATGCTTTAGACCACAGAGCAGTCTCTCCAGCCTCTCTGGTGAGCTTTTTAAACTATAGAATAGGTTGCTGAAAAGATTGCTCAGTGGTAAGAACATGTAATGCTCTTGCAAAAGACCTGAAATCAGTTCCTAGCACCCACAACGGGCCACTAAACAGCTTCTTCTAACCCCAGCTCAAGGAGATTCAGTGTTTTCTTCTGGACCACTTACATGTACACACACACACACACACACACACACACACACACACACACACACGAGGGGAGTTATAACTTATTAGTAATTAACTCTGAGTCACCAATAATGTATCAATGTCCCATTAAGGAAAGAAATCAAACCACTTCCCTTTGGAGTCCTTTAACCAACAAGTCCAGATTTGAATTCTCTACTTCATACTCCTGTGTCTTGTATTCTCTGTCTGTTGTATGAGGCTGAACCTGTGTCTCTCTGTCCCTGTGTGTGTCTGTTGTGTGACTGTGTGGGTGCATTGTGTGAGTGATTGTGTATGTCTGTCTGTGTCTGTCCCTAACAGAGGATTTGTTCTGCTTATTAAAAGCATAGAAGCGTCACATGGGGGGAAGGAATGGATTACTTTACAGCAATCTTTAACAGTTTTATAAGGTGTTAAGTCTCTGGCTCCAAATGATCCCAGCTGACCCAGATAACAGACATCACTGAGTGTTAACCAATAACTGTAAATGGTTGCTTTCAAACCTTTATGGCAGATCTTAGGAAGTTACTTTCAACTTCTGTATTTTCTGCTTTCAGCATTATCTGGGTCAGGGATGTGGAAGAGTATATACCTTACGATTACAACTATGCATTAGCTTAGGGTATAAAAGTTGACCTCATAGGAAATCCAAGGCAGGTGGGGTTGGTAGTTCCTTTCTTCTTTTAGGGGAAGGTTAAACAGTTTGAGCACACACACAGGAGGCTAGCAGTCTTAAGTAACCACAGGGTATATTATTACTCTACCTGGGAGGTCCAGCAAAAGTCCCAGTCTCTTAGAATGTAAAATATTGTATTGCTAGGTCTCTTGATTAAAAATACACTGTAGAAATCATGCCTTCTTAAGGAACTTGAGCCATTAAGTCTGGGCTGGTTCCTCTAGGATTTGTTTATAAGAAACATCCAGGTGATTCGGAAATCCTGCTTTAAGTGGCTGTGTTGGGGACAGGCAGGCATGCATTTCAGGTCTCATCAGTTATGTTTGGACTGCAGGGTCAACCACCCAAGGAATGAGGCAGAGTTATTTGACAGCTGCTCTAAGAAGAGGGTGGTGCAGTCCTCAGGCCCCACATGGCTTTGTCTTCCCAAACACCATGTCAGGAACAGATGGTGCATTTGATGGAGGAAAAGGTGGGGGGAGGAAGTTTCGTGTCAGAGTTTGCCTTACTTGTGACTTGACCCTTTGGTAAATGAGCCACAATCTCTAAGCCTGTCTGTCATTTTCTGTGGAGCTGCTTATCTGCCACTTTTGAGTCCAGAGCCAACTCCATTGTATGCTCACAAGGATCAGACCTATGGAAGACGCACTCACAGGAAAAGGAAGACTGAACAAACAAAATTAGCCATGCCTTTTTAAAGAAATCTTACACATAGAACTGGGCAAGCATGACGGCACATGCTGTAATCCCAGCATTTGGGAGGTTGAAGATCCGAGTCATCTTTGGTTACACAGGCAGACTGAGGCCAACCTGGGCTATATGAAACTTCTCCAGAAATGTTGAGTATGTAATTCACTGAGATTCTATTGGGGGGTAGAAAACATAACTAATTTCCATGGTGGTTTTTTTTGGGGGGGTGGGGCTTGGTGATTTCCATAGACTGTGGAGGGGGTGGGAGAGGAATGAATCGGCCATCACTGCGCTGTGGAAGGTCAATTTGTAAGGTGCACAGCACAGGCTGCCAGCCGTGCTGCTCCTGTGTGCCAGGCAGTAAGCAGCGTTCTCTGTGTGGTGTCTAGTGCCTGTGGGACCTTAGAAGAGAACAAGATCTGGCTGGATTTGGATTTTTTGTTTGGTTGGTTTTTTTAGAGATAAGTTCTTACTATATAGCCCTGGCTGTCCTGGGTCTTACTCTGTAGACCAGGCTGACCTTGAACTCAGATTCACCTTCCTCTGCCTCCCTAGCACTGGGATTAAAAGCATGTGCCAGCACCACCCCGCAGTGTATTTAATTACATTTATGTATTTATTGTGTGTGTATGCATGCACACATATACGCACACATACCCCATGCAGTTATGGGATTCAGAGAACTGTTTGCAGGAGTCCTCTTCTCCTACCATGTGGGGATTGAACTCTGATCGTCAGGCTTGGCAGCACTTTACCTACTGAACCATCTTGTCAGACCTTGTTTTAATTTTGAGAAGAGAGTCTCACTATGGAGCCCCGGCTGCCTGGAACAGGAGGGCTCCTTCCTTAGCCTCACAGATGCTGAGAATGTTGGTGGGAACAACTGAACCTGACTCACAGATGCTGAGATTCTTAGTGCGAACTATTGAACCTGACTTTTTTTTTTTTTTTTTTTAATTTGTGGGGTTGTTTGCTTTTTAAGGAAACAGAATCTCACTACATTTCTCAGGCTGCCCTCAGAGCTCTGGGTTCCAGCAAGCCTCCTGCCTGAGTCTACTATATGGTGGTATTATAGTCAGATACCACTGCATCCTCTGGAATTTGGCATTGTATGAGGAATGTACTCATTCTTGTTCTTCCTCTTGCAAGGGAGAAAACCTAATGAAGTCTAAGCAGGAGTCAGTGCGCACCTAGCTACTGATTCCCAAAACCTCTTTTTCCTCCCTCGTAAAGTGGGAAAAAAATATGGCTGGGAAACCGCAGCGTCTCTCACGCCATGCTGTGTGTAGTTGGCTGAGAACGCCCGGGTTCCTCCAGCCGGAGGTTAGGCCCGGCTGCTCACCAAAAGGCCTCTCCATGGTTCCTCATGGAGCGGCCCCAACACACGAGGAAGTCCTTGGTTTTCCAAAACCGGTTTATTGACATGACGGATGGGGGATGGATCTGGATGTGCGCCCCCCAAAACCCAGGGTGGACCTGAGGTAAAAAGGGAGGGGAAGGGGGAAGAGGGGGGAGGTGCTGGGGAGGAATGATTAATTGGCTCCACTCTCTGGCCTTCAGGTACCTTATTAGTATGTAAATCTCTCTAGGGCCTGGGGCCTGTTTATCATGCCCACCTGTGTACTTGACTGAAGGGTGAAGGTGGAATGGAGATTAGACCTCATGTCAGGCCCGACAAAGCTACATCTATTTTAAAAAATTTCAAGCCAGGACCTGGTGGTACACATCTTTAGTCCCAGCACTCAGAAAGCAGAAGCAGGAGGATCTCTGTGAGTTCAAGGCCAGCCTAGTTTACAGAAGAAATTCTAGGACAGCCAGGGCAGTAACACAGAGAAACCCTGTCTAACAATCATCTTTTGGCGACCAATCATCTCTCATCAATTGGTGACCAATATTTCATGTTAGCATTTCTACGTGACTCTCCCTAGGTGGCTCTAGAGAATAGTCTATGCTAGTTCGTAACTCTACTCTACAGGAGTCTACACAGGGTCTGCACAGTCAGTATTTTCCTCGCTACATCCCAAGACTATAAACCAGAGGAATGGAGTACAAGCTGAGTGTCCCTCATAAGAGAAGTCCTTGTCTCGGCTGTTCAGCCAATATTCTGGCCTGGTTTAATGAAGAGCAGCCAGGACAAAATCAGTGACTGATGCCAAAACAAAACACCATGACTCTCTGTGCAGGCCCTGGCTTCTGTCCATGTGAACCTAGAGACATTTAATGGCCCTGCATTTGCACAGTGACTTTCCCTAGTAGATTTTGCTGTCCCTGCTAAATGTTTCAGAATACTTGCAATGTCCCCATTGGGGTTTCTACTTTCTGAACAAATCTGAACCTCCAATCCCCTTGAGATGCTTCCCAAGTTGGGCTGGTCACTGGACCTCCTTTCCCTCAGGCTCTTCTCCATTTTTGTTGCTGCAGTTCTTTTAGATGGGAACAATTCTGAGTCAGAGTTTTTGACTATGAGATGGCAACTCCATCCCTCCACTTGATGCCCTGTCTTTCTGCTGGAGCTGGACTCTACAAGTTCCCTCTCCCACTTTTGGGCATTTTATCTAAGGTCCTTCCCTTTGAGTCCTGAGAGTCTCTCACCTCCCAGGTCTCTGGTACATTCTAGAGGGTCCCCTCACCTTCCACCTCCAGAGGTTATATATTTCCATTCATTCTTCTGGCCCACAGGGCTTCCCTCTCCCCACCCCCATACTGGACCATGTTCCTCCTTTCCCCTGTCCCTCCTCTTCCCCTCTCCCACCCAGGTTCCTCCTTCCTTCTGCCCTCTGGTTTCTTCTCCTTCCCTAGTGGGATTGACACTTCCTTACTTGGAGTCTACGGCTTGTTAACCTTTTTGAGTTCTGTGGATTGTATTCTGGATATTATGAGGTTTTTTTTGTTTTGTTTTGATTTTTGTTTTTTTTTTGTTTTTGTTTTTTGTTTTGCTTATATCCACTTATTAGTGAGTACATACCATGCATGTCTTTTTGAGTCTGAGTTACCTCACTCAGGATGATATTTTCTAGTTCCATCCATTTGCCTGCAAAACTTATGATGTCCTCATTTTTTTTTTTTTTTTTGGTTTTTTTCAAGACAGGGTTTCTCTGTGTGGTCCTGGCTGTCCTGGAACTCACTCAGTAGACCAGGCTGGCCTCGAACTCAGAACTCAGAAATCCGCCTGCCTCTGCCTCCCAAGTGCTGGGATTAAAGGCGTTGATGTCCTCATTCTTAATAGCTGACTAGTATTCCATTGTGTAAATGAACCACATTTTCTGTATTCATTTTTCCATTGTGGGGCATCTGGGTTGTTTCCAGCTTCTGGCTATCACAAATAAGGCCACTATGAACATAGTGGAGCATGTGCCCTTGTGGCATGATGGGGCGTCTTTTAAAAAGATTTATTTATGTGTGTAAGTGTTTTGCTTGCATGTATGAGCCCATGAAGGCCAGAAGAGGGCATCAGATCTTCTGGAATTGGAATTACAGATAGTCATAAACTACTATGTGGATGCTTGGAACCAAACCCCAGTACTCTGAGGGAACACCAAGGCTCTTAACCACTGAGCCATCTCTTAGGCCTTTCTTTTTTTCTTTTTTAATAGACAGGTAGATCAAGCCATCTTCAAACTCACTCTGTAGCCAATAATGATCTTGAGTTTCTGCCTCTCCTTCCTCTGCCTCCAGAAATCTGAGGTTTCAGGAAACACTGCCACACACCACACCCAGTAGATATTGACTGGGATAGAACCCAGGGCCTCACACCTGCTGGGCAAGCCCTCTACCAACTGAACCACATCCCAGGCCTCTTTCTGGTTGTTACCATTAGTCAACTCTCATGGCACTTGGAGATTTTAGTTACTGGATGGAGTATAAAGAGGTTTAGGGTCTATTACATGTCATTTAAGTAGCCATCTTAGATCAGGCTGGTGTGTGCTAAACAACTTAAAGAGGCAGTCACTCTTGGCTCAGACGTGTTTTGTCTTATCTTTCATGTAGGCCCGTGGCTACCTGGGCTTCACTGGGACCCTGTTCATTTACTTTCTCTGGCTTCTCACTCAGTTTACCTTCTGGAATCTTCTATCAACACACTGTTGTTCTAAGAACTCCTCAAAGTGCTCCTCATGCATGTATTCATGTACAGTTAATTCTCATAACAGTCATTTAAAAGAGACACTGTTACGCCTCTCCCTCCAGCTTAGGGGCATGGGGGTGGGGAAGTGATGTAACGTGGAGAAAAATAAGTCTCAGATACCTCAAGCTGGACTTAGACTCACTAGATAGCTGAACTGAAGGTTGGCCTTGAACTCCTGAAGTTCTACCATCCACCTTCCAAAGGTTGAGATTCTGAGCATGAGCCACCACCCCCATCCTCTCTGTAGAGCCTCTTAACACTGCTATCATCTAGCCATTTCCTGAACACTTGTGCCTTGATCAAGGTTCATACCTTTTCAGAAGAAGAATGAAGTCATAAACACCATTACCTCCCTATTGGTTGGTTGGTTGATAGATAGATTGATTGATTAAGACCTGGTCTTACTTTGTAGCCCCGACTAGCCTGGAAAGCATTATCTTCTTGAGTCCTATCTTCTTAATTCTAACATAAGAACAACTTCTGTTTCTCTAAGACTAGAAGGAGAAGTACTCCTTTTCCTGTCTCAGGTAAATGTCTCTACATGGCTTGATAGAAATCTTGCTCTGTCTTCTGAACCTGTTTTTTTTTTTTTTTCCCCCCAGATACTTCGTGCCTTCAAATTCTTCTCATTAACCTTTCTAGATGTGGAAATACTCAGAGCTTTACTTTGTCCCTATCAATCCCAGTGCCTTCACAGCAACAGATACACTATATAGCCCAGACATGGAGCAGCCCAGAGGATCACTGTAAAGGGACAGATGTGGTTGAGATTCCCAGAGGTCATTGCCTGTGTTTGTAGCCCTACCTTGCTCACAGCTCTAGTTTTAACCAGGGGAGATTTAACAATGTCTGGAAACTTTTTGGGTAGTCTCAACTGAGAGGTTGCTGCTGGCATCTAGCATTAGGATACTAGAGTCGCTGGGTGTGGGGCTATGTCCATAGTTTTAATAGTTGGAGGATGGAAACAGGAAGTCGTCTTTGGCTCCATAGCTCAAAGTTAGGCTGAGCTACACTGTCTCAACTCTTCCCTCCACACAAAGGCTAGAGGTGCTGGTAAGTAGTTTATAATGTGTGAATATTTCCTTTCTCCCCAAATCACCACCAGCAACACTTCTGTCATGAATGTCACTGTAAAGAATTATACAGGAGCTGGAGAGATGGCTCAGAGGTCCTGAGTTCAGTTACCAGCAACCACATGATGGCTCACAGCCATGTGCAGTGGGATCCGATGCCCTCTTCTGGTGTGTCTGAAGACAGCAGCATATTCATATACATGAAATAAATAAATCTTAAAAAAAAATAGCACAAGCCATTCGTTGCTCTCACTTCAGATATACATATCCAGGTATGGCTGATATCTGGAATAAGCATTCCACATCAAATATTGTTCTAGTGACATCATTTGCCTTCAAAGTACTAAGCAGAAGAGGTTAAAGGTTAAAATTAACCAAGTCATGAGGTGTAAGACTCCAGAGGGATGACTGCTGTTCACCATGCCTGATGAGAGTTTATTTGAAGACTTTATTCATTTGTTGACAGTTTAAAAAAAAAATACTACTTATTTAATGTATATGAGTACACTGTAGTTGTCTTCAGACACACCACAAGAGGGCACCAGATCGCATTATAGATGCCCAAAGAGGGGGAGAGGACACCTAACATCCTCTTCTGGTCTCTGAGCACATGCACAGTCTCAGGCACCCACAGAGCCATGTGTACTCACACACACAAATAAACCTTTGCAAAACGCCAGTTGTGTGCCTAAATTATTTTAAATACATTGTTACATTTTCATGAGATATTGTAATGTATCTGTACATTAAAAGTGTAAACAAGGATCTGGAGAGATGGCTCAGTGGTTAGGAGCACTGGGCTCCTGTTACCAGTGATCTTCCTATCTCTGACTCAGAGCTAAGATAACAGATGTATCTAAGGTGCCTGACTAGTTGTGTGGTGCTGGGTTCTGAACTCTGGCCTTCACGGATGTGTAAGAAGCTCTTAAGCACTGAGCCATCTCCTCATCCTCATGGTCAGCATTTTCAAAAAAAAAAGTATCCTTTCCAGTTAACATGTATATCACAGGAAGCATAGGGCAAGGAACAAAGCCCAAAGCCAACCGCCACCCAGTCACAAGCAGCTTGGTTGAACATGACCATGCTCTGCCTGGCACACTGTAGCTTGCACGTGGGCGTGGGTCCTGTTGGGCTGAGTTGTGGTTCCCAAGTGTCTATAATGGCTCAGGGAGGCAGAAGTGTGGGAATTTGACTGGGTTCCCTCTACGCAGTGCCAGGCAGACGCTGCTGGGGCTCCACCTGGTCTCTGTCTTTGGGCTTTGGGCTCCCAGATACTGTTGGGAGCTGTGGAAGAACCCAGAAGGCGGGCATACGGGCTGGACCTGCCCACAACTGAGAGGGACAAGGGAGAGAAGCTCCGGGGGTGCGGGGTGCGGGGTGCGGGGTGCACCGCGGGGTGGAGACTCTTGGTTAAGGCACTCTTGGCTGGGTCGGCTAGCTTGCTTGAGTTGGCAGGACTCCGTGGCAGGAACGTAGAGAAATCTAGGCAGGAGATTAAACACTGGCTTGGTAGTCAAAGGCCTTCTTCACGGTTCCCCATGGCGGGGCCCCAAAGACACGAGGAAGTTCATGATTTTAAAAGGTTTATTGTCATGGCTAAAAGTGAATGAAGCTGTACCGTTTCCCCCTCCCCGCCTCCCTACTTCTCAGGGCGGACCTGACTTAAATAGGGAAAGAGGAGGGTCTGGGAAGGAATGCTTAATTGGCTACGCCCTCTGGCCTTTAGGTCTCTTATTAATATGGAGATCTCTTGAGGGATCGTTAGTCATGCCCTCTACCTGTGGAGGGTCTGATAGGGGCATTGCCTGAAAGGCGCTGATCAATGGAGGTCTTCAGCTGCGTGTCAGGAGCCTGGAGTCTGGGAGTGTGTCTAAATGTATGCCATCCCTTGCAGGGTCTCTGGCCATCTCTAGCCAGTGCTCCACCAGAAACCAAGCTATAAAAAAAAAAACAAAAACAACAAAACAAAACAAAACAAAACACCCCCCCCCAAAAAAAGAAAAAAAAAAGAAACCAAACTATCCTTTCACGGTCCCACAGCACACACAGCCTCCTGAGTGGGTACAGTGTGTGCCATGCTTTCCCAAACATTCACTAATTCACTCACTTGCTAATTCACTAACTCAGAATATCACAAGCCTTAAGGTATCCTGATGACCCATAATGTACTGCATCCACTTGATCTGTTAGGGAAAGTTATAATCCGGCCTTCCTTGGGGACAGAGTTTTCACAGAGCTATCACTAGCTCTTTAGCTGGAATTACTGGCAGAATTAAAGCTGAAACTATCTCCTTAATTATCCAATTTAAAACAAAACACAAACCAACAGACTGTACTCAGCATGGCATTTCTCGGAGCTTGTCATCAGAGGTACACTGCTAGGGTATTAGCAAGAAGCTGTGGTTATCACTGCATTATTGTAGAAGAGGCAGAAGGCAGGTGTGTGCCGGTGCCCTTCATACTCAAATCTAAACACACCTTTTCCCTCCTCCCCTCTGAGGTCAGTCCAACCAGCAGCCCCTAACTCACCCTGGCTGAAAGTGTCATAACTCCTCTATGCCCAAGAGACACCTGTGGGTTATCACATATTTACAAGTTGACATATTCACCAGCTATACCTTTTGTTTTCTTGAAGCATTTGTTTGTGAAACAATACATTTAATTAGGGCTCTTTACTTGAGGATGGAGAACGTGTCATTCATAGAAGCACGAACAACTTATTAGTGCCCACACCACTGAAGAAACACATTTCCATTCCCCAGACACTCCTAAGGGAGGCGCAGCACCTCATGAGCCCCTCCGATCTAGCAATGGTGATAAGTTGTCAAAAGGGTGGGGGAATTCATGGACAGTACTCTCAATAGGCTTCCCCTGGTACCTGTGAGAGGGGAGGGGCTATTTCACAAACTTGTGGCCTGAACATCTGTCTATCTAGCATGATAAGAAAGATTAATATCAGTCGCCACATGCACATGCACATGTGACCACACTTATGTAGCCATACATGAACACACAGAAGACAAAAAGAAAATTACAAATGAAGTGGGGCTATAATTTACAGTCTGGAGTGAATACAGACACTTGAGCCTTAAAAGAGCCCTTCCTTCCTTCTCTCTGCCCTCAAACCAAGTGCACAGATGTGGAGTATGCAGTGCTTAAGCACAGTCACACAAAAATCCAATACAAATCCACCAGTGAGGACAAGTATTCGTGTGGACGTGCACTCGATGGTGTGAGGTGTGCTGACGTGAGTGCTCTGCCGCTGTGGCATGCAGGTGAGGTGCTGAAGGGCGTGTGTGGATCTGTCCATTACACACACCGTCCACAGAGCAGGAGGAAACGCATGGAACATGTAGAGAAATGGCATGTGCGAAAGTCCAGGTGTGAACACGCTGGTAGGTTTCTTTTGCAATTGCTTCTTTTCTACACCCCCTAATCCCTGAATGAGGGCACACAAGCTGCACACAGAGGTGTGTCATAGTTCTGTTCCCCAGGGAAAAGACTTCATGTGAATTTTACTGAAAAAATATCTACAAAATGGTGTTTACTACCTTGACATTTTGCCTGTTTGGGTCCTTCTAAATATATCAATAAACTTGATGTTTAAAAAAAGGCTCAATTTTCCCACTGCGTGTAAGGCAGCCTTCAGCACTGAATATTTATAACAGTAATACTAAGCTGCTGGAGATATGGTTCAGTGGTTAAGAATGCTCACCAAGGTTCCCAGCACCCCTGTCATGTGGCGCATAACTTCTTGTAACTTCAGCTCCAGGCATTGGATGTCTCTAGCCACCATGAGCAACCACTGACACACACACCCAAGTGCACACACACACACACACACACACACACACACACACACACGGCATCACAACATTCTCCCTGTCTGTCTCTCTTTCTCTTTCATGCATACTGTGATCTCTTCATCTCAATACAAATTTTTAAAATTTTTTTTCAAGACAGAGACTTATTATATAGTTGTGGCTGGCCTCAAAGTTATGATGTAGACCAGGCTAGCCTCGAACTCACAGAGATTCACCTTCCTCTGTCTCCTGAGTGCTAAGATAAAAAGGGTCGGCCCATTATTTCTTATCTCTGGTTGCCTAAAGGTCTTACAACCTAATTTGCAGGCAGGCTAGGGAATTTGTTCATGTCTTACCTCAGGAATAAGAGCGGGTGTGGGCACAGGTCACCGACCTTTACTTCTGCTCTTTCTTTAAACGCTAAGGTGCCATGTTTTGGAGTAACATACTCTACACAGTCTCATAAGCCATGGTTCTCAACCTGTGGGTCGAGACCCCTTCGGCAGCCCTCTGTCTCCAAAACATGATTCAAAACTGTAACAAAGTTACAGTTATAAAATAGCAACAAAAATAATTTTGGCTGGGGGCAGCACAGCATGAGGAGCTGTATTAAAGGAGTGCCTCATTAGGGAGGTTGAGAACTCCAGCTTCAGCATGCTGAAGAGGACTGAGGCTGGGTTGTTAGAACATGAAAAAGTCAAGCCAAGATGTTTGCAAAACCCTCAGCCCCACAGAACTAACCACTGTGGGCTTCCCACTTCACAGCTGTCCATTTTGTAACTGACAAGAGTGTGCTCTGGCCTTCCAGAACTTCAGCTGGTAAATCTCAGTCAGTCAACCTTCCTCCCTCCTTCCCTCCCTCCCCTCCCCTCACCTCTCTGCACCTCTTCCCTTTTGCACTGTATCCCACCTACTCCTTCCGCAGTGTACCTAGGGAAATGCTAAGGAACACAGCATCTGGTGATGTCAGTCCTAGCCCAGGCAGCTGTTCTCAAATGACTGTTTCTTTCTCCTTCTATTTTGGCAGCTATGTAAAATCCTTAGGCAGGTTTGGGACATGCTGTGTAAGGGCTGAGGCAGGCATGAATCATCCTAGGGGGCCCAGATGCATGGGGGGAATGTGGCTTCCATCTTCCCTTTACAGAGCAATTCTACATAAATGCAGAATTGCAGCTGCTTCTACATAAAAGCAACTTCCAGTCTGGCATGGCCAAGAAAATGGTTAGTGTCCAAGCCTGGCTGGGGACCTTCTTGGTTTCTAACATGAAACACTTCTTCTCCCATACATTGTCATTTCCTCTTATAAGTTCCTCTTTATTTCCATGGTACACAGCCTGCTAACCATCACATTGTCAGAATGGAGCCATAGATAACAAGCCACTCAACCATGTAAAGAGGCTCGACATGGGCTATAATGTATGCTCTGGGCGTCAGATCACGTACGTACTGCCCAGAGTGCTGAGAGAAATTATGGGCATCTGTTATGCACAGTTCATCTGAGTCTTGACATCTGCAGACACAGCATGGATTCACTTAAGGACAGAATCTTGACCTTTGTTTTATGAAATAGTTGTTTTCATAATTCTGCTGACCTGCTGTTGGTACACAGGGAGTGGCTACCCACAGCCCTACTTCCTTTGCTGAGAACTCTGACCTGCTTTAAAGTCTAACAATGTTTGTGTGAGGAATTTGTGTTCCCATCTGAGGTGTGACTAGACCCTCCCCTCCCCCCAGACCTTAACCCGTTCCTGTAAAGCCATTACACTATTTTCTAGGAGTGGGAGTGGCTGAAGTTTTCCTGTCTCTCATCCACACTGGCAGTCTCCGGAATGAGAAGTCTAAAAACTGTTAAAAGTGTAAAATCAGAGACTGTTGAGATGGCTTGCTGAGTAAAGGCACTTGCCGTGAAAGCCTTGTGTCTGAGTTAGGTTAAGGGCAGTCACTTAAAGATGGAGGAAGAAAACAGATTCCACGAAGTTGTCCTCTGATCTCCACATGTACCACAGCACACATCCCTGCTTGATATCATGTATGCAACTCGAAATAAAAAGTCATAGACCATAGAATGTTATTCTGCCAATGGTGGATGAAGAAATTGGATACATGGTGTGTATGACGCTGAGACGTTCACATGATATTGGACATGTCTAAAGATTCATTTTGAAATGCGGTTAAATTATACATTGATGACTTTAAGGGAATAGCACTCAGAAATCCGGTTTGTGCTCCAAATAAACCATTATATCATTGGTGCCTTTGATTAGCTTTAGAATTAATCAGTTAAAAAGATATTTTTAATGAAACAGATGTTAAGCTGAAGTCTTGCTGGATAATGCTGCCTAACCTATTTTTATACGAGCTCAGCTGCTTTGATTACACAAATTGCTTGTTTTCGGCAGAACATGGTATTGTTTTCTATAATTAAAATATCATACAAGGACTTGCAAGATGGCTCAGCAGGTAGGGGCACCAGCTGCCAAGCCTCATGATGAGAGCTCAGTCCTTGGGACTGGTGTGGTCAAGGGAGAGAAACAGAAACCAAGACTTCTGCTCTGACCTTCACTTGTGCACCCCCTCCCCCACACATAAAGAAATTAATGTAATAAAAATTTTAAGTATCATATAATATTAATAAAAACACTATGTAATGTTAGTGCTATAAATTTTCTGTTTTGAAATAACTTCAGAAAGGTTTCTTTGGTGCAAACATACTTGGCAGGTAGAAAAAGGGTCTGTACTTGATGGAACTCTCAACAGAGGGTCACAAGGATGAAGGAACACAATTCTGGCCAGAATACACAGTTTGGTATTAAAGAATAAATCAATATTTGGTCAGGTGATACGGCTCAGTGGGTATGGACCCTTACCACCAAGCTGAGCTACTCTTGAGTTTTTTCCTTGGTTTCCCTTGATGATGGACTGTGACTGGTAAGATAAATAAACCCTTTCCTCCTCAAGTTCGCTTTGTACAGAGTGTTTATCAATAACAGGAAGGCAAACTAGGAAGGAGGGAGATTAGTTGAAGTGGGGGTGGGAGCAGGAAAAGAGGGGGCACTCCGGCACTGAGTGCCGTCAACTATGTGATCTACTTCAGAGAACTATGTCTATGAAACTCATCCCTGTGCATTTGATGTACACAGAAAAGCTTAGTGGGCGAGCAATGTAGCTCAGGGTAGGGTGCTCATGTCGAATGCATGAAACCCGACTTCAACCCCCACTACCCCATAGAAGCAGGTGTAGTACTGAGGCACTTGGGAGACAGAGATGGGGAAAATCACAAGTTTTCCTTGGCTGTGGGTTTGAAGCCAGCTTGAGTTAGAAGAGATATTGTCTTAAAATTTGTTTAGAAATAAAATCTCAGAAGATTAATACTAAAATTGGAGTATTATAAAATATGTTAGACACAAACACTCAACTTTATAGGAGTATAAACCTTTGACCATTAGTTTGGATTCAAAGAAACTTGAGTCTTGAAAACTCAGAATCCAAATAAGTGTTCTGCTTATATTTGCACTTCACGGTTTTCAGTAGGAGTCCATGAAGATCTGGGAAGATCATTAAGCCTTCCAGTCCCTGCTCTGCCACCAACTCTGTGACAGACAGCAGTTACCATCCAAGCTGTCAGAAGAGGTTTGTTTCAAACACTCTCATGCTGGGCATGGTGGCATACACTTTTATACCAGGACTCAGGTGACACAGGACCATCTGACCTGGTTGATATAATGAATTCTAGGCTAGCAAGAGCTACATACCAAGGCTGGAAAGATGGCTCTTCACCCAAGAACACATGCTGCTCTTGGGACTGTTCTGAGTTCAGTTTTTAAGACCCATGATGTGAGGCTCAACCACATGAAACTACAGCTTCATCCGAGCTCCCATGCCCTCTTCTCAACTCTGCCGGCTTCTGCACTCATGCGGACATACCCACATATGCACACAATTAAAATGAATGAAAATAAATCTCTAAAAATCTTGTAAACTCCTTTCTCGGCCTGCAGATTCTAACGCTATGTGGAAAATCCATCCATCTAGAGCTCCTCTTTGCCTCTTGATGTTGGCAGGGTTTTTTCTTGTGACACACCCCTTAGACTCATTTGCTGTGTGCACAGGACTTCCTTTTGTTGTTGTAAGTACTTTGTTTTTTTAAAGATTTTACCAAAATCACAGTGCTTTTAAATGTTTGTGTGTGTGTGTCTCTGTGTGTGTGTGTGTCTGTGTGTGTGTGTGTGTGTGTGTGTGTGTGTGTGTCTACATGCAACACTCGTGAATACTATGGCAAGTGTGGGGAAGTTAGAGGGCAATTTGTAGAAGTCGGCTCTTTCCTTCCTCCATGTTTTTCCTAGGATGGAACTCAGGCTGTCAGGCTTGGTGGCAGACATACTTTACCTGCTGGTGGTCCAAATGTCTCAAATATGTACACATTATTCTTATGGTACAGTTTTAGATTTATAGAAAAAAAATGGAAAAGAGCTTCTTAGTTTAGAGGTGATTCCACTAGGTTCCTCCCTGGGACCTGGCAACAGCTTGTATCATTGCCTGCCATGGCCAGGTACAGGAAGTATGGAGTGTGTATGGCCCTCTACCACGACTCTTCATTCTCTCTCTCTCTCCTTTTCTCCTGTCTATCTGCCTGTCTACATGTTCTGTCGTCTGCCTCTACCCCTTCTCCAGCTCCCCACTCCCCTAAAACCCCTCTTATGCAAGATCTGTTGCATGGCAGGGTTTCTGAGGGCACACCTTGGCTTGCCAGACACCCCTCTTGCATTATATTTCAAAACAGTGTTTCCGTAAGCGGTGTCCCCATCCTTTCTTGCGCTTCCTGTTGTTTTGATACATTTGTTACAAATGATGAGCCAACATTGACTTATTTACCAGGTAAAGCCCGTAATTCACGTCAGAGTTCACTCTTGTCATTCCTTTATGACTTGTGTTTCTGTGTCTGCATGTGTATGTGTTCATGTGTGCTTTTGTATGTGGAAGCCAGAAGTTGACACCAGGTGTCTTCAATCCCTTTGTATCTTATGTTTTGAGAAAAATGTCTCCTATTGAACCTAGAGCCAACAAATCTGATTGAACTCGCTGGCTAGCAAGCCAGGGATCCTTCTGTCTCCACCTCCTAGTGCAAGGACAACAGGGGTCTGTCTCTCTCTGTGTCTGCTTTTATATGGGTGCTGGACTTGAACTCAGGTCCTCACACAGCAAGCACACTTAAATAACCAAATCATTGTTCCAATCCTCTCACTGGTTTTTGACAAATACACTTCTATCATTATAAGAACGTTCAAGATAGTTTCCCTGCCCCAAACTCCTTCAATTTGCCTTATCACCCTCCCATCAAACCTTAGCGGCTGTGGGCTATTTATTGTCTTCTTCATGGCTTTGTCATACACTTAGAATCGAGGTGTGAGTGTCACTGAAGACAGGTTCTTCCATTTAGCAGTAAACACAGGGACCCTTAGTCTCCTTCATCGTGACAGCTCTTTTCTTATCCATTGTATGGTTATAACAACGCATCTTGGTTATGTCCAAAGTTTGTTAATTACAAATATAGCTGCTATAAACACTCGTCTGCCAAGTTCTATGGATGCAAACTTTCAACTACATGCTCAGAGTATGTGTGGTTTTTTTTTTTACTTTATTTTTTAGAAATTTCCAACATATCAAAGGCTTGTTATTGCTTCCTGTCTTCATTCTGCTGGATCGCTGTGCTTCAATGTACATTTCTCTAATGTCATATGATATTAACTACCTTTTCATATGCTCTTCGGACATATGCATGTAGTCTTAAAAATTACATTTATTTATTTTTAGTGTTTTGGGACAGGGTACCAATGTGTATGTAGCTTGGACTGACCTCAAACTTGTGATCCTCCTGCCTCAGCTTCTCAAACATTATGATTACAAGTAGCTGTTTAGATTTGTTTTTACCTTAGAAGTGGGTTGTTATTTGTAGTAATATTATAGGAAAATCTCATTGCCGGGTTACTTCCTGCCTTAGACCATTTATATTCCCAGATGAAAGACACACACACATAGCCTTTATGTTTTAATACACCTTAAGTAACATAATATCTGGACAACTGCCTACCTTCCATGCTGTTAGAAGCTACTTTTCCATTGATAACCTCAAATTATCAGTTACTAATTACTATATGGCAGGAGGCAAGAGTAGAAGGAAAAGAGAGAGAAGCCTAGATAATTTCAGGAGGAACAGTGCAGCCCAAGGGAAGATCAAACAGCACTTGGGAGAAGAAAGAACCAGCCTCGGACTGAGCAGGCCCCGAGCATCACCTTGAAGAGAGTTAGAAGATTAAGTGAGGATTCTGTCAAGCCTGGAGGATGCCATGTCACGTGATAGACAGAGGGAGCCGCTCAAAGCTGTTTTACTGTATGTCTAAAAGTCTGCGGCCATACGTGAAATGTTTCTCCTTTAACAGGCTTTCCCCCTTGAACTTTAAACTTAAACTGGACTTACTCGCTTGCTTCTAATGTGTGACGTGTGGTACTGGGCAGCTTGCCATGTAGATAAACTGTTTTAGAAAAAGGACCTCCAGGTAGACTATACGTAGCCCAGGGCGATGTCTGCCTCTGTGTCCTGAGAAAACCTGAGCCAGAACCACCCACACAATCCACACTTGAGCGCCTGGCCTGCAGAGACTGGGAGGTAAAGAGTGTTTGCTGATACAGGTCTGGCAATATTGTTATTAGGTGTTAAGAGACAGCTAACATGCTATGCCAGACTTCATATTCACTGATGTTCAGTCACTATCGTTAAGGTCCCCATACTGCTGAGGGACTGATGACAGATCCTAAGGAAGAACTGTGAGGACAGGGAAGGACACTTCCTCCACAGAGGGGCCCTGCAGCACTTTTGCCGCAACCCCATGACTTGATCTCTCCTTTCTTCCTTGTTCCCTTCCTCTATTTCTCTCACTTCCCTGCCCACTCCTTCCTTCCCTTCCTCCTCTCTCCCTCCATCTGTCCCTCCCTCCATCCTTCCTTGTTTCCCTTTCCATCCTTCTCTTCCTGTTTCATTACCACACACTCTTAGCTGTGTCCCCAGCTTCCACACTATTTTCTCCTATGAGAACATCAATTTTATTCAGAAAGCCACGTGTCCAGGCTGGTCTCATCTACTGTTGTAACTGCATCCTTTTAACCAGTGGTGGACCAGGTAGGGGTGATGGGGCAGCAGGAGGGTGTGTGGCTAAGCAGGTATAAGGGAAAGCCTGTTGGGGGCTTCATACATGCTTCCCTTCCATAAAAAAAAGAACGTGTTACAGAGAGAAGCCATTTTTTTTCAAGCTTTAGATCATGTCACCAGAAGATGCCATGCTGAGTTCCCTATGGCTGCTGTTGTGACAGAGACATTGAATCAGAACCTTAGCCTTGCAGAGATGCTTCATAAATCTGGACCAGCCGTCCTCTCTCCTTGTTGCTTATGGAGATGTCAGTAACTTTACTGTTACACTTGTTTTTATAAGTTATGGCTTATTTATGACCAAGTCTGTTTTAAGTTAAAGAAGAGAAAGCAAGATGTGGTTCTCTTGATAGTGAGAACCATAAATGTGGGTTATTATAGGTGTGTTTTTTCGTTTTTTTGTTTTGTTTTTGTATTTTTTTAATTGGATATTTTATTTACATTTCAGGTGCAGGTGTGTATATTCTATCAGCTCTAATTTACTGATGGAGATTTGGTAACTTGCTAGTGTTATGGCTGAATCTGAAATGTTTCTCACAGGCTGGTGTTTTGAATGCTTGTTCTCCAGACAGCAGAGTTAGATTAGAGTTCTAGACACTTTGGGTTTGGAACTTAGGAGTGTCTTATCCCTGGCTACTTCCTATTCCTGTCTCGGTTTCCATCATGAGGGGAATTCCTGTCTTGGTTTCCATCATGAGGGGAGCAGCTAGCTTCTGTGACATGCTTACACCCTGACAATGTCCTCTTTAAGTTCATGGTGTGGAGAGGCTATGGACCTAATGTGTTGGAGCCCAGGCCAGTGTGAGCACTCACTTTACTTTGTTACTGTCATGCCTTTAGTCACATCTCTGTAAAAATAACAAAACTGGCAGTGGTGGCACATGCCTTAGTCACAGCACTCAAGAGGCAGAGGCAGGTGGGTCTTGGAGTTCTAGGCCTCCTGGTCTACAGAGTGAGTTCCAGGACAGAGAACAGAGAAACCCTGTCTTGAAAAAAAAAAAAAAAAAACAAAACAAAAAAAAACCCAAAAACTGTAGTAAGAGCAATTTAAGCGTATCTCTGACTAGCTTACAAATAAATGAAACTCAGACTATGATTATTTTATTTGATTTTGACAGTTACTGGGGGTCACCCCTAATCTACTTGTCTAACTGCAGGCCTGGCTACCTCCCCAGCGGTGTACCCCAGATACTTGCTGTTTCTCCTGGCCATAGCTCATGGTCATGGTGGCTTCCTCATCCTCCTCTTCCTCTTTCCTCCCTGTCTCTCTTCTAACCAGGTCACTCCAAACTCACCTACCTCTAATCCCTCCAGTAATTTCCTGTAGCCAACTTAATTTAACCAACAGAATTAAATCAAGGAACAAGGTTTGTACAACAAAAGCTTGTACATGTGAGAAGTCACTCGTAGGTCTAGACCTTCGGGGTATAAATAGAATTTAGCATTACAATGCATAGCGATAGACCAAATCTCAACAAAAAGCAAAGAAAAAACCCAGCATTGCTAAGAGGAAACTGGGGTTGTGAGAAAACCTGACCATGTGGTTCTTCAACCTCAATAAATAATCTGTGAGAAGTGTTTGGAAATGTAAGCTAATGAAGCCCTACTGTGTAGACAGCTTAGTGGGCATTCTATTGAATGTTCAAAAGACCAGAATGCCAACAGGAAAACAAATAGTAAAGACTGGTCTCAAGGTTCTAGGCATAAATGTGACTTCACTGGGATGCAGACTAGTGGCCACTCATGTTACAGCCTGACAAATAACTTGCCCCTGTCTTATCTCTGTCCTGGAATTTTGAGTGAGGCTGAATTTAAGAGCAATGACCCAATCTAATTGGAGATTTCATAGTGGCACAGCACTCAAGCTGTAAGAGTCTGAGAACCATTGAAGGAAGACTCCAGACTCAGTTGTGTGCAAAAACAAAGAGCATTTATTCTGCAGAAACAACCAGCATGTGGGGGTCAACCATTCCCTAAAATGGCTACCATAGACAGAAGCCCAAAGGCACACAGGCCTTGTTACAGGGAACTGAGGAAACTCTCTAGAAGAATTAGGTAATCTAAAATTTCGTTGGTGGGTACTAGGCTGTCACAGGTGTCAGTGGTCTGCATTTCTATGTTATGAACGTTTAACCATGTGATGAAATAGGGCTGCCCAGCATCCTGAGACATTTCCCCACTCTTGTGGTTAACCCCAAGCTGTTCTTTGGGAGGGGGTTTTGTAATCTTGTTCTAGATTTTAAGGTCTGTTCCTAGAACTGGTGTTTTATGACTTAGTTTCTGGGACTTATGGTCTCTTCCTAAAGCTGGGGCTTCATGGCCTTTTTTGAAATTAGGCTTAGTCCTTTAATGGAGACAAATGGGGTTTATGTCGCCCTTTCAAAGCTGTTACATGGTTATTGCTGGCTTCTTTTAGCCAGGTTTACAGTAAGAATCAGGAACAAACAGTGAAGCAGAAGATGTGAAAAATAATAGCTCAGCAAGAAAAGGATTACACTTAAATTTGCAAACAAAGAGACCATACTTGTTAAAAAGACCTGCACACATTGTACTGGAAGAATAGAAATAGGCCAGACTCCACTCATTGCAGGCTCAAAAAAATATTAAAAATTCGTCCTTGTTTTTTTGAGCTATTCCATAGTGACTGGACACATTGACTGGACCAATTTACCTTCCCACCAGCAGTATATTAAAGTTCTCTTTTGTCCATGGCTGTTGCGGTTTGGTATGTTGCTATGTATTGTAATGTAAAATTCTATATCCCAAGGTCTAGTTGCCTCAAGTCAAGTGAATTCTCACATATACCAGTTTTTGTTGTTGAAAACTTGTCTCTTAATCGAAACTATTGGTTGAATAAAGATGCCTACAGACTGTAGCTGGGTAGAACAGAGGTAGGTGGGGCTTCAGTGCCCGGTCTTAGGGTCTGAGGAAGAGACCAGGAAGAGAGAGAGAAGAGAAGGAAGGAAGAAGGTTCCATGGGATAGGTGGATTGTGAGCGCATGGCCATGAGGGCTAGCCAGTTAGAGTAAGAGTGGCCCAGGTGAAACATGACATGTCATTTCTCAGGGTTATTGACAGGAGAGTAGACAAAAATAATAAGAGAGTTGATATCTACCCAGCTCTAATGCTTTAAGACTTATACATATAAAAGTTTTGTGTCTTTTATTTAGGAACTAAAATGTCAAAGGTCAGGTAGAAACCCTCAAATAATATTTATGGAGACACATACCTTCACCAATATTTCTAGTTTTTTTTTCTTCATGACCGCCACTCTGACTGGGGAAAGATGGCATCTTGATGTAGTTTTAGTCTGCGTATTTCTTATGGCTGGTTAAGCTGAACATGTTTCATATAGGCATTGGCCACTTAAATCTCACCTCTCTGCACATTTCACTCCATTAACTGATGGGGTTGTTTGACTTCTCATTTAGTTTTTAATCATTTGTATACTCTAGGTATTAATCCTTTGTCACATGTACAAAGATGACCCAGCTGTACAACTCCTGCGTATTCACCCATAAGACTCCAAATACATAATACCAGAGGGTACTGCAGAGCTACGGAGAATAGCTAAGCTACATAACTAACCAAGGTGACCAACAACAGAGGAACAGAGGTTTATGTACACAGTGGAACATTTCATGCCCTTCAAAGGTGAATGGCTATAACAGAGATAATTACATTGAGTGAATCTATCTCAGAGAGACAAATATTGTATATTTATCTCTGTAAAATGAATTATATATTCTAACTAGCCTATAAAAAGTACACAAAAATCCTGGTATGTGTTTTACAAGCCACAAGCCTAGATTGGGCAGGTTTTGAATTGTTCTAACCTACATGTCAGCCATATGTCTCTTGATTCTTGCTGTTTAATTCTTGCCGAGGTTATCTTCATGGTCCATTTCTCCTGGCCATGTGCTTATGGTCCATCTTCTCTTCTGGAGGCCTTCTCTTGGTCTCCTTTCTCCTCCTGCTTCTTTTCTGGTCTCTCTGAGACCCCCTCACTTGATTCTTCTGTCCCGCCTTTCTCTCTCTACCGCCCAGTCACTGGCTCTAGCCTTTTATTAACCAATTAACTTTACATTTGAGAGCAAGGTTTACGTAGCATCAGTCGGTATATGTGAAGCTCTGCTTGTTGAGGGCAACCAGACCTCGGGGGCCAGAATTTAGTATTTGAAAACATAGCAGTACCGGATCATCCCAGCTTGTCTCTTTTGTGGCTACCGCTCCAGCTGGAAACTACTTTTACTCGAATGCAGAACACAACAGTAATTGCTCACCTGAGGCTTGCACCAGCATGACAAAGGAGGGCATGAGGCAGCCAGCCTGTCAGAGACTGAGGATAAAGCCTCAATGGAGAGACCACCAGATGGTGGATATCCAGTAATGTGGAATGCCTGCCAGCAAAAGCTTCATGCAAAGATAGAGGTCATGTAGGTTTCAAATGGCAGGTCTGCCTGAGCCTGCTGGGGCTCACGCTGCGCTATCATGTACCTCAGCTACTGGGTGTGAAGCCATGGGTTTTAGTTCTGGGTTCTAGTCTAGTTCTTGGTCCCACCCCTCCTGTCTTTGCTCTTCTTATCCAACTGGGAATATTGAAGTAATATTTTAAAACGACGTTTTCTTGGGCCGACTATCTAAGTGGCAGAGGCTCTGCCTAGCTCAGCTGCCATGTTCCGGTGCACCACAGTTAGGAAAGGCCAGCCAGAAACACCGGTCCTGCCACCTATAAGACACCAACGTGGGAGATGGCTCTGTCAATCTCCCACGCTGTCTCCACAAGGCTGGGCTGAGCCCAGACCATCCCACCATTCACATGGTACCAGGTAGAAAATGAGACTCTAATGCTTAATGATTAACCAAAGGCTTTATGTTTGGTAATGCTCAGTAACAAGATGCCCACAATTAGAGGTGTAACCCAATACCAAACCTAGATATTACAACTACCTGAGACTGCTAGAGACACACATACATTCGATGCCATTTTCTTCCTCTCCTTATTCCTTTCTTTCCCTCTTCCTCCCCTTACTACTCCTCTTCCTCTCCTTACTCCTCCCACCTTAGCTCCTCCCAACTTTCGGGGAAAATATGCCGCTAATGGGAATGTTTGCTGTGTGTGTATATTTTCACATCGCTTTGATTCATATACCTGACAAGAACAGCTAAGATTGCCTTGAGTCTCAGTAGAGACTTTAGACTTAAGACTTTTGGATATGTTGACATTGTTATCTATGGGAACTTGGGGTCAGTATGGTGGCAAAATACCTGAAATTCAGCACCGAGGAGGTAGAGGCGAAAGAGACAGGAATTCAAGGTCAGATTTGTCTACAAAATAAGTTTAAGGCCAGTCCAGGTGACATGAGAAAGACTTGTCTCAACAATCAAACACGATGTATGAGAACTGTCAAAGTAGGACTGAATGTATTTTGCTTTTGGGATGCCCTGGGCCTTTTGTGGTCCAAAGGCCCACACACAGGATGGTGTGGTTCAAACCTGGAATGTTTATAATGTGCTCCTGTCTTGAATGTTCTGAAGCCAGTGGAGGTTATTTTGGAAGGTTCTAGAACCCTTGGGAGGTGGAAGAGGAAGAGGAAGTGAGCCTCTAGGGCTGCCTTTGAGGACATATTATCTCTGACTGATTCTTGTTTCTCTCTGATTTCTTGCCTTCTGTGATGTGAGATGTTTTGACTTTGCTACTTCCTCCACACCAGTATGACTGAAGAAATGTTTGGTTGCATTGGATGCACTATGGTGGGCTCCTCAGTAACTGAGACTGTCGGACAAATCACCTTCCTCACTGAACTCCTCCTCAAGGCAGTTTGGAAGGGGAAGCAGTGAGGGATTCTCATCCCACGACATATAATGAAGCTGATTACTTTCAAGGCATCATCCATTGGTGTCCTGACTGCAGCCTGATATTTCAGGCCAGCCTGGGAGGGGAAAAAAGCCAGCAAAGACAGAATGTCTGCAGCTCACTGCTCTCAAGTTTTTTTTATTTTATTTTATGTTTATAGGTGTTTCACCTATATATATGTCTGTGCATCACTTGGTGTTCTTAGTGGCCATAGAAACCAGAAGAGGGTGTCAGATCCTTTAGAACTGGAGTTAGAGACGTTTCTGAGCTGCTGTGGGTTCTGGGAACGAAACTTTACTTCCCTGGAAGAACACTTAATACTTTTAATCATTGCTCTATCTTTCTAGCCCCATATTTAGCTTTTACAGACATTACTTTATTTTTATTTTATTTTTCCTTTGAGACAGAGTCTCCTGTGGCCCAGGCTGGCCTAAAATTCCTTATGTACCTAAAGATAACCTTGAACTCTGGATTCTCCTGCCTCTACCTCTCCAGTGCTGACATTAGAACATGTGCCATCATGCCTAGCGTGATGACTTTTAATTGGCAAATAAAAGCTACATGTACTTGTGCTGTGTAACATGATGACTTGGTGGTGTGTTTGTTTACACACTGTTAGATGATTAACTCAAGCAAATTAACATATGTATTAAATCAAAATTTAATCTTTTTTGGCAGGTTATGTTACTAAGAAAATGTTCTAAATTACTCTTTCCCTTTTTGGTGTGGGGAAGAATGGGTAGAAAAGACATGGCTGGGAAGAGATAGAGAGGACTAAGAAGGGTGGACAAGTATGCTAGCACCTGGTATGTATCAAAATAGCCCAAGTGATAGCAAGATGAATCTGGGGGTGATAGCCAGGAGAACATACTTGAGGGTCTACCATAATTATAAGCAGAGTTTGACTGTGAAGACAGCTTGCTTATGTCACTCAATGTCTGAAAGCAGAGTCAACTCCTCTGGCCCTTGAAGAGTTAGTTGTTACTTCAGGAATAGGAGAGACTAATGTAGTCATTATAGGGAGAGCGAAATGACTAGGGCAGTTAGCACGAGGATTCAAAACAGGGCGCAACAAGCATTTGCTGAGTAACTACTGGGTACTGGGTAGCAGCGATAGTTTCTCTTTTTCCCCTTAGAGTTTACTGAGCTGTGGGCATTATTAGAGACCATTATATTTTTCAAGTAACTTCTATCCTATTTTCAACTGTATATTGAT
This sequence comes from Rhabdomys pumilio, assembly GCA_030674055.1. Taxonomy (NCBI): domain Eukaryota; kingdom Metazoa; phylum Chordata; class Mammalia; order Rodentia; family Muridae; genus Rhabdomys; species Rhabdomys pumilio. Next base: position 63,841,877 of record JANHMN010000013.1, read on the forward strand.
GTGTCATGGTATAAATCTATGGCAGTGTGCCTGGAATATACAACAAACATTCTAGTCCATATGGTTATGGCCCCAGTCATGGTTAGCTTTAATTGTCAACTTGATACAACCTGAAATTAGCTGGGAAGAGAGTCTCAATGAGACTCAGTCTACTTTAGGTTGGCCTGTGTGCATGTCTGTGGGGGTTGTCTTAATTAATTGGTATAAAGAAACCCAGCCCACTGTGGGCAGGGCCATACCCTAGGTAAAGGGTCCTGAGCTCTGTGAGAGTAGGAAAGTTCAGCTGAGAACCACCAGACATGATAGTTTCTCTATGCTCTTGACCATGGATATAATTTATTAGCCTCTTCAAGCGCTTGCCATGATGACTTCTCTGCTGTATTAGTTTTCTGTTACTGGGATAAAACACCATGACCAAAAGCAACTTATAGGAGAGTTTCTGTTGTCTGACAGTTTTGGAGGGATAAGAGTCCATCATGGCAAGGAACGATGGCTTAAAATGTCAGGCATGGTGGTAGGAGCACAAAGGAGAGAAAGCACAAACCTGAGACCATGGACAAGTAGAAGGCAAGGCTGTGTACTTTCAAAGTCCACCCTCATTGAGGCACTTCCTCCAGCAAGACTGTACCTCCTAAGCCTCCCCAAACAGTGCCACATCTGGAAGCCAACTGTTCAGATACTTGAGCATGGGGGTGACCTTCTCACTCGCACTAGCACACTTGTTATGGTACACTGAATCACAGAAATGCAAACTAAATACATGTTTTCATCCTTAAGTTGCTTTTTGTTGGGGGTACTTTCATCCCAGCAACAGAAATGAAACCAGAAAACCCTGTGGCACTTAGCTATAGCATATCTTAGAGCAGTGATTATGGGAGCTGGTGATGAAGTTTGCTTGGGGAGTTAAAATATATTTATTTATATTTGTATTTTATGTATATAGGTGCTATGCCTGCTTGTATGTCTGTGCACCACCATTAGAGGGCATCAGGTTCTGTGGGAGTAGAATTAAAAAAAAAAAATGGAACCAGGGCCCTCTGCAAAAGTATCTGGTACTTTTGACCACTGAACCAATCTTTCTAGCCCCTTGGTGAAACTTCTTGGTGACTGATGTGTGCTGTCAAATTTGCTGATGATTTGGGAGGTTTACAACCCTTGAAAATGGCTTAGGAAATAGCATTGACTCACTGTGTATAAAAATATACTTCTCTTCCTGCCTATGCTCACAGAATTTACGCTGCCTTTGCAAAATTGAGCTGTATGAGATGCTTTGTGGTGTGCTTTAATTCTAAGTGAAAGGCTGCGAGCTCTCTCCTCAGCCTGGCTGACAGGATGAGCTTGGGGTCAACAGATGGCTTCCTCCTATTATGTTCAACTCACAACATACACATCAATTCTCCAGTCCGGATCACTATGAGAAAGACTGCTAGATGCTCCTATTTCCTTCTTCCACCTAGTGACGCAGAGAAGGAGCAGGAGGAAGGATGCTTATCAGGAAGGGTTCCTGGGAAGACAAAGGGAAGGCTCTGTGACTGGCCATCTAAACAGTGGACAGTAGACAGGCAAAGAAAACAGAGGGCTGGCATCCATTTGGAAAGTTCTCTGTAAGAGAAATGAACAAAAGCAGAGACCAATGCTCCAGGAAACTAAGACTGCCTTAAAGAAGCTTGTATGGACCAGAGGCCTGGAGCAAAGGAGGTCAGCAATCAAACCAGGCTGGTCTACAGGCAGCCGCAGTGTTTGAAGTGATATAGCTGCCATCCTGGGGGGTGGGATGGGGTTGGAAACTGTTCTTGTTGGGCAGGAGAGCGAGGCCCACAAGAACACAGGAACCATTCCAGTGAAGAAACTTGAGCAAGTCCTATGCAATGAGTTGTGCAAGGCCGTCTCTTTCACAGCTCTCTGGGGACAATGGTCACTGAGGACATGGGCTTGTGTGCCTGTGTTCTGAGGCTTTTCTCTCTCTACTTCCTCTGCTTCTTGTTTTCTCTTGTTTTGCTTTCAGATCGAATCTCTTGTAGTTCACTTTCTTGGAGCTGCAGAGACAGTCAGCTCAGCAGTCAGAGGAGATCACTGCTCTTGAAAAGGACCTAAATGGACTTCCCAGCACCCCAGAAGGTGCCGCACAACTGCCTGCAACTCAAGTTCCAGGGGTCTGACACCCCTGTCGGCCTCTGTGAGCATGCACCTGTATTCCCAGGGTATAAATTTGCTCTTACAGGCACACACACATATTCATGAATAAAAATAAAAACTCTTTTTAAACAACTCAGGTTTAAACTTCCTAGGTTTCATACTAGAAATTCTCATTGAGTAGTTATGATATAATAATGCATAGAAATATTTGCTTTTTGTTCCCAGTACCTAGCAAGTTCTTCAAACACTGTAGTTTTCTTTCTTCCTTTCTTCCTATCTTCCGTCTAGAGAGGGTCTCATGTAGCCCAGGCTGACCTCAAACTTGCAACATAGCTGAGAATGGTCTTAATCTCCAAGTCCCATGTCTTACTGAGGAGCAGACAGTTGGTGGTTTCTGAGAGAAGAGAAATCTTCTTTTAGGTAGGTTACCCAATCTCAAGTGGATGGCTTCATATCTATGTGCACACAAGCAGTACTAATTAGACATAGTGAATTATTTTAAGAAAGAAGACAAGCTAGGTATGGCGGCATACACCTTTAGTCCTGGCACTCAGGATGCAGAGGCAAGTGGAGCTGAATTTGAGGCCAGCCTGGTCTAGAAAGAGAAAGAGATTCATGACAGCCAGGGCTACATAGAGAAAACCTGTCCTGAAAAACAGTGAATTAATTAGCAAGGGGAGGTGAAGTGGGAAGGGCCTGTGTGGGAAGGTGATGTTGGAGTGGGGTGTGGATTTGATCAATGCTGTGGTCATGGCTGGAACTGTCGAACTTAGGTAAAACATTCTAAGAAGATTTGCCCTGTCCAGTATTCAGGTATCCTTTATTTTCAACAACGCATTTTGTTTCAGTTTCTGGACAGTTGATTCCCATTTGACTTCTCTTGTCACAGAAATAATCTGTAATGAAATAATTCGGATCTTGAATTCTCATGCTTAAGCACACTGGCCACTTTGCTAATTCTATAATCCTATCAACAAACAAACAAATTAGTGTTTATTCAATTTGTTAGGAAATTTGGGAGCCCTCTTGAGCAGCTGGCTGTCTTTCCTGCCAAATTAATCATAATGAATAATCTAATTTCATATAGAATTGCATTGGAAACATTCTTGAATTAAACAGGTCTGTGACTAAGAAGCGGAATTATTAGCTTGCCCTGTGCCCTGCGGGGCACTGTAGAAATTCCATTTGAGGGCTTAAAGAATGAATGTCTAATGACTAATGAATGTCACTTTGAAACGAGACTGTTTTGGCCATCTGTCTACCAGCAAAGCTAGCTGAATGGAGCCGTCAGGATCTAGCCCATCAGTGGAGATTTCAGGACCAACCCTGCAAGTGGACACTCTCCTGACTGGGTTTTCACTTCCTCTCATTAAAGGATCGGAAAGTTAAGATAAGCCGAGGTTTTGGGAAATCTGACCTTGAACATCTGACCTTGAGCTATTGGCTTGTGTACCTTTTTAAAGGAACTTTATTTTTTAAAAAATTACTTTTTAAAAGTTAGAATGCGTGGGCTGGAGTCTGGCTCTCAGCACCCACGAGGGGTGGTTCCCATTCACCTGTATCTCCATCTTGGTTCTATGGGAAAACAGGTGTAAGGGCATTCTTGCCACCTGCTCTTCCACCTTCACCCACGCCCAGATACACATAATTAAAGATAACAGAGAAATCTTTAAAGTTAGACTATAAAGCAATGAATTCATTTAAGATTTGGTGTTGCATTTATTTAGTGCTTGTGCGTGCATATATCACAGTGGAGGTCAGAGGGTAACTTGCAGGAGTCAGTTCTCTCTTTCCATCATGTGGGTTCCAGGGATCCAACTTAGGTCAGAAAGCTTGTGGCCAAGTTCCTTTACCCACTGAGCCATCTTGCCATTCCTGGTGATGAGTTTCAGCACGGCATTCTCTTATAAATACGTCATTATAGTTTGTCTAGTTTGTCTCCCTCCCTAATGCCCTCTCTGGCCTCCCACCGGCTCACATCCTTCTCCCAGAATCCTTCTCTGCTCTCCTGTAGCACGTATCATTTCTCCTCCTTTTTGACCTTCTTTAACATCTCTTTGTCCCATCTCACAGTCTCCTTTTTCTTTTTACCTCTTCAGACCAAAACAGACTATTAAGATTGTGGTTTTATTATCTTCAGTTTCTTAAGACATTAAATCGTATTTCTTCCGAGATCAAACCCTTTGGGTCTATTGAATATCTCTTGATATGATTCCTTACTTGAAAAAAAAAATTAGCCTGTATTCTCCAGGAAAAGTGATGTGAAGTTGTGCTTCATATAACCTTTGCTTTTTGCTTATCCTTCTCCCATATTATAAACAGGTAGACAAAAATTAGATGGATTTATGGATATTTTAATATATGCATGTCACAAAATTATGAAATCAAGCTAATTAATGTATCAACAAACAACTCGTCTTCTTCTTATTTTGTGATGAGAATACTTACCCTCTATCCCCTTCGTAATTTTCAGTAAATAACATGTACGAATAGTCATCACACTATTAGAGTTCCAGAATTCCTCCTAACTTAAGCTTTGTGCACTTGACCCCTGTTAGGTCCAAAGTGGGTCCCCAACATGGCAGAGCTGGTGACAGTCCTCCTAAACAGAAAGACTGACCAGATAAACTGAAGGATTGTTCTCGGGTAAACAGAAGCCTAAATCCGTAATTCCTCAGAATCTTGTAAAGTGGGTTTTTGTTTATCAAAAAAAGCCACTATGTTCCCCCCACATCCCCCCCCCCACACCCAACAGCATGGCCAACTACACAGGGTTTCCGAACAGTCTGCTACAGATCAAAGCCCTCATGCTAAATCTTAGGCTGTTCTGGCCTGAACCACTCCTCCTGCCAGTCACTTGTTTCCCTAAAACTGACAAGACTTTTCCAACCACGACCCCCCTCTCCTCTGCCCCACCCCCACTGAGAGATAGCCTGGCAGTCTCTGATAAAAACAAACTTTTCTTTCTACCCAAGGAGTAGTCCAGGTTGGTGGTTTCGCTGCACCCACACTTACAACCCCGTTCCAAACCCTTGTCACCACCGTGCTCTCTTCTGAGTCCAAGGATGAGTGAGAGCATGTGGTGTTAGTATTCTGTCTAAACTCCACCTCCACAGTTACCTGGCAACCGCTAGGTAGGCCTGGCCCACTATAAAAGGGGCTGCTTGCCCCCTCCTCTCTCTCTTAATCTCTTACTCTCTTACCCTCTCTCTCACTCTCTTGCCTCTCTTCTCCCCTCCGCCCCCTTCCTCTCTCTCCACGTGGTCATGGCCGGCCTCTACCTCTACTTCTCTTCTCTTTTCTTCTTCCACCTTCTTCTCCCCACCTTTGCCCTATCTCCTGAATAAACCTCCTCCCCCTTGGAACCGTGTGGTCTGGAGTGGTCTGTTCTGAGCTGCGGTCGGACTTCTTAGAACAACTAACATGTGGTCTTTGTCATTCCAAACATGCTTTATTTTTTTGTGTTTGAGGTAGCAGCAGCAGCAGCAGCAGCAGCAGTAATGAGCTCTGTGGAGATCATGGGATATCAAGGGGAACCCTAAACAGTTACAGAGGCCCAAGTAGCCAGAGAAAATCCTACAGTGTCAGGAGGAGCCGGAGTCCAACTGTCCTGGATGTGAAAGGAAATGGAAATAAAGTTCAATGACTGAGACACTTCCAGCACAGGAGGCCGTTCGGTCAGCATTCCCCTATTGCTAACTGTAAGAGGCGCTATTCCCTTTGTGGAGTGGCTGCTCCCACAGACCTGAGTCTTTCAGGAATTATAAAATGCGGAGTTCCATATTCAGTAGGATGTTGGAAGAGCTGATATTAAATGAGACACCCATGCAAACTGACACTTATATGTCAGGCACTTGTCAGTCCGAGATTACCTCCTAAACATCTATTTAAACCTTCTCTTTACAAACCTTTTCATATATGTATGTGTGTGTGTGTGATGATATATGATATATGTGTATTACACACACACACACACACACACACACACAAACTTCAAAGCATCAGAAGACGTCATAGTGTTATTTGGTGTCATGTTTTTTCATAGCTCAAATTTTAGCATGAAAATTTTTTTTTAGCATGAAAACTTTCCCTCTAGGCATGAGTGTTCAGTTCATCACCTTGGTTGCTCTATGAATGAAAGTAGAGGCAGGAAAGATTAGGCACAAGCAGAGTAACTAAATAGTCATTGAAACACTGTGGCAAAGAGCTGTCTAGATCCTGATATAAACTGGAGACTTTTACACTGCTTAGGTAGTAAAATGTTACTTCCAGGCAGAGAGAGAATAGCCTAGGATTTGTCTTGCTTCCTGGTTGACTAAATAACTGAAAATGAACTCTGGCAAAGAAACAGTTTTGGGGGTTAATTGGTGAGCTCACTTTTAGACACTCCCAGTTTGATGCATGGGAGCAATCCCATGGAAAGATTCAGTCAGCCTGCAGCCGGGCCAGTTAGAGGGTAAGATCTGGTCACCTGCACACAGGTGGATACAAAGTCAGGACAAGGAAGGACTCTGCACCATGAGCTTGTAGACGTACAGCATCCAGGAAGCAGGAGAAAGCAGCCTGGAGAACACAATGTTTGCACAGACATGCTGAGGAGTTTATATCCAAGGAAATCAGAATATGCCTTTAACTTGATTAATAGTGAAGTATCGGAACCAATCATTCTGCCTCTAGCTATCCAATACTCTTGAGTAATAAACGTTAAAACTACTTACAATATACACAAAATAGTTGGCTTCTTCCTCTTTTGGCCTGTTACTAAAGTATGCCCTTACACAATATTCTGCTAGAAATTTAGCAACAACTAAAATAACATTAAATCAACATATAGAAGACTTAGAAGTCATGAATTTTGGTATTGACTTAAGAGTTTTTATTGTAAGTCAATAAAAATCGTTTTAGCCAGTTTTGTACTATTTTTGCCAACCTTGCCAACATTATTAAAATTTTCATAGTTTTGGAATTGTCGATAATATGTCATAATAGCTTAACCAAGAAAGCTGAAAACATCTCTTTTTTTCCTTCTAAAAATGTCAGTTAGCCTTGATTTATTTTCACAATTAAATTCATTCTCTGACGGTTTCATATAGACATGTGGCACATTCTGATTTTTTAAAAAAACACATTGGTTGGAAGTAAATTCGGAAAATGCTACCCATGAATGGGCAATGATGGAAATGTGATAGCCCTGTTGTTAAATTCTAGCATTTACTTACATTTCAAGAATGTACATAGTTAATCCCCACCCCCACCCTCTTCATTATTCACCTGTGGCCTGCACACAGAACCCAAGAGTCCAAAGTCCTTCCCAGTCCACAGTGCGCCAGGGTTTACAGCTGGTCCTCACTATCGCTTAGTCATTCAACTCTTAAGTATGGATGAATAATCACTCCCCAGTTGTGTGTATCTTTTATCACAGTTGAGTAACAAAGAAGTATGGGTGTTTCATTCGTGACTGAAGAGTGTCTGGGTGACTGGACAGGTGACTTAACAGGTGACTGGAACAGCCCCACTGTGGGCCTTCTGGAGTGGGCATGGGGGCAACTGGGTGCTGGCCGGTGGATGAGGGCTCAGAGCCATGCTCATCTCATGTGCTTCTTCAGGCAACCTGTAGAGGACAGGGCACCGCCTGGCTCAGCCTAAGGAGAGGAAACATCCTCCAGTACCACAGGTACATTCAACATGTCAGGCACTGTACTCCCCCCATGTCCCCCACCCCCGCACACTTGGTTTTTCTTTTTTTTTTCTTTTTGGTTTTTCGAGACAGGGTTTCTCTGTGTAGTCCTGGCTGTCCTGGAACTCACTCTGTAGACCAGGCTGGACTCGAACTCAGAAATCTGCCTGCTTCTGCCTCCCAAGTGCTGGGATTAAAGGCGTGCGCCACCACTGCCCGGCACAAACACACGTTCTTAACAGTTCACACAATCTCACTCAGGTAACTGGTCCAATTTAAAATTTCTTCCCCCATTTTCTTGGACTGATTTGATATTGGGGAAGGTTTTCAAAGCCTGTAGAACAGAGGGATTGGACAGTCCGAGTGAATGTGGACGGACAATCATCTTAAGTCTCACTGTTTCCTGTCCTGGATCCTGTCTTCTGAAGTATTACTGACAGGTCAAACTGAGTGTGGCAGCCACAATGAAATTCTGCCACTTGTGCTTGCTCACTCTCCATCTCAAGCCTCAGACAGTCACTATTCATCTTGGTCCTCTCTGATCCTTCCAATGACACACATCAAGGTCTGGACACATAGATATTCTTCTCCCCCTAAACCTCCCCAAACAGCATCACCAACTAGTGTTAAAATAGCTGAGCCCATGGGACACATTCTCCATCTTTAATTGGAGCTTTAAAAAATATAGGGCCTAGTTCATTGGTCAAACCTCTGCTTAGGTGGTGCACCACATATACAAAGAGTAGGAAAT
>JANHMN010000013.1:63850450-63927992 GCA_030674055.1 Rhabdomys pumilio
GGAGGCTGATGAGATGAATAAAGGAGGCTGATGAAATGGATGAAGGAAGCTGATGAGATGAAGAGATGGATGGAGGAGGCTGATGAGATGAATAAAGGAGGCTGGTGAAATGGATGAAGGAGGCTGGTGAGATGGATGGAGGAGGCTGATGAGACAGATGGAAGAGGCTGGTGAGATGGATGGAGGAGGCTGGTGAGATGGATGGAGGAGGCTGGTGAGATGGAGCCTTCCCCATGAGTAGCATCCTTTCTAGTACTGACTAGAAGAAATGGGATGCAGGGTCACAGTCACTGTCCTCTTAAAAGGCTCCTACCTTTTCAGGCATCCTGTCACCATTGAGTCAGGGTTGGACCTTGGTGCTCTTAAAAAGCTGGCTCAGATATCATCTTCTCAGACATATGCAGATAGTTGTGCAAGGTATGGTAGGTGGCTGACTGTCACTGGTATTTATGGCATCTGAAAATCTAGCAGCTTCTGAACTCTGTTGTTAATATTCTCTTTTAAAAATGGAATATAATCCATTATTTAAATAACATTTACATTGCATCAGGTGTTAGAAGTAACCTGGACATGACTTAAAGGTTACAGAAACATGCACACAGGAGAAGTGCAAATGCTATGCTATGCTAGATAGCTTTATGTCAACTTGACACAAGCTAATTCATCTGAGAGGAAGGAACCTCAGTTAAGAAAATGCTTCCATGGGCTTCCATGGGCTCAATGGCTAAGAGCGTTGACTGCTCTTCCAAAGGTCCTGAGTTCAATTCCCAGCAACCACATGATGGCTCACAACCATCTGTAATGAAATCTGATGCCCTCTTCTGGTGTGTCTGAAGACAGTAAGAGGACAGTGGACTCACATACATACAATAAATAAATCTTAAAAAAAAAAGAAAGAAAGAAAGAAAGAAAGAAAGAAAGAAAGAAAGAAAAGGAAAGAAAATGCTTCCATAAGATCAGGTTGTACTCAGGGGCTGTAAGGCATGTTCTCAACTGGTGATCAATGGGGGAGGGCTCAGTCCATTTTGGTGGTGCTGTCCCTAGGCTGGTGGGCCTGGGTTCTATACAAAAGGAGACTGACAAGCCATGATGAGCCAGCCAAAAAGCAGCAGCCCTCCATGGCTTCAGTATCGGTGCCTGACTCCAGGTTACTACTGTCTTGTTTGAATTTCTGTTCTGATCTTCTTCTATTATTAAATAGTGATATGAAAGTGTAAGCTGAACAAACCCTTTCCTCCCCAACTTGTTCTTTGGTTGTGGTATTTCATCACAGCAATAGAAACCCTGACTAAGACATATGTTATTTTACAAAAGGGACTAAGTATAGATTTTGGAGTCTGCAGGGGTCCTGGAGCCAGTTCTGAGAGGTACCAAGGGTGACTTTGGTTCCTTGAAAGATAGCTCATCTGCCCTACTGAATATACAGCATCCTTGGAGTCACTCTTGCTCTGAGAAGACTCTTCCTGTCCCCTTGCTCTCTTTCTTTTGCCTGCATTTATTCCTTATGCTTATTGCTTACAAAGACCTCAGCTTTTGGTGTAATAAGGAGCCCTCATCTTAGAGGAATGTATTCTTGCTGCACATACTGGCACCCTGTTTCTCTTCCCCCACCTGGGATTCTGGCCAGGCTTTTCTGGGAAGACTGTATATGTCTCAGAATCGGCATTGTACATCTGTCTCCTAGTTTTGCTAAAAATACTTCGTGGACTTTAATTCATTTTTCTTTCTGCTTTTCTTTGATTTCCATAGTAGCAGGGGAATATCCCAACTTAGTCATGTTGGTCCCGGAAGTCCTGACTATTGATTTCTAACATTTTAGCTACTGGCACTAAAAATGAATAACCTCTGGATCAAGTGTTCAAATATCTCAGCCTATGGGGAACATTCCCACGATGTCAGTACAGCTGTCATGTCCTCCAAAAATAAGGATGACTTTGTCATTGCCTTGTAATTTTTTATAGCATACAATTCTTTTCCACTCTTATTGTTCAGCTAAAACTTTTCAAAAATTATTTAATATTGTTGGTAATAATTTGTTTCATTTTCTTTAACCTGTAGGAAGAGCACCTCATCTTAAGAAAGGTGTTCTATGTTTGATGACACTTTTGTTATAAAATGAATGCCCTGGGATTTCACCAGTAGATCCACTGTTATGTATTAAATGTATTATTAGCTTTAGGTCTGACATTATTTACATTTTAATTACAATTTATTTATTACTCAACTAAATTCACTTTGTGTGCATGTATGTGTATATATGTGTGTGGTCATGCACATGTCAGGGTACATGTATGTAAGCTTGGAAATGGTTTACAGGAGAAAGTTCTTTTCTTCTACTTTATGGGTCCTAGAGATGAAACTCAGGCTTGGTTGGTAGCAGGTTCCTTTATCTGCTGAGCCATCTGGAGGCCCCTGACCTATTCATTTTAAAACCAGTGACAGTGAATACCTGGGCTGTATTCCTGCTCCTGCCCCTCCCTGACCTGTGTCAGATTACCCATCCCAGCCCTGGATTCTCACAGAGATTTATGTGTGAGATAACAATCTGTCCGCCATTCTTCAAATGATAAAGAATTCACCTCTCATTTGAAGTGTCAGGGTAGGTAGTCCACCTGACTGAACCCAGACGCTCACTTCTACCAATAGAGGGGATTCAGAAAGCAGAATGTGTGAGTCCTTGGCTCACACATGAGGACAGCCACAGGATCATATGGAATCACCCAAGGGAGCAATTCTCAAGGAAACAGAGATATATCCTAAAGCTTCAGAGAGACAGCAGGCCTGGGCCATGCCAGCAGAAAACCATTGCTTTCCTCTGGCAAATACTGAGTTTCTAAAAAGCCCTTCTCTCCTTTCCTTACTGCCTCAGTCCAGTGTGTGTGTGTGTGTGTGTGTGTGTGTGTGTGTGTGTGTGTGTGCATGAGAGAGAGAGAGAGAGAGAGAGAGAGAGAGAGAGAGAGAGAGAGAGAGAGGCTTAGCGCAGGACCTGTGCACAGCAGGCAAACATGCAGCCAGGAGCCGCAGCTCCAATGTCTTCTCCTTGGTTCCCAATGCCCTGTTTCACTCAGCAGACTGTTGCCCTGCAGTCCTGAGTGTTGACCTCTCGCTCACTGACTCCACACACACAATTTGTTACTTAGCAACTTCTGCCAAGCCTAAGACCCTCTGACCAAGCTTTCTTGCTATTCTTGGCAAAAATGATAGAAAATAGATTAAGAGAGACTTTAACCTCTAAAGAGAAAATAGAGTTAACGTTCTTTCAATGATAGGTTTTATGGACCTAGGGGTTGGAACGGATACTTATTTAAATGGTTTATTTTGGGAAGTACTCACTGCTGTAATACTGGTCTGGAAATAACTCATGAGGTCACCTGGTCACCAGCCCTTTACTTTCTATGTAAGATGACTATTTTAGGCAAGGCTATGAGCTCATGGCCCCTGTTTCTGTTAAAGTAACAGTAAAGACTGTAACCGGACTTTTTGGCTACTTTATTGGGTTCTTATATCTATCAACCTTTTCCACCCTAATCCCCTTCAGCCCCCCAACACTAGGTAGGTAAGAATGGTGAGAGTGGAAAGAGGCATATATCTCTTTAGATTACTTCCTGTTGATTAGGGGTGTCCAGTTTCGAGGTACAAGTCCAATCTTCGAGGCCAGGATATCTCCAACGAGTGACCAGAAAATGCAGCAAAAGCTGCAAAACAGCAAATGCCACAGCAGGGACCAGCAGCAGCAGCAGCCACAGCCTCTCTGGGCTCTGCTATTTCTAAATCCTCTCATGAGTCTCTTAGGATTCCAAACGTAAGCTATGTTCAGCTAGCAGAATCTCACCCCTGCCAGAGCCTGAGACAAATCAGTCAGCTGCCGTGGACAGTCTGAAGCAGCCGTATATCTCACACCTGGGATTAAAATGAAAACATAGTCACAGAACATAACTGGGTTTTAAAATAAACCAAAATTCTCACTACAAAAGACCATTAAGGGAAAAACTTCTTGTTGTCAGAAGAATAGAATCTCTAGCCTGGGAAAGCAGGCTCACCTTAAGGCTTGTCAAAGACATAAACAGAATGGTTTCTTTTCGTGAGATTCTACTATATTTTCCTCCAGCCATCACACCCTCCCCAATAGTCCCAGTAGCCACTGTGAGGTTTGAGGTTGGACTGGGTCTTCCCATTTTTCTGAGGCTTGAGCTTGAGTCAAAGACATGACTTTTCCCTTGTTCTTTTCTCTGCCTTTTTCTTTTATATTTTTTATTAGATATTTTATTTACATTTCAGATGTTATCCCCTTATCCCATACCCCCCCACCCAGGAACCCCCTATCCCATCATCCCCTCCTGCTTTTATGAGGATGTGCCCCTACCTACCCCTCAACTCCCACCTCTGCACCCTCGAATTCCCCCACATTCTCTTTTTTCTGATACTTTGGGTTTTCTGACTCTCTCAAGTGTCCTTCCCTGTGGTTTATTTGGGTTACGTTTCTGAATTGCTATTCATCACTGAAGGAAGTCAGGACAGAAACTCAAACAGGACAGAAACCTGGAGGCAGGAACTGATGCAGAAGCCACAGAGGAAGCTGTTTGATTCGCTTGCTTCCCCTGGCTTGCTCAGCCTGTTTTCTTATAGAAACCTGGACCTGTAGCCCAGGGATGGCACCATCCGCCATGGGCCAGGCCCTTCTCCGTTGATCACTAAGTGAGAAAATAAAATACCTCACAGTTGGATCTCATGGAGGCATTTCCTCAACTGAGGCTCCCTCCTCTCTGATGACTTTAGCTTGTGTCAAGTTGACACAAAACTAGCCAGTACAAAGTCCAACGTAATTCTGCTTGTAAGATCTACTAGAGTCAAATGTCCATATTCGTAACAACTCATTCACTTTGCTGCAGGGCAATATAGATTGTTGAAGTGTAGGGGAAGCTGCTGAGATACTGCTTGGTGTTACACCTCTGCTCAGCCTATGACTCCTGTGGTGTTGTACATGGTATCATCTGTTGAATATCTCTGCTCAGGAGCAGATCGCTTATAAACACCTCTGCTCCTTCCACCACCCACAGGCGTGCAATTGAGGCCAGTTAGTCATCTCTCCCCTGGAGCCTGAGAGCCGGAGAGCTTGGGTTTAAGGTTTTTCCTACTTCCTCTCTCTTTACATAGGTAACCTCTCTCTGACCCTGTTCATTGTAGGGAGCTCCTGGGATAGAACAGGCCCAGGGCTACTCATTACCTGACTGTGAGGAAATTTCAGGGTTTAAACCAGGTGACTGAGGTAAATGAGAGGCTGAGTATCTCATTACTGTGTTTAAGAACAGTTCGAACATAAAATATTCTTTCAGGCATGCTCAGCCTACAGTGCTGTTACCAGTCCAGAGGCTGATTTGTGCATTCTTTTGATTTTATTACTCAGTATGAACTGTGTCTCAGACCCCTAGATGTCTACAGACCTTGGGTCTTTCAACTCTCCTCATTCCCTTCAGCGTTATAATTGGCTGGCGGATCAGAGGTGTGATCCAGTGAAAATGTTAATTAATTCTCTCAGTCTGTGTCTGTCTCTGCCTTTTTCTAATTCTCATACTATGAACACTTATATAGGAGTTGAAATTACAGCCAGAAGACCCTCACTGGCGTCCTAGGCTTACTCATGTACTAACAGCATTATTTTTCTCATTAACAAAATGGAATAACTCTGCTTTTATTAATTACTGTGGTGATCAAATAGTGTAATGAAGGTAGCAGCCAAGGGTGGCCTCAGATTCCTCCTAGGAGTCTATAATTCCCCAGAAACAGACAACTTTTAAAAAGGAGTAAGTTTGCCTGAGAAATAAAACATATTCCATACATAGGCAATTAAAAATGACCAGAGCCTGAGTGAGATCATAAGCATTAGAATCAATGGAAAACAAACAAGCTCAAAAGCGTGTGTGTGTGTGTGTGTGTGTGTGTGTGTGTGTGTGAGAGAGAGAGAGAGAGAGAGAGAGAGAGAGAGAGAGAGAGAGAGAGAGAGAGAGATTCATTCTATAAGCGTTCCTACCCTAAGGAACCCTGACTAATACAGTATACATCATTTATACTTTACTGGAGAGAGAGGGTGTGTGTGAGGGGAGGGAACACGGAGCGGGAGAGGAAAGGGGAGGTTCACTGACTGCGTGCTTTCCTAGTTCCTAAGCCTGCACCATTCTACTGTGTTCTCAGTGACAGCCAGGCTCAGCCTGGTATGTTATTTGGATGTATGTTCCCTGTTTTAGAGGAAGAGAAATGTCAGGAACAACCTGAATATTTTTCTTATCCTAGGTCATGTTCTTATACCTTTATAGCTTGTATTTATACACCTTAAATCACCTTTTTAAGCTTTCACATCCTCAAATGGTTACAACTTGCATTCCTACACCTTAAATGGTATTTTTAGACTTTTACAATATATATGAATCTTAATTTTTTTCTATCTAATCACTTGCCACAAGACACTAATGGTTAACTATGGAAAGCAGCCATTGCAAACCAAGTGCCTTGAAATAAAGGAATAGTAAAAATTCACATCTGAACCCTGCTTATCTTTTAATATGGAGCCTGTTAGCAAGACAAACTTGTCTGCTTTTCTCAGCAGGAGACCTAGAAGCTTTAGAAAAAGCAAGGCTCCTGTTTTTACATATGAAATGAACGAACAGAGTTGCTACTCAGTGAAGACTGATACAGCTGCCAAACTGATACAGCTACAGTTAGCCATCAAGGCCACCAGAGACCTGAGAAAGATAAATTGTAGCAAAAAGTATAAATGGAATGACCTGCCTATTGGTGGAAATGACAGAGACTTTCCAGCTACCTGGATGATTACCCTAGTGGGCTATGTGATCTCTGTGGCTTTCTTGGAAAGCTGAGGTTGTGTCTTCAGCTGTTACACAAGACAGCATTATACTTTCAGCTGCTGCACAGAACAGCATAGGGTTTCAGCTGCCAGACCCAGAAGGTCTGAGAGATTTTCCTGTGGGGAAAAAAATCTTTTGGAAAATTAGCCAACCCTGACTTACGAAGAATAGGGTGGATAACAGTGACCACAGTTCGTATGGGGCCTTAGCAGCAGGCGAGGCGAGGGACAGTTTGTCCAGTGGTTATCATCTGTGCCTCAGCTGTCTTCTTGGGAGACCTTAGGGTTGCTGCTAACACCTGGCATCTCTGGAATGCCAGGAAACTTTTTCCATTAAACCTTTAAAATGCCATATTCAGCAGACCTCTGAAGATTTTGAGAACCATAATCTATTAAATCTACCTGCTTTTAAACAAAATTCACTTGATTTTAGTTATTTGATTTAGGCTTAACCTTGAAAACATATCAGGAGAGTAAGTAAAGCTTGTCCTTGTAATTACTTACTTACGTTAGTACTAAGTATGACTGCAGGTGTGGTTTTGAGTACACTGAAGAATTTGATCATTTATGAGGTGACTGACAATATATTAACTTGCATGTTCGAATCATTTTTAATAGTTTACAAGTCAGTAGCTTTTATAAGATTAGAATTTGCGTATTTATCCCTGTTCGATTAGCCTTAAAATGTAACCCCCCCTTTTTAAAACTGAAAGTCTTTTAGTATGAAAATAAAACTTTAAATCATAATTATAGTCCATAGGGGGACTGGCAACTTTAGCTTCCTGGTCCTTTCATAGTGCACCATTATGGAATATCACAGTTTCTTGTATGACTCAGTTTATCAAAAATAGCTAAAGCTTAACAAAGTTAGCTACAACATACATTGTTAAGTCAGTCTCTGCTGGCATGTACCTTGGGTAAAGAGAGACATCCTATAGGCTCTTTGACAGACTGCCTAGGTCATTGTTTAGTTGCATCCTAAGGCAAGAATATCCTCATTTCTGATGTTCTTCTCTGTGGCCTTAACTCCTTGGCCTTTTGTTTATTTATTTATTTTAAAATTACTTATTAATAAAACATCACAAAATGTCTTATAAATTTAAATATTTTAAAAAGTTTTTTTTAAAAAAATCCAATTTTTTTCTTTAGTTTTTTTGATAAAATTTCAAAATTTTCTTTTAAAAAAAAGAGTTTAAAATATCTCAATTGTGGAATCCCATTGTTTATTAAACAGCAGCAGTGTAATGCTGTGGGAGAGAGCAACTCAGCACCAGCCAAGGTGTCCCCCTGAACAATCAAGCCATCTGACAGGCCTAACATAGAGAAGGTTTATTGGCAGGAAGGGAAGGGGACCTGGAGAAGAGAGTAGAGGCAGAGAGAGGAGGGACAGAGAAGGACAGAAAGAGAGAGGAAGAGAATAGACTGGCTGGGAATGTGTGTGTTTGTGTGTGTGTGTGTAGAGGGAGGGAGGGCCAGAAGAGAGAAGTAGTAAGGGAGGGGGGAAGAAAGACAGAAAGAGAGACAGAGAGACAGAGAGAGACAGAGACAGAAGTAATGAGTAGTTATATGCCTGGCTCTTGGCTCATACTTAGAGGGCAAAAACACAAGCTGTTGCTAGGTAACTGTTGGACCAAGTGTAGAGTAATTGCTTAACACTTACAATATCAAAAAATAATTTAAGTACCTTTCTCACTTCAAGAGGGAAGAAACGGCACAACCATAGTCTGGAGAGAGCAATACAAACTCCAGCAGTACAAACTACTCAATTCTTAATATCCAGGCTTCACTCACAATCCTCTGGCCTCCTCCAAGGGACTCTGTCAGTGCTCAGCTTTGCTCTTGGCAGCAAGTACAACCTGTTGTTGAGACTCCAGCTACAGCTAAACCTCTGATTGAGGTTTTTCCTTCTGGTGGCTAGCACGGGGCACCAGCATCTCCAAAACAGCTGGGATCCCTTTCCATTCCCAGGAATGGGAATGAGTAAGAACTCAAGCCCCACCACACTGCCAAGCCTCAGCTGCTCTCCAGGACTCCTTTGTGCCTTTAAAAACCAAAAAAATCCCGTGTGACTCTGACTTTACAAAGTTCGGCTGTCAGCATGAGGTACATTTTTGTATATGATCACATGGAGATGTAGTTTTTTATACCTTATTTTAAAAGCACTGAGACAAAATGGGTAAAACCCTGAAGATCTGTGGTTGATAACTACATGTAAAATTCAGGAAGCAACTTATCTTAGATTATTGTAACTTTATTTATAGTTTTTGTTTTTGAGACAGGAGCTCACTGTGTAGCCCTGACTGACTGGAACTTGCTATGTAACTCAGGCTGGCTTCAAACTTGGGATTCACCACAAGTGGCTGACTTATTTTTATACTGAACATCAATTTTGGGTAAAAAAATTGATGGAAATTAAAATAGTGTAAATAATAGTGTGCCTTTCTTGTTAATAAAAAAGTACAGGGCTTGTATATAGGAAACAATGTTTTCCTATACTCATTGCTCATAGATTAATAAACTATATATGAAACTGCACATTGAGTCTACCAGGGTGACAGGGCCACTAACATTGCATTTCTTGCTTCATGGCATTCCCAATCTAGAACTGGAAAGGAACCAAATTTTAAAAAGAAATCAAGTTTAGATGGAGCATAGTGTCATTAAAAATTCTTTAAAATAGAACAATGAATATTAATATGACCACGACAAAGTGTGAGGAAGGACATGGAAGTGACCTTTGTAAAGAGTATTATAGTGGGAAAGCAAAGGTTGACGAACAGCTGACAGGAACCACAAAGTGTTGCCGAAACCCAACAGTAAGTAAGAAAAAGACATACTACCACAGCCTGTTTCTAAGTCGTTAGGAGAAGTGGCTAAGCAAAATTTCTCTGATTTTAATGTAATTAATTTTTGTAAAACAGCGGTTTAAACTGTTTAATTACAATCCTTGTAAGATGTTTGATTATAAAACATTAACATTTGAGTAAGCTTTAAGTGCAGAGCAGCTTTCTGTAAAATAATTGGAGTTATTCCTATCCCCCTCCCGTTGATAAAAGCATGAGACTCAGACTGTGCTTTATTTATTTGGCTTTGGCAATTATTGGGGGGGGGGTAACCCCTAAGCTACTTTTGTAACTGCTGGACTGGCTACTTCCCCAGATGTGGCCCCCAAATACTTGCTGTTTAAATCTTTCTGGGTTATTTCTGCTCTAGCAGTCTGGTGTCCTGGTGGGGGCATTTCATTTGGGCACATGCTGCTGGTTCATCATGTTTAAAGGAGCCCCCCTGTTCTCCTGGTCTTCTCCTCTGCTCTCTTTCTTTTCCTCTCTCCTTCTCTCTTGTGTTCCCGACCTTAGACCCTAGCCCAGTAAGTCAAACTCCACCTCTCTCTGTTGTCCCCAGTAATTCATTGTAGCCATTTTTATTTAACCAATGGTTTTAAAGTTGGGAGCAATATTTGCACAACAAAGGCAATTTGCTTGTCTTGGGGAAACCAGATCTTGGGGTACAGAATTTAGCATTTGAATACATAGCAGCATTAGACCATCCCCCAACAGTTTTTAAGTTATTATAAACATGCAATTAAAAATTATTATTATTATTATTATTATTATTATTATTATTATTATTATTATTATTATTTTGGTTTTTGGAGACAGGGTTTCTCTGAGTAGCCCTGGCTGTTCTGGAACTCACTCTGTAGACCAGGCTGGCCTCAAACTCAGAAATCCGCTTGCCTCTGCCTCCCAAGTGCTGGGATCAAAGGCGTGCGCCACCACCGCCTGGCAATTTACTTATTTTTTGAGACACTGTATCACTTTGTCACCCAGACTAACTTGGAACTCAGTATGTGGAAGTACTGTTACATGAGAGTCAACACGGCGACATGACACAATAAACAGATGCACACTTGATATCGCTGAAAAAGAAACAAAATGAACTTAATGGGAAAAGTTCAAAAATATCATTGAACTAAAAAGAGAACAAGGACCTCTATTTAATATAGATTTTGCCGATTCTTTTATTCTTACCAAATCTTGACTAATCAAGTTTTATTTTACTGCTATTTCTTCTTTGCTATTCTCTACATTCTATTTCTGACATTTCATTGATTATGCTCAGATTTTAAAACACATAGCTAGCTTGTTTACGTATGTGTTATGCAAGCACACATGTCAGAGTCTAATTATATTGTCCAAGCTAACTGGAAGCTATGACTGTCTTACTACACATCCACAACCAGCCTTTAAATTGCTCCTCGAGCAGGGTTAAGACTTGCTTTCTATGGAGGATTTATCTGTAGATAAACACCAAGTTTTCAGGAGGGATGAGACCATGGCATCCGTTAGAGTCAGATATCCACAAAGAACATTCCTGATGATGCATCATTTTGGTAAAAACTCTTAAAAGATGACTCTTTAAGGCAGGATTATAATTTGTGAAAAACAAACAAACAAACAACCCTCCAAACTAAACCAGACAAACACAAAACAAGGCCAGGCAGCTTCCTGGCAAGATGCAGAGCTCTCAGGGTAGAGCATCTGTGACTGTAGGCTGTGTGTTTCATCAACTCTTCAATCAGGGAGTCTACACAGCAAACATGCTGTGACCTCCTAACCATGAGATGGATTTAGGAACACACACATGCTTTTGTACCCTCTGTGAATTCCACTGCATTCTAAAACTCTAACCTTGAAGGTATTATGTCATGAAATTTAATAAACCTTAATATTTACTGAGGACATTGTCTCATCACTACTTTTCTAAATATACTTTATAAAAATCCCCAAACATAATTCTCACTCTGATATTGAATGAATGCATCATTTAACTCTGAAACGCCTGGATCAGCAAGATGATAAAGGCGTTAGAAGAGTATTTTGAAGAAACAAGTGTGTGGGTGTTTAAGAAGAGTGTTAGAACAGATTGTACTTTGTAACCATAAGACAATATACCTCTGAGCACATCTTTTCAGTTCTACTGAAATTAAGTCTACTGGTCTACCTGCAAGTTAATATATAATTCCACTAAGTCTAAACTCCTAGTTCCTGTATGAGTCATACAAAAAGCTCCGTACGAAAGTCAAAGGAATTGTGCTCTGACAGTTGGGTGATACATGAGTGAGCAGGTTAAATAATGACCCAATGTGTCACCAAAGGCACACCCTGAGTTCCCTTTACCTTAGATCCAAGCTTTCCATATCTTTTAAGGAATTTACACTGGTGTTCTCTAGAGGAATTGATCCTGTGGAATATATCATTATAAAAGGGATTTTCTAGATTGGTTTATGCAGTCTAAGGCTAGATAGTTCCATGACGCTTGCTTGCATGCTGGAAAGCCAAACAAATAAAACCCAACAGCTGCTTAATCCAAGCTGGAAGCCTCAAAAATCAATGTTTTAGTTCTTTTTTTAAGACAGAATTCCACAACCAAGGCAATTTATAAAAAGAAAATTGTAGTGGGTTGACATAATGCTACTTGTATTCTAATTAATTCTAATTTGGGGCCCCCAAGACAGGTTGCCCTAAAGGCAAAAGGGTCCGAGTGTAAGATACTGTGGCCCTGCCACCAGTTAATTGTGATTGGTAACTAAAGGTGCCAACAGCCAGTAGCTGGGCAGAAGAGACATAGGTGGGGTTGAGGTTTCTCAGGCTTGGTGAGAGAGGACCATGAGGAGGAAAAGAGAGGAAAAAGAGCACCATGGAAAAAAGGAAGAATGTGCAGGAGAGAGAAGGAAAGCCACCATAGTAAATAGTAAGCGATACCTCAGGATTATGGATAGGGAAATAGATTCTATCAGCATGGAGGGTAGGCAACTGCCTGGCTATTGTGCTGCCTAAGACTGTTTAAAAATATAAAGGCTGTGAGTGTGTGTGTTTCTTCCGGGAACTCAATAACCAAAGGCAGGGTAGAACCCCCATGACTGGGTATTTAATACTTATTACTACAGAAAATGCTTATTGGGGCTCGAAGTTCCAGGATGTCAAAGTCCATATGGCAGGGAGCATCAGAGAAGACAGGCAGGCGTGGGGCTATGGTGTGAACTTTTGAAAACCTCAAATCCCACCCCCTAGTGACACTCCCCCACCAGCAAGGCCACAGCTAATCCTTCCCAAACAGTTTCATCAACTGGGAGCAAGTATTCAAATATATGAGTCTATAAGGGCCATTATCATTCAAATTGCCACAGGCAGGGAGTAACAACACAGTCCCAGATGCATACTGAAGGTCTGGGCTCCCTGGAGAGTGGCTCTTAGAAGTCTGAGTGAAAAGGCTCAGGGAGCTGGACTCTGAAATCAATGGATGAGGTAGCAGCAATATCCTCATTGCTGTATGAAAAACGAGCTCATTTACCTGCTGGATCCTTCTACTTCAATGCTATCAGGAGTATTGGATGGTGATACTTGTTTTGGGAGGGTAGTTGACAGAGCTGTTTTTAAAGCACATTCAGCCAATCTAGCCTTTTTAGCAAGCTTTCTTCTCACTGCGTGAGTGATACTTGTTTAATCCTCTTTTCTGTGGCAGTGGAGAAAGACTGACAGACCCAATATCCCAACCTCATTTTAATGTCATACTTCACAGCATTACTATTCTCTCTTTACACCATAGCATGGTTTAAGAATTAAGGCATGGTGGTGTTTGCCTTAATCCAGGCACTCAGGAGGCAGAGCCAGAAGAGTCTCTGTTGTTGGACCCAAAGATCCAAAACTGGGGGACTTGCTCCCGCAGAAACACTCACAGACAGGGGATTTGCTGTAAAAACATGAGGTTTAATGATAATAACCAGTGTACTGGGGCTCCCTTGAATGCAGGCAAGAGGAACCCTGAGCCAAAGCTGGGATCAGTTTTTATACAGAGTTCATGAGGGCAACCACAAAGGCTGTGACTTTTCCAGGTCTGGTCTCTAGGTGACTCAGATTTACACATTATTTTTATGACAATGAGGGTCTTCTGTTTGCCCAGGTTTACCACTTTAAGGGACCAGCTTCCTGGTTGCCTCTCATCTTGGTTTCCCTGGAATGTGTCTATGTGCTCTGGGCCTTCCTCACCCGCAGGTAGGTTCCCTCCCCTGTGGTCTGAGGAATGTTAACCAGCCTCTCCCTTCTTCCTCTGAATGTTAATCTAGCAAGTGTTCTCTGACTAAGGAATGTGCTTTTCCTGGGATGTGTCCTGGGACAGTGGGATTCTTTCAATTTTAAGTTGGAACTGAGACCTGAAATTCTACAGTATGTCTGTGTACCCACGTGCATGCCTGATGCCCACAGAGGCCAGAAGAGGGTGTTGGATCCTCTGGAGCCAAAGTTGTGAGCTGCCATGTGAGTGCTGGGAGTCAAACCCGGGTCCTCTGGAAGAGCAGCAGTGGCTCTTTATAAATAGATGTAGTCTGAGGATGATTCTTGATATCCCCACACACGGCTTAATATCAAGCTCTGGTCTCCATAAATGTCATCCACACACCTGAACTAGCATCCATATAGATATGTACAAACCACACACGCAAGAAAAATGGAAAAGGAAAAACTGTTGTAATTTTGACTTGCTATGTTGTATTGCCTAGTAATTCACCTAGTGTTGTAAGATGCATGTGGGTCTGGCCAAGGCTCACTGGCCTTGATTACCTGGTGCTATTCTTACTTTGAACATAAAGGGGCTTTGCTTCTTTTTTTCTTTTAGGTACCTGTGAGAAATCTCAAGTCTTTGCCCTTTACAGTAACTTCTTACCTTTTACAGTAACATTGTTCTTCCTGTGACTGTGCACTTGCAGATTTTAGTTTACCTGAACCCCAGTTCTTTAGGATTCTCCTTCAGCTGCAGAAGCACAGAAGTCCTGTGTTCGATATAACTGAATCCCACTGCTCACTTAGTGTTAGCACATATAGCATGACTGTCATTCAGGAACCCAGACCAGTTACCTGCACAAGATCTGAGCAAGATCAATTCAGCCTCAGAGAGAACCAGCTGGAGAAGCAAGGGTTTTATTAGGGATACGGACCCTCCCACACCCCAGTACACACACAGCAAGACACACATAAGGAGGCTCTGCAGAGCAGAGGGAGACTCGGGAGCCAGAGTCCAGTTTCTCTTTAAGGGCTGGGTTTTTTTTTTTTTTACTGGAACTCACTCGGTAGAACAGGCTGGCCTCGAACTCAGAAAACCGCCTGCCTCTGCCTCCCAAGTTCTGGGATTAAAGGTGTGCGCCAAGGGCTGAGGTTTTAAGGGTCTTTGCAGGATCTTCTTCTAATTGAGGGTTCATCAACTCAATAAAGGTGGGTGGGCTTATAGGTTCACAACTTTGGGGTAGACGTGTTCTGATCTGACCTTTAATGTGGTGGGCAGGCTCACAGCAGGTGCCTACTGGCAGGAGAAAAGATCCGCCTGGCCTTTGATTTAAGCTGCCAGGCTGTTGTCTCAGGTGAAGAGGGTGAGGGAAGAGCCAGATGTTTGCAATTTTTAGTTTCTTTTGTAGTTCCTGTCAAGGATCTGTGTAAGTCATGGTCCCTTGCACATACTGTTCTCATGCTCCGGTGATGGCCCCACTCCCATATCCACCTGGAAAGTACTAATGGGATATAGTAGGCTATTAAAAAAAACCCACAAAAAACAAAAATACATGAACTTAGTAGGTGTTAGCACCTGGATGGGTGATCCATCAGCTGGATTTCCCCAGGATTAAAATGAATCTGAGCTCTCATCTTGGCTAGCAAGTCTCTCCTCAGTAAGGGGTAGGGACATTCACGAATGACAATGAGCAAATGGGTTACCCTTCCCATTCCCAAATCCACTGTCCTTCGAGTATTCCATGAATACCGTTTGTGGCCCCTCGGACCCAGGATTTTTTACTAGACAATGATCCTTAAGCCTTCACAAGCACTGAATGTTGAGCTCCTGTGTCTACCAGGAAATCTAAGGGCTTCCCCCAACTCTAAGGGTTACCCTGGGCTCGGGGAGGGTTTCTGAGCCCCGACTTCCTCAGTAGTCTTCTTCCCCAGTGCCCATGGTCTTGTTTGTGGGTTTTTTCCATGGGCATTCTTTGGCCCAGTGCCCTTCCTCTTTACAATAGGCACATTGATTCTTACCTAAGGCTGGCGGTGACCTTCTCGATGTTCTGGTCGGCAGCCTTCTCTGGGCTCCTGACCTGCGATGTTCCAGAGCTGCCACTTTCTCTCTTTCGGCTCCGGGTTACCATTGGCCAGCAGGACCTTGGCCAGATCCCAGTTTAATATCTTTCTTGTTTTAATCTTTTTCTCATCTTTAGTTTCTCTGTTATGGAACACTTTCTCCGCAACCTCTACTAAATCTCTCAATGACTGTTCTCCTAGTCTTTCTGACTTCTGTAACTTCCTCTTAATGTCTCGTGCTGACTGATTTATGAATGCCAGTGCCATTGTATTGGAATCCTCCCTGCCCTCGAGATTTAAGTGTGTATAATGATGGAAAGCATACATGATCCGCTCGAGGAGCTCTGCTGGGCTCTCATTATCTCTCTACCTTAGTCAGATTTGTGGGCTGTTTAGCCACTGCACCTGCTATTAGACACTGGCGATAAATATGGATGCTCCCCTTTTCCTTACCTGTGTTGTAAACCCGATCTGGTCTCCTAAGAGGGAATCTCTCATCAGTGTTCGCTGGGTTCTGGGTTGGGGTGCCGTTGGCCCCTAGGATGTGCTTCTGGGCCTCTAGGATGATGTGTTCTCTCTCCTCTGTTGTAAAAAGAATCTGTAACGACTGTTGACAATCATCCCACGTGGGCTGATGGGTAAAAAGGATGGTATCTAAGAGACCAATGAGTTTTTTAGGGTTATCAGAAAATCTAGCATGTTCTCTTCTCCAATTGTAAAGATCGGCGGTAGCGAAAGGCCACTGATGGTGGGGTTGGTCTCCCTGTTCATCCACCAGCCCCGCTGTCCTCAGGAGTAAAATTGTGGAGTCTGTCTCTGGTTTTACGGCTTGGGGTAGCACTTCTGAGGGCCTGATCTGAGTCCCTTGAGCAGAGCCCCCTTCCATCTCTGAAGACAACACCATTGGAACCTGGGGTGCCCTTTCCATGAGGTACGAGGGTGGGGATGGAGTCAGCATGGGAACTGCCAGCCCTGCTGGGGGAGTTCCTTGGGACAGGAGCATGGGCATAGTTCCTGCAAATGAGGGCGGAAGGAACGGTGGCTCCCAGAGGTCGGTTTGCGAATGGAGGCATGGGGCCAAGTGCATGTGCTGGTGGATATTCATGCATGGGCTCCGCTGCCAGGAACACTGGTCTTCCAGGCAAAACCTGCGCAGGTGGAAGCAGCATGTGTGGTTGCCCTAGTGGCCCGAACACATGGATAGGTTCTGCAAACGAGGTTGCAGGCCCCATTGGTGGAACCCATAGAGAAGGTGTGTGCACCTGTGCAGGCGGGGGAGGAGGAGGGCCCCCAAAAGGAAGGGCAGGAGTAGGCTCTGGAGGTAAGAACTGAGGGGTAGGTGCAGGTGAAGAAGTGTTAGCTGGGGGTGGATGAAAAGACTACTCACAAGGAGGATTGGCAGCCAGATCTTTCCAAACCACAATATACTGGACCTGTTCCGGGTGCCCTTGTGCCTTCTGAGACACTCTGTCTTCCACCGCCAGCACCGTGGGGAGATGAAAAGTTCCTTCCAGTGGCCACCCAACCCCGAAGGTGGGCTACTCTGAGTTGCAGTACGTGTGCATCTTTTCTTCTTTACATCAACCGAGAGATTGTGGGCTCTGGCCCTCACTTCCTTAAAATGAGCTAGAATGA
Source organism: Rhabdomys pumilio (assembly GCA_030674055.1). Taxonomy (NCBI): domain Eukaryota; kingdom Metazoa; phylum Chordata; class Mammalia; order Rodentia; family Muridae; genus Rhabdomys; species Rhabdomys pumilio. The sequence goes on from JANHMN010000013.1 coordinate 63,868,064, forward strand.
TGTTAAGTGGGTGAGAAGGAAGGGTTCGTGAGTCAACCTGTCCCATTGCATCCATCACAGTCTGGTACAACACAAGACCAAACACTCCTAACAGCACTGTAGACGAACTCACACGCACAGGATAGCCACATCGTGACTGGAAACAAAGGTATATTCAGGCACTAGGGCTCACAGATTCCCACATTGGGAACTGGAAACCGGGTGAGTATGAAAGCAAGCTGTCTTGTGGTTCCTCCTCAACTGCAAATTCCTGACAAACAGGAACATCATCTATGTAGGAGAAGCTAAGGTGGGAAGAGTGAGGAGAGGAAGAGGAGAAGGAAGAGGAGGAGCTAAGAGAGGGAGAGAAGCTAAGAGGTGGGGGAGGAGCATGGAGGTGGATGTTCATGTGTCTCCTGCAGTCAAAGGTAGTTGGTATATCTAGGTTGGGTATTGGGTTACACCTCTGATTGAGTGGGCATCTTGTTATTGATCATTACCAAATATATAAACCTTTGGATAATCTAAGCGTTAGAGTCTCATTTGTACTTAGCCTGCATGGTTGGCAGGATGGTCTGGGAACTGCCCAGCCTTGCAGAGACAGTATGGAAGATTGGCAGAGTCATCTCCCAAGCTGGCGTCTCGTGGGTAGCAGGGCTGGTGTTTCTGGTTGGCCGTTTCTAGCTGCGCACTCACGTGGCCTCTGGCCACAGAACATGGCAGCTGAGCTAGGCAGAGCCACCACAGCTTAGATAGTTGGCTTGACCAGCAGTCATTTAAAAAATATTTATTTCAACACATCTGACCTTTCTTCCCAAGATATCTGATGGGCAGGTACCTCATCTGCCCTAAATCTGGGGTTGTCTGGACCCCTGCAGCTGTGATACTCCAGCATGTCTGCTTTGATCACCCTTTGCTGTTACATAGTTACCTTAAGGCTTTTTCTGAGCCAAAATATGGCCAGAGAAAACAGACACAGACAATACAGAAATACTGTCAAGCACTCACCGCACTCACTCGCCAGCAGTAGGCTCTTCATATTGCAGATTCTAGAAGTCTGTTGGGGAATCCCTGATGGGACAAGCCCACAAATATTATGCCCAGGTCTCAGGATCTCCAAGAGATCTCAAAGAACTGCCATATCTACTATAGAGATACATACGAGTCCTTTATTTCAAGCCCATGTTTGGACCGAAAATTGGTCAAAGTGAAGCTTCGGCCCCCTGTCTAGGAGTAGGGAATATATACAAGCAGGTTACATAGGGGCAGGAAAGCGGTGGATAAGGGAAGCTATAATGTCTTTACAAACCGGTTGCAGCTGCCTGGGAACGCTTAATTGGCATGATTTCTCTCTAAGGATGTATGTCTTTTGCTTTTCCCAAGGCCATAAGCCACCTGTGTTGGGGAGTGTTTGGCCATCCATCAGAGAGGGTGCCAGCTTCAGGCTGCATGGATACTGAAGGCTGTGCCAAATTTGTTTATCTGTTCTCAGGCTGATACCTGTGTTCCCAGGATGTGGGTGCTATTGGAAAGAGGATTTGTGGCCTTTGGTGCTGGTGGCTGCGTCTTTCTTGGGGGGAGTTAGGTGGCAGGAAGGAATGAGGGGGCTTCTGTGTGCGTGGGGCTGGGGGGGCAGTGTTGCAGCGAGTGCCAGCCGCTAGGCTCCTGGGGAAGTGCTGAAGCCAGTGCTAGCCACTCAGCTTGGCTTTTCACTTCCTTCCTTTCTCTTCACACCTTTCTTCCCCATAGTGACTTCCCTGACCTTGATCCTTGGGGGTCAGTGAACTCTCTGGAGAGCAGCAGGTTTCCAATAAATCTTCCTTTAATCTTTAATATATTCTAATCTGGCTTGAATTGGCTCATTTCACTCCTCATCAGAGGACAGTTAGACTCTGCACCAGCCTTACTGGTACAATATATCACTTACATATACAGCTTGAATTTCAACTCTTGTTTAGGATAGCAACCAGACCGAGCAGTGGTGGCTCATGCCTTTAATCCCAGCACTTGGGAGACAGAAGCAGGCAGACTTCTGAGTTTGAGGCCAGCCTGGTCTACCGATTGAGTTCCAGGACAGCCAGGGCTACACAGAGAAATTCTATCTTGAGAAAAAAAAAAAATAGCAACCAGGTGCTTTGCCTTCTTTGTGACTGATGATGTCATTATCATGAATCGACTTTATGCTTCCACTGTAATAACAATAAGACCCTTTTCTTCAACCCTGTCTAGGAGAGGTCACATCCTTATTTTACTCACATGCATATATGTTATTAGCATGGTGACTCCTCTCAGTCTTTCTGGGTTGTACAAGCCCTATGTAGCTGTAGCCTCAAAGGAGCAAAGGCACCCTTTTCTATTCAACCTGGGTGTCTAAGATCACCCCTTACTATGAAGGACAAGAGGCTTTGCTTTCCCTGTGACATGGCAGCACTTTGATCTCCTATCTTCATTCTTCAGCTGGGTGTGTCAGTGAATGGTTGTAATCTCTGACATTTCCCTGAGGTAGTGAGCTTGAGGTCAGCCTGTTCAAGATCATGTTCAAAGTAAAAACTAAAACTAAAAAATGAAAACAAAAATCCCTCGTTGTTCACTCCTCATGTCTGTCTGCTCAGTGCCCAGACCCAGGGTGTTCTGAATGACTCCTCGTTTCCTCCAGGCAGCTTTCTTATTCCAGTCAGCCTTGGATTTACTGGCCCTGGGCTGGGGCCAGTTGATGGCTATCAGGTGGTTCAGATTCTCTGTGAGGCAAATTGCTGAATAAACCTAGCATAAGCCAATCTAAGAAGTATGGATCAAGCTACCACACTCTACTAGTTTTCCCACTTTTTGTTTGTGAAGTAGGTGGAAGGGACATAACTCCGACAAGGGGCCTGGACTTCAGCTGCTCTTTCCTCCCAGCACCCATTCCGTGTGGTACCATTTAAACAGAATCCTGACACAGACGCTTATGACAGAACTGTTAAAGAAAGCTGGAGTCGATGTCAGGCATAGGTGAGAGAGGAGGTCCTTGGTCCTGTGAAGGCTGGATGCCCCAGTGTGGGGGAATTCGAGGGTGGGGAGGTGGGAGTGGGTGGGTGGGGGCACATCCTCACAGAAGCAGGAGGAGGGGGCGTGGGATAGGGGGTTTCTGGGTAGGGGGAAATGGGGAAAAGGGATAACATCTGAAATGTACATAAAATATTCAATTAAAAAAATTAACTAAAAAAATAAAAAAGAAAACACCCTACAGGCTTGTCTGCCTACAGCCTGATCTTATGGAGGCATTTTCTTAATTGATCCCCCACCTTGATGACTCTAGCTGTATCAAGTTGACACAAAACTAGCCAGCACACCTTAGATGCCACTATTTGGCTAGAGTATTCGTGTGCAAAGCACAGAAACAGTTCATCTGGTTTCATCACTATTCCAAGTAAAGCTGTTGTTTATCAACTTGAAAAGCAAATAGTCATCTAAGGGGGAAGGAAGGCTGCACCAGCTTCACAGACAAAGCCCACGCTGGCTCTGGGAGGATCATCACACGGTGAGAAGTGGGCTCAGGTTCCTCACCTTCTCATACCCTTCAAGGACTGCCTGGCATCAAATGCATGCCATTTCCAGCATCTGAGCTTCTCAAAACTGGATGTGACCATGGTTCAGGACTACTCTGGCACTCATCAGGGTTTTGTTGAAGAAAACGACACTTAATTTCTATTGCCTGAGACTCATCAGACCATGCTGAACAAGTCCTAGCTACTAATTATGTACCACCGAGGCACCTGCTAAGCCAGCAGACCCCTTACCTTCTTGATTAGGAAAAAAAGATGTTTGGTGCACTTAACTTTCCCAGCAGCAGGAGACAGGCAGCTCATGCTACAAGGCTCACACGTGCCATTACAGAGGCAGAAGCAAACATCACCTTCCACAAAGGAGCACAGAGAAACCCACTGTGAAAAAGGAATCTGTCCAATTAATGCTCATGAATCTTAGCACCTACTATGAGCAAAGTAAAGCTGGAAATGAAGAAAAGATAATGAAAGCATAGGAAGGGTGGCATTTACAGAGTTCTTGTTACTTCCTGTGGTGGTTGATTCTCCTTAGAGGGAAACCTAGCCTGTGTGTAAGGGAAGTGGTGGAGACCGGACACAGAAAAAGAGAGTCACCACCATGGCTTGAAAGAGGATCTGGCGATCTGAAAAGAGAAAAATTAAGCTTTTGCCTACATGTATTGTGATCATGTTTTGGGTTGTGGTTCTGTGGCTCTAGCTCCTGTTGCACATGAACATGGTGTGGCTGTTTCCTTCTCTTGTGCCCTCGTCTTCCAATCCAGCTCACTACAATGGTGGTTTGATGAGCTCCTCACCATCTTAAGCAAGATTTCCTGGAAAACAACTTTGAAAAGATCTGGGTGACAGAACTGGTGACTTACATCTTTCCCATCTTGTTAAAGTGATGTGTACAGTGGATCCACAGGAGTTTTAAGTTCAAGCTCAAGGAGACGACTTTATATCTCTCTACAATCTTTAGTCGCTCATCCTTGTTCACAATGAAAACAATCCTGTTTTTCTTGGGACAAGTCAAGGCTCCACTGTGCACCTTCCCACGGACAGAATGTCCTGCGGCTTCTTTAGTTTATCCAGGTTTCAGCAATATTGCTTAGGTAATGTGGAGACTACAGCCACAGATACCTCCCGGTGTTCTACCATTAAGAATGTGTCCATTGTCTCCTTCACTAACCTGATGACGCAGTCAACACAGCTAGTTTTAAAACTAGTTTTAAAATTCAGTAATGAGCTGAATTTGATGGTAGGAGGTGAGGTTAATATGCTGCTCCATCATGGCCTCTCTCCCATTAAGAAAAGATTTTCTCACTCCATCCATCTCCTCTGCCTCCTGTCTCTCTTCTTTTATTTCACATCTGCATGACATTAAGGTCCACCCTGACTCTGCAGGTTCCAGTAGAGCTCTGTAATTCAGATGTGTTTCTCAGTCTCATGGGATCAGGGCCTGTGCTTTTAGACATTAAAAAGAAAACCACAGCCTCCAAACAACACAGCTTCATCTTATAAACAAAGGTAACGTGGAACAGGGAAAAGCCACCGAGGCCTCAACACTACTCAAAGAACTAGAGGCAAGTGGGTAAAACAGGGGGGTCCACTCCAGGGAAGAGCACAGCAATTGGTCGTCCTGTGCCAAATGGTTTGCCCTGAAAACATGCCTATGGGTGGCATTATACAAACTCAACTGGTTATATTTAGGAACATATATGTATATGCATATACCTCTCTCTCATGTGTGTGTGCGTGTGTGTGTACGTGTGTGTGTACGTGTGTACACACACACACACACACGCACACACACACACGCACACGCACACACACACAAGCTTTACCAAAGAGGCCATGGATTTGAAAGAGAGCAGAACAGAGCACATGTGGGGCTTTAGAGGGAGTAACGGGAAGGGAGAAATATTATAATGAAATTAAAATCTCAAAAAAAATTTAAAAATGCAAAAAGAGAGCAAAATGAAAAAGATGTGATAAGTTCTCCACAATGATAGGATAACTTCTAAGCTATGTTGCTCTTAACCACACAGCTACTTGTATGATTTTGCGTGACATCTGCCCCATAGGCTTATACACTGGGGATTTGATGGCTAGCTTACTGGCTACTGAGAAAGAAATGGATCTGACCTAATTGCTGGAAAAAGTCTTTGGTAAGATTATAATGGCGGCATAATTGGAAGGAGATGGAAAATAACCAGTGTGGTCTAATCAGAGAAAGGAGGCCGTTGGGATCACAGCATCTTCCCCTGCTCCGAGGAAGGAGGTCATGGCATCTTTCCTTCCTGTCTCTTACTTCCTGCCAGCCATATACTGAACTGCTTTGCTCCACTATGGGTTCTTGCTACTGTGGTATTCTGTGCAGGCACACAGGATCAAATGCAACAAACTAAAACCATGGACCCAAATAAAGCCCTTTCCTTATTAAAAATAAATAAAAAGAAAAAACTGGAGTCACAGATCATCTCTGTCAACGTCAGCAAAGATGACAAATGCACAATAGCTAGACAGCTATTCTCTGACAAGAGAAGGAGCCCACGTGAAGATGGGGCTGGTAGGGCTGGCAGGAAGGGCATGAGGTCAACTTGTCTGATTACATCTGGCTGAGCACTCAGCACTGTGCCTTGTTCATGCTTGACCTGAGGCCAGTTGTTTTTGTTCACCTGGCTAGCTCCTGTTTCCTTATCCCCAAATGTCCTGTAATGCTTGCCAGCGGGTGTGTGTGTGTGTGTGTGTGTGTGTGTGTGTGTGTGTGTGTGTCATGAAATGGCGGCAAGTGGTCTGAATCCTTAAAAATCCAACAGGGCGTTCCAACCATCCAAAAGTATGAAAATACGGCCTCATGGGAGATGAGAGACAGAAGGCCTGTGGAGATCAGCACAAAATTTGGGTCAAGTGTTGAACTAGGGATTTTCTATAAATTTTTATTAGACATTATTTTGTAAATACCAGATATGAACATTAAGGTAACGCCTTTAATCCCAGCACTTGGGAGGCAGAGGCAGGCAGATTTCTGAGTTCGAAGCCAGCCTGGTCTACAGAGTGAGTTCCAGGACAGCCAGGGCTACACGGAGAAATCCTGTCTGGGGGTGGGGGGGGAACAACAAAAAAAAAAACGAACATTAAGGTATGACTTTAACGTGATCGGTTTGCATGTCAATATGACATTTATTTTAAAATTTCTTCAATATGACCTAATATTGAAGAAATCAGTATGTTTTGTACTCAGCAGAATTCTGACGATATTTATAAGGAAAACTTTTATTTTAAGAGAAGGTTCTGCACTACACATGTATATAAAGAATTTTATGACTCATGCTAGTGTCTAACTTTCATGTGGTTTACATTTAATTTTATAAAAATTTTGTGAAGTATTCAGTTGTTTAAGAATAATTTATTAATTAGCCCAATAATATTTCTGAGCCTCAGATAAAAAGATCATGTATTGAACAAGGTATAATAGTTTATATTAATGTGCTTATCAAGTTAAAACTGATTTTTTGTGTATGGTATATGCATGTGTGTCCGTTGGTGTGTATCTGCAGGTGTGAGCCCTTGTGTGTGAAGGCACAGTGTCTTCCTGTCTACCTCTGGGCTTTATTTTTTGAGGCAGAGTCTCTCTCTGAACTTTGAGCTCCCTGATTCAGCCAATCTAGCTGTCCAGTGAACTTCTGTCCTTGTTGGATTCTCAGGATCCAAACCCATGGAAAGCACTCTCTCAGAAATACTGACGGAAGGGAATCGCTGCAATTGCATGAGATTTATTAGATAAATAGGTGGAATAACAGTAGCCGGTGCACCGGGGTCCTCCACTCTCAATCGAGAAGGAAAAACCACGAGTGACCGAAAAGAATGGTTTATATACAAAGTTCACAAAGACAGTTAATTGCTTCTTAGACAATAAAAGAAATTTCAAACATCCGTTCCCAAGCCTGGTTTCCATCCAGTCTCCATCCCAATTTACATCTGTATCTCGCTCCAGGAGAATTCTTTTAAGTGAATGTTTACCCAGGTCTTTTATTGTCTCTATCTTGGGTCCTTTGTTTTTTTGAAACGTTAGTTCAAGTCCCTGGCAGCTAACACTTGAGTGTAAATTGAAACTCTGAACCTAAGAATTTTTCATGTTGAGACCTAAAATATTTCATCTTTACAATTTATTCTCACATCCTCACTCTCCCAGAAGTAAGATTATAGATAAATCTCACCATATGCAACTTTTTACCTGGATGCTGGGGATCAGAACTCAGACCCTCATGCGTGACTAAACATTTCAACAACTCGACCATAGCCCTAGCCCCTTAACTACCTATTTAACCAGTGATTACAATATGGAGGACTGAGGCCTTAGCAACAATAAAAATGAGATGCCATCTCTTTTGTTTGAAGAAATAGGATCTTGTCAGGTTAGCTTGGTGGGCCAGATATTTGCTATGTAGCACAGCTGGTCTCAAACAGGCATCATTTTTTTTTTGTCTCAATCTGCAGCTAACTGGCATTACAGGTGTGTTCCACCATGCCTGGTCAAAGAGAGGCTCTATTCTATTTCACTCTTCTCCTTCTATCAAATAAAATCATTTTTATCAAGCTCATAAACTTGGATACTGTTCATTCTTACTTAGCATATGCCAAGTAAAATGTCTTTTATCTACAGAAACAATTTCTCCACCCTTTCACATTCTTCATATTCTCTCCTTCCTCCTTCTCTTTCTTCTTCTCCTTCTCCCTCTTCATCTTCTTGGCTTTTTGAGACAGGGTTTCTCTGTGTAGCCCTGGCTGTCCTGAAACTCATTCTGTAAACTAGGCTGGCCTCAAACTCAGGAATCCTCCTGCCTCTGCCTCCTGAGTGCTGAGATCAAAGGCATGTGTCACCACACCTGGCTAAAAGGAAAAAAAAATTAAGGAGTAAATTAAATAAGGATTCCACTAGTGCTCACCATGTGCCAGGCTCCCTTGTGCCCTTTAAGGGCACCAACTCATTTAATAAAGTCACCACATACACTTGTTTTTTTCTCTTTTATTTTATTTAATGTGCATTAGTGTTTTGCCTTCACCTATATCTGTATGAGGGTGTCAGATCTTGGAGTTACAGACAGTTGTGAGCTTCCCTGTGGGTGCTGGGAATTGAACCCAGGTCCTCTGGAAGATCATTCAGTACTCTTAACCACTGGGTCATCTCTCCAGCCTCTACACTTGTTTTTGATGGAGTTGGAGGTATGCTTTATTCCAGATCAGTCTGTCTTTTTTTTTTTTTACCAGAAGTTTTGTGAAATGTGTGTATGTGCATGTTTGTATATGCATACAGCTTCATACACATGTACATGTACATACACATGTATGTGTCTGTGCAGGTGGAGGGCAGAGGTTGGCATTGGATCCTGTTCCCTACTCCACCTTGGTGTTTGAGACATGGAGTTGGAAAGTCTCACTGAATCCACAGCTCACCAATTGCCCGATACATGGCTGGCCAGGGAGCTCCTGGGATCCACCTGTCTGACCTGCCCAGTGATGTGATCAAAGCAAACAATGTTAAGAGCACATTCAACTGTTGCTACTGTTGTTAAGATCAGAGTCTGGGCCCCGGCTGCCCAAGCCCCTGTCCTCAATAGGACAATTAAAACAGCTAAGTAACAGTGAAAAACAAAAGATTCATTCAATGTGGCCACATTGGGAAAAGAAACAAATAAAGAGATCCAGTGACCCCACCCTAATCCAAGTTTACCTTCAGAGTCCTGATACGAGGTTTAGTTTTTAATGTAGGGCAGGAGACATACCTAACTAAACAGTTCTAGTCAAGAGTGTGGTTCCTTCCATCACTGACCTAGTTCCTTCCCCAGCATGATACTATGGAGAAATTCCAATTCTTTTTTGAAGACCATTGTTTTTAAATAGTTTGATGGCTAAAGAAAGGAACACGCGTCTCTTTGGAATCTTATCTTTAGTCCTGCTAGGATGGTTTATGTAGTCATGGTCAGCTGAAAAGAAACACCTGCACACAATGTACTGGGAACATGTGCTGTAGGTAAGGAGCCCAATAATGTAGTTAGCAGCAAGAAGCACTCGCACAAAACGTAGCCTTGCACCTAGGATGATGCATCAATTCAGTGGTCAGCTTGCTGGTTAGCTAGGGATTGAGACTGTGGGGCTCATGGGCCTATTCACCTTCAATGAGAAGGCTAGTCAAGGCATAACGGATACACATAGACCCACATTGCACCCGACAATCCATAAATCCAGGAAGAGAATTGTCTCCTTCGTCCCCCTCCAAAAGGTCCTGTTTCCCACGAACATCATCCTTGGTGCAGAGCGCTGGGGACGCGGTCCTTGCTTAATGCCGGGTCCACTAAGGATGGTGACCTGGGTGGGCGGGGCGAGGTGGGGATGCTGGCGCAGAGTAGCAGAACCAATCAGGACCCGCGGCGCTCCAGGGGCTGCTAGGGCTCTGGGTTTTTCTTCTCCGGGCGCAGCGCCGCCTGGCGAGTTGTGCACTGGCGGGCGGAGCCTGCAGGGGTCTCGGGGCGCACAGGGCTGTCGGGATTGTCCTCGTGGGTGTCCGCGGTCCGAGATCTCCGCGCGTCTGTCATCTCTTTCCTTCGCCCTCCGGGCCCCGGCCGCGGGCATCCGCCGGGTAGTCCGGGGTCTGTGCGGGGGCGGCGCCGCCTCTTCCTCCGGCCCCGCGGCGGGAATGCGGCTGCCGTGGCCGGCTGGGCAGCGGGCGGCGGCAGCAAGCGGAACCCGGGCGCACTCGCCACTGGCCGGGACGCCGCCCTGGCCTGCGCTCGGCTCCGGAGGCCGCCGCTGCGCTCCCGGGCCCGGCGCGGAATGAGGTGGAGGCCGCGCGCCGGCGAGCGCCCCGCTCCGCGGCCCCCAGGTTCCCCGCGGCCACCCGTGCCTCGCGTGCTCCGGCGCCCACGTTAGAGCCCCGCACTGGCAGCGCTCACTGAGGCTCAGGCCCGCAGAGCGCACGCGACCCGACCGGGGTCTGAATCGCGGGTACTCGCCTCTTGGACGCCGCCCGGGGTGCGGGGACCCCGGCACGCTGCAGCGCGCGGGCCGCGCTCCGCATCGCAGAGCTCCTCCAGCCTGGCCCCTGGCTTTGGCCTCCACGGAGCCCAGTCTCCCGGCCTCGGTCCACGTTTCTCCGCATCCTTCCTACACCCTTCCCGGTGCTCCACCGCCTCCCATTCATTGCATCCGTTTCTCCTTCCCGGCTCCGATCTTCTCCCCACAGCCTCCCCGACCGGACCCCGCTACCCTCTTGGGGTTCTCCGTACATTCATGGAAGTTTAGGGCCTGGACCGTGGCCCAGAGTCTGGCCTGAGAGCGCAGCCCGCGCTGCTGGCAGGGCAGAGGAAGATGTCTGCGCTCAAGCGGATGATGCGGGTCTCCAATCGCTCCCTGATCGCCTTCATCTTCTTCTTCTCCCTCTCCACGTCCTGTCTCTACTTCATCTATGTGGCTCCAGGCATCGGTAAGCACCCAGACACACCCTCACCTCCTATGGTCAGAAGGAAGGTAACTGGGGTGTTGAGGGGTTTGGAAGCTGAACCAAAGCATCTGATTTGATTTATTTATTTCAAAACTGTCGAAGAAACAAACTGCTTGGGCATGTTAGCTTGGTTAAAAACCATTTAGATGAACTTAAAAGGTCGCACTCAGGGGATGTAGGGAAATGAGGGCCTGGTGGCTGGGGAGTGGGGGTGGGGTGGAGTGCCTCTTGTAGCTCTTTTGGGTATTCATGACTACTTTATCTATTGGGGTAGTGTTTAATTGTAGTCTTACCCAGACACCTTTATTTTCTTATAAAATAGCAGGTCGTGGAAATATGGGGTAACAGTCAGTAGTAACTGCGAGAAAGGTCAGTAGCGTGCATGTTGGTAAAACAGACATTTGCAGCATACTTGAGACACTGTGGCTGTTGCAGCTGTTTGAAACCCAGCTCTGACAATCAGCTTGAGTCTTGTTAAAGTCGGTCTCTACCTAACCTGTGAGGATACCTGCTCAGACAAAATACTGATTAAAACAATTACGCAAGGCAATTTGTGGGTTTAAATTGTTAACTTTCTGTGAGTTACTTTTGGATTCAACTATACTTTTGATCTTGGCTTCTTGATTGAAATATTCTAATTCCTCATTTCTCCTGCTGTTGACAAGCTTTGTTTTAGTGAGTGAAAAATTCTTTGAATTTATATGGCTGTTAGAACTCATCCTATTCACTAAGCGTGGCTGAGTATTTAATGCTGAGTGACTTGGTAACAGTGCGTACTCTTGTCATTTCTTATTAGACATTCAGTTGTCTTCTTTTGAGTCAGTGTTTCTCCCGGGAGTTATCCAAAAATGTCATTTCTTTTAGTGAGGAAAAACACCTGCAGAATTTTTAGGTGAAATTCTTATCCCTGCAGAGGTGAGTGTTTATGTGTGTTTGTGTGTGTGTGTGTTAGACAATGGTAATGAATTACAGAGGAGAGACTGTAGCCTCATCCAGATTGTTCGATTTCTCATGAAAAAATAATTACTATGTGATCTTCTTATTTATTGGATTTAATTAAATATACAGTTTGATAATGATTCCTGAAAAGACCTTCATGTGTCATTGCCAACTAGAAGTTTAGGGTAAAGTTTGAAGAAGTCTGGATGTTTTAACACTTTGGTCCTTCAGTGTGGGTTTTCTTTAGGCCAGCGAGAACAACAACAAACCCATTCTCTTGAAACTTATGACAACAGTTTACATTTTAGCCTGAATTATGAATTGGGCAAAATTTTTATAGAGATGGTACATAGACTATGTAAGAATGGTTATTATTGGCCCTAAGTTAGATGTTTTGAATCTCTGTCAGGAAATCTTTATTAATTCTGCCATACCTACTAGTTAGTAGATGTCAGACACATCTTAATATCTTATCTATCATTTTGAATGTTGGATATTTCTTTGGACATTTAGAAAAAGGGTTTTAACAATTTTTTTCTTGCCATTTTAGATATCATAAATGCCATTTAATTCTATAGGAACTTTTTACTTTTTCATGTAACTCCTTATAAGTTGGACTTCTTTGGAGAATGTTATTTTACCAGATATTTAACTGTGAGAGATTTTGCATAAGAAAAATTTAAAATATCTTTATAGGGTTTGTGCATGTGTGCACAGGTGTGAGCGTGCATGTGTGAAGGTTAAGAGTACAACTGTGGTCATGTCTCCTTCCACCACGGTGGGTTCTGGAGATCAAGTGCACATGTCCAGGCATGGCAACATGCAGCTTCCCTACCTGTGTCGATATCCTGCTAGTCCCTGACAAGATTTCTTTGAGACTGGATCACTTTATGTAGCCCTGGCTGGCCTGGGACTCTCTATGCAGGTAAGAATGCTGAGATTAAAGGCATTTTAATCTCATACCACACCAGCCAGATTTTTTTTTTTTTAATTAACAATTTTCCTATTTTCTTTGAATTTCCCTTTTTGCTTTTTTGTTTCTTTTGTGAAGCTGGGGTGGATGGTACTCAGGAGCCTTGTGTGTGCAAAGAAAGAACTGTATAACTGAGCTAAATCCTGGCTCCTGTTTCTTCATATATTGAGTGACAGGCAAAAAAGTCAAGCAAAGGAAGTCCAAATCTCAGCTTTCTAGTGTTCATATACTATCTGTAGATCATTAAAGTTCAGTGGACGTGAAAGCCGGGTACATTTTTCTTATTTAAGTATATAATGTTGCCATAGAACAATCAGTGATTAGTGTCATAAAAACCTGACAGTTGTCTTGCAAGCAAGTAGGTCAGCATAATTTAAATTACTCTATTTTGAGAAACTTATAATTAGAAATGTTAACAATGAAGCCAGGAAGAAAAGTAAGTTAACCAAACATAAAATGCTATAAATTTGTTAAATCAGTGTCTGTTTCCTACCCCTATCCCATCTCTACCCTTTGTGCTATTCGGGGTGGGGGTGGGGATTCTCATCTTTAAGTTTGGGAAGATGTTTTTCAAATTCATAGTTTCACTAGGAAGTTTAAATTTTGTGTTTGGTGACAGGGGCTGTCTTTTTTTTTTTTTTTTTTAATTTTTTTTATTTTTATTTTTTTATTTTTTCTTTGGTGTCAGGTTACTTTATTAAGTGCAGGTCAGACACCACAGTCTGTCAGCTGTTTCTGAAGTGAAAATGTTGTGGAAAGTGTGGTCAGTTGAGGTCCTAGTGCCTCAGGCAGTTGCACGAGCGCTTTTCCCTGAAGCCACAGGTGCCTTGGTGTGGCGTGTTCTCCCAGGCCCTCATGGATTCTTTTGTAGTTCTCCATTGGATAAATGGATACTTCTCTCAATATTCTCACGTGAGTTATATCCTGGAGCCAAATTTGCTCTTGAATGGATTATGCTACATAAAAGTTCCTTTATTGTTTTTTTTTTTTTTTTTAATTTCTTTCTTATTTTATGCTTATAAGTATGCATGTATGTCTGTGCACTGTATGCATGCAGAAGCCAAAAGAGATTGTTGGGTGCCTTGAAGCAGAGGCTATTGATGGCTATAAGCTGTCATATGGTGCCGGAAGAGCAAACAGTGCTCTTAACTTCTGAGCCATCTCTCTATCGAGTCAGCTTCCTCCCCACCCCCTACACAAGGTTTCTCTGTGTAGCCCTGGCTATCCTGGAACTCACTCTGTAGACCAGGATGGCTTCAGACTTGAGATCCACCTGCTTCTGTCTTCTGAGTGCTGGGATTCCTTTCACTGCTTTTAAGAGTGTTTCAAATCTACTCCTTTAAGTCCTTACGAGCCACGTGAACTTGTTTGCTAGGCCTTACTGTATTTCTCTACCTTTTGGGTGTAGACAGGGTTGGTCACATGTGTTCCTACACACAAGTCTTCCATCATTTAGTTGACTCTTCCTTGGGCCTTTTCCACAAGTGCCCATCTCCTCATGTCTCTCTTTCTTCTGAGCTGACACTTTAGACTGCCAATCTGGTTAATTTTCTCTCTCTCTCTCTTTTTTTTTTTTTCTTGGTGCTGCTCTGCATTCTCTGGGCTCTTTGGGTCCCAGTCTATAGTGTGTTCAATAGAACTCAAAGCTCATTATTTTAAGAATAAATTGAAACATTTTTCCTGATACTTCGTTTGGGGAAGCACAAGATAACATCTTTTAGTTCGGAACTTTAGTGCTGAGGGGAACTGGGCTGTAGAGAAGTCTCTTGGAGCCTTCCCCACAGGAAGTCTGTGCACACTTTGCCCCAGCCTTCCCAGCATGCATGGGAGTCAGGCAGCTTGTTTTGTGCCTGCCCTTGTGCACGGCCACAAGGTGAGTGCAGTTTCCATCCAGGGCCTTGGAGCTGGTTGTGTTGAGACTAGACTTCCATTTACTAAGAAGTCATTTCCAATATAACTTTCTATGCAACACAGTCCTATCCTGTCATATCAGAGGAGCAATTGATTTGCCTAGAGCATCCAAGAGAAACTGTATCATGAGGTCTGGAAGACTTAAAAGATGAAAATAACACAGTCATCTGTGGAGGTTGGCCCCATGAAGGAGCTCCATTGTACATGATAGAAATCATATATATATGATATGTGATATATATATCATATCCTAGGAATGAATATACATACACATACATACATACATATGTGCATATATCTATATATACATATATGTATATACACATACGTATACGTATATGTATGTATGTGTGTGTATGCATATTCATTCCTAGGATGGGTACCATAGGATTGGTGTATATTGAGCACAGAAAAAGCTTCCAGAAAATGTCAGTACTCTTGTTGTTCTAGGCTACTCCTTAGGGTGTGGAGAGGCAGATTGCAAAAGGACTGAGCTCTGCCTGGAGTTCTTGAGGTCACTAATGAGGTCACTAACATTCGAAGCAGAGTCTGGTCCACAAAGCTTTATCTAAATGATGATAAGAAAGAGATCAACGGTGCCTGCCACCATAGGACGATATCTGAGGGAGACTGCATAACTTCCTTGGGAGTGGAGAGTTGACTGTCCTTTTGACACTCCAAAGTCCCTGACCTTTTCCTGGAGAGGCTTTCTTGGACTTTGGGGGAGGAATCTGGTTATGGCACTTTGAACTCTTGTGGAACTCTTGGTTACTTGGGCCTCCAGGGGATTTGTTTGTGGCCTGCTGGAGTGGGGGTTGTGGGGTATATAAGAAGACAAATGTGTGTGTAGGAGGCAGTTCAGATTTTTACTTGGAAGTATAGCCTGGGGTCTGACTTTAGTTCCTCCAGGCTACCTCAGCTGATAGCTTCTTGCCATGCAACTTTTTCCCTTGAGCTTTTTAGCTTCCTAGCCTCAGGTACCTGTCCGGGCTTTTTGAGCTGATTTTAGCCTGCTTTGTTTTGCAAAGGCCCTTTATTTTCCCCTCAAGTTCCCTGTTCTCTGGGGCTTTTTCCTGCAGTTCTTCTGATTGGGTATTGGTCACATTTCGCCTCTGGGCCTCTCTTGCTGTTGCCTGCTATTTTTGTTCTGTGAGTAGCAGGACTCAGCAGGAGCTTTGCAAAAGGAAATGAGACAGTCCTTTGTTTTGGAGTAATCCTAGCATGAAGGATGGGAAATGTAGGGCAGAGACAGGGAGACCAGGTAAGAAGCTACCGAAGTGGTGCCAGCACTGGAGATCTGATTCAGGTCAGACTGGAGCACCAGAGCAGTGGGGAACAAAGGGGAAGTTTCCTATGATGCTTAGGTTCTAACTGAGACCCCAGGTGACTGACCAGTTACCTGAGACCAGATGATGTCTGGGTGCTGGGGTTGAAGGAGCAGTTTTGGTTTTAGGATGTGGGAATTGGTTGTTCCTGGAATATGCAGGAAGAGTTTGTCAGCGGCTAGGTAGGTGGAAATAAGGCCCTGGAGCCCAGGAGGCACAGTAAGACAAAGCCCACCTACCCCGGAATTCCCCTAAGATGCTTTAAATCAGGCCTGCAAACTCAGTTCGGGGCCTTTCTCTCTTGTTAATGGGAGACTCCAGCATGCTGGACTTGTGCAGAATAGATTGTTCTTTGCTTTGGCATAGTACTTGAGTCTGGGGTATCATTCTTCCACGAACAACAGAGTCTTACACATCATATAGGAGAGTTACGTTTGGCTGGTTTTGGCTTTACAGCTAAGCAGTAATCTCTTTTCTGCAAGTGCTTGTGACTCATCCCATTGGTGCTGCCTAAGCATGGTCTTCTAGTGAATGCAGGAGACTTCCCAGAGGATCTGCCATCTCTTCAGTCACCGCCTTTTAGACAGGAATCAGTGAAAAGTTTCAGATTTGAGCCCAAGGCGGGGACACTGGCAGATTGTCCTCTTGGGTAAGATTTATTAAAAGACTTATCACCCTGCACATACAGACAGCAGTGTGGCAGGGGCTTTGAGGAGAGTTTGGGTTAGGAAGGGAGTGGCTCCATGTGGGTCTGTGATCAGGCTGTAGAAGAAGGACAAGGGCTGTTGCATTGCCAGGCAGTAAGAAATGTTCAAGATAAGATGTGGGGGAGAGAGGAGAAGGGACACATTTAGTTGAGGAAGGGGGATGGGTCCTCATAGTAGCCTTCTGACTGATGGGACAGGTCAGTCTCTGACTATAGGTACCTGGGGTGTCTGTTATAGAGTCAGTGATTCACCTGCTCTTGGCAGGAGTCTTGGCTTTCCCTTTACCAGGCTGCTGCAAGTTGATGTGGCCAGAGAGGAAGTCTGGCTCATGACAAGCAGTCCTTCGAAAGGACGGCCTGCATCAGTGGGATGCACTCGTGAGTGAGTAGTATTTGTAACTCTGCCTTCTGTGTCAAAGACAATTAATGTGAATCATGTGATGTGGGGTTGCAGCTCGCGTGCGTGCGTGGGCATGGGTCCTGTTGGACTGAGTTGTGGGTCCCGTGTGTCTACTGCCCCAGGCAGCTAGGACCACGGTTCAGGATGCAGAAGTGTGGGAATTTGACTGAGTTCACTCTACATGGCGCTGGTGGACGCCAGGCTATGGGAAGCCACAGAGCTCCACTTTAGACGTGGTGAGATGCTAGTCTGAGGTCCCACAGGTGCGGAGCTCTTGGGTTGGGGACCCCCAGGCAAGAAGGTGGCTGGGGATCAGCTGGACTCAAGCCTGAGAGGTTTCGGGAGGACCAAGAGGTGGCGAGAAGGAAAAGATGAGCTCCGGTGGTGCCCTGTGGGGTAGGTGAGACTCTTGTCCAGGTGACTCGCTTGTCTGGGTCACGGCTAGCTTGGCTAGTTTGCTTTAGTTGGTGGACTTCATGGCTAGAACACAAAGAAGTCCTCCAAGGCTCATTAGTTGAAGGCCCCCTTTACCGTTCTCCTTGGTGGGCCCCAAAGACAAGAAGAAGTCCATGATCTTAAAATGTTTATTGTCATGGCAGAAAGTGGATAAAGCTGTACTCCATGTTCTCAGGGCGGGCCTGAGGTTAAATACCTTTTGCAAGTAGGAGGAGGGTCTGGGAAGAAATGCTTAATTGACTATGCCTTTGGCCTTTAGGTATCTCATGAATATGGAGATATCTTGAGCCTCTGTGGCCTGTAGTCACATCCCTCTCTGCCTGTGCTACTTGTCAAACCTCTCTTTGGAAGGGGCTGTAGAGGGGCTGTCCTAAGTGGAAGGAACAGGAACCAGGGGGCCCAGGAGTATTCGCCAAACTCCTACTGTCCCTTTAGGTTCTCCAGGGTTCGGAGCAGACTCAACTGGGTACCCCACTGCTTCTCACAGTGCACAGCCCCACAATATGACCTGGTGGGAAGCTAGGTAATTTATTGATTCATGGAAATCTGGCACAGCCCGGTGCTGTTCTACGCCTTGTTGCTGAGTGCACAGGTGATGTGTGCTGTCTACAGCCCTACTTCTCATTTCTGCCTTGAGTGTTTATTGAAGATAAAAATAGCCATTTCTGAAAGAGAAATCCTAGCCTGGGTTGGTAAGTGTCTCTGTGTGAGAGATATTTCAACATTATTCAGAGTTGTGAAGAGAATGCTTTCAACGCGTATAAACAGGGTAGTTAATTTTTGAAACTACCCAAACCATATTGAATGTAGGTTTTGTTTTGTGTTGTCTTCAAGACAAGGCAAGGTCTCTAGTTCAGGCTGGCTAGAATTATCTTTATAGCTAAGGATGATTTTGAACTTCTGCCGTTCCCACCTCCTGGGCGCTGGGACTGCAGCTGTGGCTCCTTGCCTTCTTCTGTGGTGTTGAGGACTTTGTACGAGGCAGGCAAACACTGTGCCAACTGAGCTACATCTCTACCATAAGGTGTGCTGTTTTAATAACCCCCTTTCTACACCTTATCTCTGAAGAGCTTGGTTCTTGTTTTAAAAACAATCCCGTGTAAGGGACTCCATGGCTTTTCAGTCCTTGGACCTCATGCACTCAGTGTGGCTGCTGCTGCCCTCCTCCTGGTCTGCATGTTTTGTTTGTGGAAGGGTGTGGAGCCGAGAGAGCCTGGAGCATAGATGCAGTGGTGTCCTAGCTGCTACAATTTTTCTGCAAGAAGCATCAGGGTCAAAATCCCAAAAGTGACCCACAGGCAAATCTGATAAAGACATTACTCAATAGAAACTTTGCCTGCCTTTCTTTCTTTCTTTTTTTCTTTCTTTCTTTCTTTTTTTTTCTGGTGAGGATAGACTGGGTCAAGTTGCCAGTCAGTGCTGACTAAGGCAATGACAAACTTAAGGTTCAACACTAGTTTCATCAACGTATTGCTGTGTTACAGCCAAAAGTATAATGTCTGACATAAACACTTTTGTGCGAAATCCTGTTTGAACTAAAAAGGTTTCTGTAGCAGCTCAAATCAAATGCTGCCAAACTCTACTATGACTGAAAAAAAAAAAAAAAAAAAGCAGATATACCCACAGGAGTCTAACCATAAAACAAACTGATCGAGCTGTCCAGGCCACAGACACATAGAACACACCGTGCTACCCTTGGAGGAAACTGCTGTTTTTCAAAGGGATGTTCACGGGCCTTGCGGAAGCCTGGGACGTCTGCTTCCTTCCCTGGACCTGCTTGGACTTCACACCAGTCTGTATCACTCACACAGTGTGCTCTTTGTTACTGTCTGGCAGAAGGTTTTAAACTATTAAGTCATTGTGTGTACTGGGAGCAGGAGGCTCTGCAGGTCTTCCTCTGTGCCTCACTCTCTGGTTATCTTTTAATACTATTAAAAGTGGCTTTCAAATGTGAATGTGTTTAAGCCACATTTAAGGTGATCTGTTTCAATGAGTTTTTTTTTTTCCAGGAATATTTTTCAGATATACATTTTTTCTTTTATACCCCCCTCCCTTTTTTTGCCTTTATTGAGGTAGGTTCTCACTCTATAGCCTCGACTTTTCTGGAACTCACTGTATAGATCAGGCCAGCTTTGAACTTTAAGAGATCCACTTGCCTCTGCCTCCCTCATGCAGCCACAATGTCCGGCCTTCCTTTTGTTTTTTTAAGCTTGTGTTTGTTGTACAAGATAATGGATCACTTTGTAACAGTTGTGTGTGTTGTACATTCATATTGTGTACTTTGATTCTATAACCTTCCTGGAGCCTTTTCACTACCAGGTCACCTGTCGGTAGAGCTGCTGACTCAGGTCATTCTGCAATGTGGTGGCGTGAATTAAGTACGGGCTAGGTTTATTTTTGTTTTATATAGTGGAGGATGACCTTGAACTTCTGATCCTCCTGCCTCTAGCTCCTGAGTGCTGGGTTCTGAACGTGTACTATCATATTGGTTAATGCAGAGTTGGGGGTTGACCTCAAGGTCTGGCAGGTGCTCTACTGACTGAGCTCCAGTTCCTTCCCCTGGGTTTACTTTTTGGAATCCATCACCTGATTCCATTTGATCTTTCACAGAACCAATCCTAGTGTTTGAAAACCAAACCAGCTTGCTTTAAGATAGAAGTGGCTGACCATTTGTGGTGAATAATGTCTTTCATCCAGAGAACTGGATACTGAATTGAAAGATTGTGTCATATGTTCATTTATAGGTTAGCAGTGACTAGCGGATTTGGTCATAAGTTGATCCTAAGTGTGGCATTTATCATTTTTAATTATTAGAAAGATATGTAGCAGTTCTTTAACAAAGTTAGTGAAAATCCGTAAGCATGTAACATTATAGTTTTCCCAATAGATATCATTTTAAAGTAGCATTTCTCAGCATTTGGTTAGAAAAATCTTCTTGGAACTATCTTTACAGTAGCTGGAGAGATGGCTCAGTGGTTAAGCGCACTGGCTGTTCCTTCAGGTTCAATTCCCAGAACTCAGACGGCTGCTTACACCATCGGTAATTCAAGTTCTAGGGGGTCTGGTGCTTTCCTCTGAACTTACGAGAACACCAGGTGCCACGTTGTAGTACACATACACGCAGGCAAGACAGTAAAACACACAGAGAACCTAAAAGAAAATATAAGATGTCTTTACAACAGTACCTTTTTTTGGAGGGGTTGGGATGGGGTTGAGGCAGGTCTTACTATGTAGCCCTGACTGCCTTTGAATTCATTCTGTTGACCAGGGTGACCTCATATTCAGAGATCTGTCTGCCTCTGCCTCTGCCTCTCTAGTGCTGGGATTAAAGGCACTTACCCAGTGGCAGCTACAGTTGTATATTGAGAAGCACGATACCTTGGTTGAAATATTCCATTTTGTTGGTCCCCAGCCCCCTAGCCTCCAGACAAGGTTTCTCTGTGTAGACCTGTCTGGCTTAAAACTCAGAGAGTTGCCTTCTTCCTCTGCCTCAGTAGTGCTGGGATTAAAGGCATTTCCACCACCACCTGGCCTGTTGGTTTTATATATTTGATAATGTGAATATAACTTGAACTAAAATCACTTGTTGAATAAAATGATGCTTTCTGGATTGTCTTTGATAATTGAGGAGCTGGTAAATGCCCTGGCTCCAACTGTTCAGCATACTGAGCCAGGATTGCCTGAGGCCCGGAGTGTGAGGCCAGCCTGTCCAATATAGGACATCTCTTAAAGTGGAGGAAGAAGGAAGGAAGAAGGACGGAGAAAGCATAGTTCCTCAGACTAGTGTGACTTCCAATTTGACACTCAAGAAGGAAGAGGAATCCGACTGTCTTCATCTGAGTCAACATGCTGAAGAGACAGAACCGAAAACTGCCTTGCTTCCTGGTCAAAACTATCCTTTTCTGTTGGAAGTTGGTAAAATTCATTTTTGTCCCGGGTACTTTTCTCTGTGTCTTGCTTTAGAGTTCCCCTCTTCTCGTGAATAAATTGAAATTCTGAAGTGTTGCTTATTAAAACAGTGCTTGGAGATAGGAAACATAGTTTGTTACCGTGCTTACTTATGTCTGTTTCAGATAATTCTTAGAAGGGTAGAGGTTTGGTTCACATTCATCTGTGGACGTGGAAAACACTGATTCTGTAATGCTTTCCAGACACGTTTATTTGCAGCTTTGTCTTTTAGTCTGTCACTGCGCTGGGTTTCCTGATTAGATTTTGCCTTCCTTTCTGTAGCCCTTCACTTCCTCCTGGTTTCGTTTCTGCATTAGCTCTGTTAAGAGTTCCTGGGATACTTGGGAGAAGCTATGCAAATATTCTAGGTGACCAGCGCTATAAATTAGCAAGTGGAGGACATAGCGTCCTTGGAGTGTTTTCACACCAGTAGGTTGCTTCCAAGTGTACTCTGGGAGTATGTTGTCTTTAAACAAGGATGAACTGACAACTTGGTCTTTTTGAGATTTTGATCTCTCTCTCCTTCCTTCCCTCCCTCCTTACCTCCCTCCCTCCTTTCCTCCTTCCCTCCTTCCCTTTTTTCTTCCTTCCCTCTCTCCCTCTGACTCTCTCTTTCTTCCTTTCTTTCAGGTTTATTTTTAAACTAAATCAAGTTTAATTACTTCATTAATTTTGAAGCAGGATCACTGTAGATCCTGATGGTCTTGAACTTCTCAGAGATCTGCCAGCCTTTGCTCGAGTGCTGGGATTAGAGGGGTGTGCCACTATACCCTAAATTTTATTTTATTTTTAATTATGTGTCTGTGTGTCTGTGTATGGGTATGTGCACGTGAGTGTGGGTGCTCTTGGAGAACAGGGATCAGGGATGTCCATCAGATCAGGAGTTATAAGCAGTTGTAAAGCCATCCAGCGTGGGTGATGGGGATGGAACTTGGGGTGCTCTGTAAGAACACTATGTGTTCTTAATTTCCGAGCCATCTCTTCAACCCTGTTTTGTTTTTGTTTTTGAGACAGGGTCTCATGTAGCTCCAGTTGGCTTTGAAACTGCTATATAGCCAAAGATGGCCTTGATCTTCTGACCCTCCTGCCTCTACCTCTTGTGTAGGCTCTGTGTAGTGCTGGGTATGAGACCTTCGTGC
Source organism: Rhabdomys pumilio (assembly GCA_030674055.1). Taxonomy (NCBI): domain Eukaryota; kingdom Metazoa; phylum Chordata; class Mammalia; order Rodentia; family Muridae; genus Rhabdomys; species Rhabdomys pumilio. Next base: position 63,890,865 of record JANHMN010000013.1, read on the forward strand.
ATGCTAGGCAAGTGAACCTCACAGTGAACCCCGCAGCCAGGGATCTTGACTCTGAATCTACACGCCCCCTTTGTCTCCTGAAGTGCTTGGTAAACGATAAACAGAATGTATCTGCTGGGTAAACTTCTCTCCACCCTACGTTTTAATATAATGAGGCTGCTGGAAAAGTCAGTTTTGTTTAAAAATGAAAGCTATGGCCAGTCTTAGCACACATGCTCTCCAAGCGTAATTAGAGCTGTTGCCGGCAGCACAGGAGTGATAGACACGTTGTAAAGGCACTCACTCCTGTTAATTTTTACTGTCTCCATCAGCAAAGCTTTAGCCGTTGAATGAGATTGGCGATGGTCGTGTTCTGCCTGTTACCATTGCATCTTATCAGTTGGTGAAGTGGAACTTTGAACTCGGGGTTCTTTTTTTCTCTTAGTCCATGACTAACTTGGAAGATGGAGTTGAATCTATAGGTGAATGGTTTTCACAGTAGATTTCCTTGCGACCACATCTGAATTTCATCTTTGTGTAATGACACCCTATAATACTTTGGCCCAATGGGAATTGTTTACCAGCCTGGCACAGTACCACCATTTATTTTTGTTTTTAATTCTTTCCCTTAAGCAGTGGCTCCTAGGCTTTCTAATGCTGCAACCCTTGATACAGTTTCTCACGTTGTGGTGACCCCCAACCATACAATTATTTTCGTTGCTACTTCTTAACTGTAATTTTGCTACTGTTATGAATCGTACCGTAAATATCTGTGTTTTCTGATGGTCTTAGGCTACCCCTATGTAAAAACATCTTTTGACCCTCAAAGCAGCAACAATCCACAAGCTGAGGCCCACTGCAAAATACAAATCCTGTTTCATGCTTGATCTGGCCTAATCCTGGTGTTGCCATGATTATTACAAATGTATTTTCTTTTGTGAACATGGACGAGTAATTTCCAGAGGTTTGTTGGTTATGGCACTGAATGTGAAAAGAAGATAAGTTTGTGGTGCCTGAAACATATTTAGATTACTGTGATCTGTAAACTCTGAGGTACCTGGCTCAGGCGGTAATGGTATGGTAAGTAATGGTATGGTTAAGTGGTGTGGTGTCTTTGAGATGCTGTCTCCTTGGGTGTTCTTAGGGGATGTGGGAGGCAGCTTCTCTCCTGCCATTTTGTGTCCCTTCTGGCTTCTGAAATTAATTGTAGTCTGGCTGTGGTGCTGCTTTCTTCGTGATTGTTTTCATTTACTTTGTGTGTGTGTGCGCGCTAGTGTCAGAGTGGTGCATGGCATGCATGTGAGTGTGTATGTGAGTGTGTGAGAGAATATGAATGGAAGTGTCTGAGTGCATGACTGTGTGCATGTGTGTTTGTGTGTAAGAGACAAGAGATTTAGAATATGAATGTGTGTGTGTGTGAGAGAGAGTATATGTGAGTGTGAGTGCATGGTATGCGTGTGTGTGTGTGTGTGTGTGTGAGTGTATGTATGGGTGTGTGTGTGTTTGTGACAGGGAGAAGAGACAGACAGAGAGTCTGGATGGGAGGTGTCTGAGTGCACAGTGTACATGTGAGGTCAGAGAATAGTCCTCTAGAATTGGTTCTCTTCTATCCTGTAAGTTTTGGGGATCAAACTCAGGTTGTCAGGCTTAGAGACACCCCCAGAACTTTTTGTCTTGAATATTTCTCTTTTTCCTTACTTGGGCCCCTGTGTCTCTACTGCATTGCTTCTGAAGTTCTGATTCTTAAGCCCTTTTATCTACACATGAATATCAAGTTTTCAAATCTACTTGTAAGTACCTCTGGTTTCCTTGTTTTCTTGTTTTTCCTTACTGATCTCACAGTAACAAAGCTGATTCCCTTCAGGTACTACATCACTTTCCTAGGTCTACAGACCTTCCAATGATATGGCTTAAAATACTGGGAATTATCTTTTCCCAAGGCTTGAAGCCTGAAATGAAGGCCTTGGCTGGATACTTCCTCCTGAGGTTGCAGGTGCCTGCTGGCTTCCTGGGCTGATACCACATGAGTTTCTTCTGCCTCTGTGTTCATGTGCCTTCTGTGTGTGCACCCACAGCATATCCCTTTCTCTTATAAGAGCAACTGCCAAATGATCCAGAATGACCGGTCTCTTGAGATCTTTGACGCTGCTTTGCTGAATGATGATGGGTGTCAGGTAGCTCCTCTGTGGCTTGCCCTCCCCATCCCTCTGAGAACCTAAGGCCCACAGCTCTTTCTCACTGGTGTTGATTTTCCCACCCTAGTCTCCTCACTTCTCTTTCTGCACTGGGAGCTGTCCATCTCATCTTTCGTTGTGATTTGTGGCTCCTGGAGTGTTAGGAGATGTGGCCTTGTTGGAGGGATTGTGTCACTGTTGGGGTGGGCTTTGAGACCCCCCTAGCTGCCTTCAGATCAGGATGTAAAACTTTTGGTTCCTTCTCTAGCACCATGTCTGCCTGGACGCTGCCATGCCTACCACCAGGATGATAATTGACTGAATCGCTGAACCTGTAAGCCAGTCCCAACTAAATGTCCTTTGTAAGAGTTGTCTTGGTCTCAGTGTCTTTTCTCAGCAGTGAAAACCCTAAGACAACTACTAAACTCTCCTGTGAATCTTTTGTGTTCCCTTCTTCCCCAGGCATGCTCAAACACTCTTCTTCTAAGGAATCTTCTCATCACCTTGTGAGCTGCCCACTTTCCTTCGGGAAATGTACCAACCACTGAACCACAGCCTATTTTACTTTCTCTTCCAAAAGAGAAAAGTGTGACATTGTTAGGAGATGTCAGTCTCTGTCACTTGCAATAAGGATGTGGTCATCCCAGTGACCCACCTCAGTTTCTTTTATCTATAAATAGGAATAAAATTAGTAACCACAGAGTTGCTTGAGAGGATTGATTTAAGATGACATGTATAAGGCACATCTAGGGATGCCTGGCAAAGCATGTGTCATATGTCGTATGTTGGATATTTTCTCCTAAATTGTCCTTTTTATTTTATTGTACTTTGGTTTTTTTATTTGAGACTTTTATTTAGGTGTTCACAGAGGCCAGAGGTGATGTCTGGTCCACTGAAGTTGGAGTTACAGGCCATTCTGAGTCATTTGATGGTGTTGGGAACTGAACCCCAGGGCTCTACAAGAACAACAAACGCCCTTAACCACTGAGCCATCTTTTCAACATTCAGGCTATCAAAATACCTTCTTTGTAGCATTTGCAGCATTTAACCAAGCTGATCTCTGTTTAGTCTGCAGATTTTTCTGAGGTTAATTAATTTGGGGGCCTCCCATGTGTTATCTGCATAATGGGCCTATCACCTGCTTATATCTGTTCTAGATCATTTTTCTGGTAATTTACAGTCTAGTTCCAGCTTGTGCTGTTATTTGCATGTCTCCTAGTTGTATTTCCTCTCAGCTGCAATCCTACCATTATACCTATTGCTAGGTGCTTTTGTGTCAGGTAAACAGCTGCTTCCAAAGGGACCTGGTGGGCAGGCAGCCTGGCACCTGATCCTACAGCACCTAGCAGCAAGGCGTGTCTCAGCAGAACTGGTATCAGTGCTGGAGATCTCCCTGTCTGGTGGCACTTCTATGTCCCTGTGCATGGGCAGCCCTCACCATCAGTGTTCAACACTTGTAGTGAGCAGAGTTGGATATGGGAAGGGTGGGTGGTCAACACAAGGTTTTTTAGGAATCTCTGTTTTATAGTGGAGAAGGAGGCAGGCTCCTGAAGCCCCTGTTGCAAGCCCTGGTAGAGTGCCTGGCGCTTTCGTAAATAAACCATTGCTTTTTGAAGTTTTTTCTTTCTTTTCCCCAAGATGCTTTTCTTCCTTCCGAAAGGATGACTGGCAAACAAGTTGGATTTATGTCTCATTATGTAGAAGAAAGCAGAAGATGATCTAATTAAAGAACACGAAGCATGGTTTTAATTAAGCAGTGATGTTTTTTAGTATATTTCTGAGTTGTCTCAAGACACAGGGCAAAGCTGGGAAAGACTTCCTTATTTATTTTCTGAATTACAGTTCCTCACAAGTTGGAATGAAAATTTTAGACAAGGATTTTTTTCCTTTAAATCTTACCAGAGAGAGATTGCATTTCATCTTAGTGATAATTAGCCAGGATTTACCTGACTCTGGGTCAGTGTGGCTGTCAGTGTGGCTGTGTGATGTTGGGGACTTTGTCCTGACAGTTGGTTAGTGTGACTTGTTGATGCACCACTGTGTCCCTGTTGGCTGCTCTGTGTTTTAGTAAATCTTTATTCCCAAATAGGTTCCTGTCTTTAGGGACCAACCCTCCAAGGCCCATTTACCTGAGGAATGTAATGTCTTAGCTGTAAATGATTTAAAATAAACTAATAGATTTCTTCCCACTGTTCAGCTTGGTCCCAGCACTTCCTTATGCCTGTTTCTTCATCCACGCAGTGAATAGAAAATGCATTTCCTTTGCTTAAAAAAAAAAATTCATCTATGTCATGATGACAATTTTTTTAAATAAGGAGTTTTGTAACCTGTAACTGGAAACACATAGGTTTTTAAAGATTATGTCTCTAAGATCCAGGATAAAGCCCCTCCACTCTTAGCATCTTAGCAACCATACAGGTGCAAAAATGGGGTATAATCATGTATTCTTCCTAACTGTACATAATAAATGCAGGTCTAACCAAGTTAAGTCTAATTATAAGACTGCTTTCTAGAAAGGGCAAGGATATCCTTTTACATTTATTTTAGTGTGTATATGGGTGCACATGCCACCGTGCGTGTGGAGGCCAGAGGACAGCTTGAAGGAGTCAGTTTCCCCCACTGTGTGGACGTGTTTACCCTCTGAGCCATTTCCTTGCCCTAGGCATACATTAAGGTGTAGGACTGAGGTAACACTCACGTGAAATCCAGATTCCTGTTTATCTTCTTCTGCATTGAAAATGAAAGAGAAAAGTTAGGCAGTGCTGGGATTGATCCCAGGCTTCCTGTGTGCCATGACAGTTCTCTTCCAATGACATGTCTCAGCCTGGGCGTTCATTCTGTGGGTGTGTCATTACTCTTTACAGTGACAGCTTTTCATCGAGTGGACAGTCTTGCTGGTGCTTGACTATGCTGTGGGAGTAAATCTCTTGTCTGAGTGGAGTCCTGAGGATTTGGCCTTGTGATGAAACTAATTAGCATGGAAAGGGCTTTAGGGGGGCACCTAGTGTGATGCTACCTCCTTAAAGAGACAGAATTGGGGTGCTGTATGCTGTCCCAGGTAGAATTCCCAGGAGAATCTCCTGAATTAGTTCCCTGCCTGCTTAAAGAAGTGTCATACCTGTGTCAAGGTGTTCTGAAATCTGTCCGTTTAATGATTTCCTTAACAGATAGAAATTAAGGGCCTGTTTTTGAAACACCACAATGAATTAAAGAAACCAAACTTAAACTGTACACTGATGGATGATAGATGATTTTTTTCATACTTTATGTTTGAAAGGAAATACACTTACTTTAACTAACTCATAGAGATTATTCAAGAACTATCAGTTCCAAGTTACCACTCCTTTCAGACACATTGAGGCTTTGTGGGGCTCCCGAATGGTGACCCCATCCTGGTAGTAGGGTGATCTGTAGCTCCCATCCTGGTGTTCTAGTGATCTGTAGTGTATTAACTGTCAGATAAGAGATTCTTTGTGGAATTTTTAGTTTTGGGGAATTAATATAGAATTTTAAAAACTATTTATTTATTTTATACAGTGTTCTGCACATTTATCTGCATGTCAGAAAGAGGGCACCAGATCTCATCACAGATGGTTGTGAGCCACCAAGTGGTTTCTGAGAATTGAACTCAGGGCCTCTGGAAGAGCAGCTAGTGCTCTCAACCTCTGAGCCATCTCTCCAACCCTAATATAGAATTCTTAAAAGTGAATTTTGAAATACAAAATGGTGTCCTTAGCATAAATAACATTTTTTTGTAATGGCTAGTTTACACATTTTATAGAAGTTAAGGAATTTTATTACAATTTGTGTATTTAGTCTTATTCTGTTAACTAGATGGATATTACGTATTGTAGAAAATTCTGAGCTGGGGTTTCTACCTTGCCTTGACCATTTATTGACATTTTTAATCATTTATTCTTTTGTATACACGCATGTGTATGTGTGTGCACTCAAGCACTATGGTGTACATGTGGAGGTCAGAGGACAACTTTTGGGAATTGGTTTTCTTCTTCAATTATATGGGTACCAGGAATCAAACTCAGATCATTGGGCTTGGTGGCAATCACTTTTACCCACTGAGCTATCTTGCTGGGCCCCCATTTTAATTTTTAAAAGTCTATCTGTTCCCAAGTTTTTAAAGTAGGAAATAGGCATCTTGTATTTAGTTTTGTCCTTTGGCATGGTAAATAATCGAGTGCCCACTTTTTGGGTATTTCAGTGAGTCTGAATATCAAATTACTAAGAAAGTCTTCTTGTGTTGTGACCTTTTTCCTCTTTTGTCTTCCTTTTCTAGCCAACACATACCTCTTTATGGTACAAGCTAGAGGTATCATGCTGAGAGAGAATGTGAAAACCATTGGACACATGATCAGGCTGTATACCAATAAAAATACTACGCTCAACGGGACAGGTAAGATTGTGTCCTGCTCTGCTTACCATGTGAGTCGCAGATCAGTAAACAAACCTTTAGGTTCTAGCTCTTTTACCTGCACATAACTCGCTGTTAGAGAGGGATCTGCCTCCTACTAAGTGCACTACGAGATGATTAGCATCCCTACTAAGTGCACTGCTAAGTGGGTGTCTTCCAAGGGTGCCTGTCACTAGATAGGTGTCCTCTGAGCAGTGTGTAGCCAGGTTGTTCCACTACTCAGTGCAGGGTTGGATCAGTGAATTCACTAGATCATTGTATTGCTAGGCTCACGTTTCCTCCTGAGTGTTCTGCTAGATTAATAGGCCTGTTGTTTAGCTTTGGATGTACTTTTAGTCATTTTATGACCTCTTTTTAAAAAAACCAAAGAACGCATCTTTATGGTATTGGGCATTCCTCACTGTTCTTTCCTGTTTACAGTGATAGCTCGCAGTGGCCTCTCCATTAGACTCACAAGCTGACTCAACTAGGGATTTTCTAACGAGAAGTACTTGGTGTTGGGTGGCTTTATCTTTCTGTTATGGAAATAAAGTGTCTCCCAGCATATTATGGGATGTCACATATTTGTTTTTAAATAGTTAAAACTATTAAAATTCCTGGTGCCCTTGTGAACATAGTAAGTTCTCATCAACTCTGTTACCTTCCTCCCCACTAGAAAGCCTCTCTCCCCAGCCAGAGTGGTATTTCAGTCTGTGGAAGGTGAGTGGAGGTTTTAGGGTGATACGGGTATGTATAGAGAATTCATGCTACTCGTAGTCTGATTTATTTATGATTTCCCCAAATCTAAGCACGCTTTCTTTCCTTTACTCTTCAAACCTTAGTCTCATTTACAAAGACTATCTCAAGGGAATTGGCCCTATGGTAGTACAGCGCAGACTCAGTCACTGGTGGAGATATTCATATGTTAGCCCACTGAGCTGGAGTGTAAAGGATGTTTAGGTTACTGTATTTGTCTGTGTGAGCACTAAGAATTTCATGGACCTTCCCCCCCCACACCCCCTCTGGGATATGAATACGTTTTTTGCGTGGGTGCTGGGCTTGGCTGGAGCAGTGATAAGTTTAGCAAGCAGATGTTCCTCATAGCACCCTGCGAATCACAAGGAAATTCTTCCCCACTATAAGCCATAGTTTTAATAAAGATGAAGCAACTGGTGGGTACTTTGACAAAAGAGTTATTTACTTTGGTGGGCCTCTTAGAACCTTCGATAGGACTCCCTTGCTGATGGGAAATGTATTCTAGAAGACACACGAGGCGTTCCTTTCCGAGTGAAGCCTTGTAAGCTGGTGGCCAGTGGCTGTTGTGGAGGGTCCTGAGCACAACCTCAGCGTGTTGCTTTTCTCTTTTCCCCATCTGCTCCACCATATTACCTCATAGTTAACTATAGCCTGAAGTGGCTGCTAGCCTCCACGCTGCCACCTTTCAGCTTGTAGTTGGTTCAGTAGGGGGTGAGGGTGAGGGGATGGCAGGGGGCCAAAAGATAGTCTTCTTTAAGGAGACTTCACAAAAGTCCCAGTGCTCCTTCACCATCTCACTGACCAGACAGATCTGATTACATGGCCGCACGGTGCTGGGGATGAACATTTGAGATATTTGCACCTGGGTTCTGAGTGAAGCTGGGGCTCTGTCACCCAAGGAGACAGAGAAGTAGAGTCTGTTGGCAGCTCTGAGGCTCTGACAAGCTCATTTAGGCAGCATTTATTGAGCAATTAGTATATGCCATGTATGAGTAGATATGGGAGATGCAGTCTTAGGAAAAACACCTTCGTTAAAGGAGGAGCCTTCCAGGCTTCTGGGAGAGATGGAGACACGATTGCTGAAATACACCTAATTATTTCTGCAGACATAATTTCTGTAGATATAATTTACCAAAATTTAAAAATAAAGAGGCCAGTAAAGTGTATAAAGCTGTGAGCACTCCAGGAGAACTGATTGATATATTTACAACCTAACACAAGAAGGCAAATTGATTGTGGTATTTATGAGTGTATTTGGTCTCAGAAGGTTCTCAGTGCTGTTTGATGCTTGTCACCATCAAGTGTAAACAGACTCATAGTACTTTTGTGTAGAAATTGTAAGTTATCAGAGTCAAATGGTGCCTTTCTGAGTGGCCTGGGGAGTTGAGAAAAGGAGGTGTTGTTATTGACGGTGGGTGTAACAGGTGACCAGGGCTGTGCGGGGCCAGTGGTGAGGTGCAGGGCTGTGCGGGGCAGTGGTGAGGTGCAGGGCTGTGCGGGGGCAGTGGTGAGGTGCAGGGCTGTGAGGGGCCAGTGGTGAGGTGCAGGGCTGTGAGGGGCAGTGTTGATAGGCTTTTTGGGATGAACCTGGTGCACATCCTTATTTAATGGATGCTTAGAGTGAGGCCATCGGGCTCTAAGGAGTTCCCACGGCACCTTCTGGGGTTCCTGCCTGCAGCTGGGAAGCTGTTGAGGGGTGTCCTTTGGTCCCCTTCTTTTCTCTGTTCTTTCCATTTGAGAGTGGTGTTGGGACCTGCCCAGCCCTTTTCAGTTGGAGGCTTCCATTTCTCTGGGTGTGGTTCTGGGAGGGAGTAGGCAGGCGGGTTTCCTGGAGCTCTTTTTGTTACCATCCATTCATTAGATGAAATAACGTCTGCCTTTCACCGGAGCTGCGGTGAGGCCCAAGTGTGTCTGTCGCTAGTGTGCGTGTAGCGTTTGGAAATTCGGCGTGTGGTGTCACTGTGGATCCTGCGCATGCGCCACCTTCGTAGGAATAATGTTTGTGTGGGTTTTTCAGTGTCGTTTCCACAAGCTTAAATCAGTCTGTTTTGTCAGCCATGAGGTGCTTATTTGCAGTATGTTCCTTGGATGCTGTAGGCACCTAATTCTGGAAGTTAAAGACAATTTGATTTCAGTTAAGAATGATGTTCAGGCTAGTGGCTCTGGTGTCGGATCAGCTGAAGTGGCACAGATGAAGGCATGGGCAGCGTGGAAGCATCTCCATGGGTCTCTTAGTGGCTGGTGCTCTTTATGGCCATTTATTTAGCTCTCATCTCAAGTGATAAGCCAGTGTCGCTTGCCTTTCGGACACTTAAAAAAATTATTGTTGGATTTTATTAAAGCTGGTATAAATGATGATTGTGTCCTTCTATAAAATATGTAATCAGTCTAGCCCTAGATGACCCACTCGGGCCTTCTTTTTCTCCTCAGACTCCCTCTAGGGAGTGATGGTTAAATTTGTTTTATAGAAATAACCAGAGACTTTGAAATTTAAGGGAGTTAGATGTGTGTCTGTAGAGAGGAGAGGCCCAGGTATTAGTGACACATATTAACCAAGCACACAGAACAAGAAAACACTGTGATTTAAGTTAACACACGTAACACTAAGGAGTTACTTGGTAGGGCTGGAGAGGTGTCTCAGTGGTTATTGAGAGCAGAGGACCCCAGGTCAGGTCTCAACACCTATGTAGGGTAGCTCAGGTTCCAGGGGTTTTAATATTCTTTTCTGACTACAGGTACCCATATGTGCTGTACAGTCTCTGTCTCTGTCTCTCTCTTTCTTACACACACACACACACACACACACACACACACTAAGACAGTTTTATTAAGGAGAAATGGTTGTGAGCTGGCATCATGCTTGTGCCTGTCATCCCAGCATTTGGGAAACTGGGGCGGGAGTGTTGGTGCAATTCCAAGGCTAGCCTGGGCTACAAAATGAATTGAGTTCCAGGCTACCCTGAGCTAGAATAAGATCTTACCACAAGCCACCACCAAGTAACCTAGAAGCAGACAAAATGATACTTGAGGGCTGTACGAGAATGCTAGTAGTTTTTAGTCTTAGTGTCATTTTAAAAAGTGTGGGGAGCACACAAAGGCAGCAGACCCAGGACAGCCTTGACTTCCATTCCCAACTGCTGTGAGTGAGCAGTGTGCAAAGGGTGTCTAAGAATAGTAGATGAGGTTAAGAAGGTCACTGACACAGAGCTGGACCGTCTGTCCCCCACCTTCACCCCCACTGTCCTTGCTTCTGTGAGGGTGCCTTCTGGGGCTGGACCGTCTGTCCCCCACCCTCACCCCCACTGTCCTCGCTTCTGTGAGGGTGCCTTCTGGGGCTGATTTCTTGGCTCATTTGATGCTCTCTTGCATTTCTGGTTCTCTTTTTATTGTCTGTGTGATTGCCTTGATTCTATTACAAACCTTTGTTACGATTTAAATTTTTCTCATACACTTATCTGTAATTTTTAAGAATTCTTTTTCTTTTCTTTTTAGTGTTGTTACTTGGTTTTTCTTGAGGCAGTGGCTCTCTTCATAGCTCTGGCTGTCCTGGAATTCAGTGTGTAGACCAGGCTGGCCTGGAGCTCAGAGATCCACCTGCTTCTGCCCCATGAGCCCTGGGTTAAAGGTGTGTGACAGCAAGGCTGGCTTGTTTGTTTTTGTTAACTATGTATTTGAAATAAGAAGAATCCCTCTTGGTCAAATGAAAAAGGAAGCTTTAGTTATAGTTTAATAAGCAGGGAAGTTTTATTTATTGATTAAATAATTATAAGTAATTATAGGCAAGTCTAAGGTATAAATCTAAGAATTTGACAAAGATTTGCAGACACTCACAGCAGTAGTAATAATCAAGAATTTTTAGTGGAAAGGGAGAATCTTTTTTTTTTTGAGACAGGGCTTCTCTGTGTGGTCCTGGCTGTCCAGGAACTTGCTCTCTAAACCAGGCTGGCCTCGAACGCAGAGCTCCAACTGCCTCCAGAGTGCTGCAGTCATGGGCCACCATTGTCCAGCAAGAATCTTTTTTTTTTTTAAAGAGTTAATTTTATTTTTGAATTATGAGTCTGTATATCTCTGTGTGGGCAGATGTGCATGTGAGGGAGATGCCCGTGGAAGGCAGGAGAAAAGGAACTGGAGTCATAGGTGGTTCTGAGTTCCTGGGTGGATGCTACAAAATAAACTGGGGTCCTCTGGAAGACCACGTGTGCTCCTAAATACTGAGCCATCCCTCCAGCTTAGTTTAGTTCATGCTTAGAACACCAGTTCCTCCTGCTGACAGAGCAGAATTCCTTATGAAAGAAGAAATGGCTTTTAAAATGTCTGCCATCATTATACCTAGATACATTTTATAGAGCCGCTTGAAGGAGTAGGCTCACTGGACCACACTGTCTTGGTTTATGTTGAGTACAGTGTAAGTCTCTCAGATACTAGGTGAGAATAGAGAGTTTGGCCAAAAGAGGAGGTTTTGTGATTTTGGTCTGCCCCTGGGGACAGTGAACGAGGACTGCTCTGTCTTCCCTGCCCCTGTGGCTTGGAGCAGTCCCTTGCCAGCTGCTTTCCGGGGCTCCTCCTGAGAGCTGTGTGGGGACTCTCTCCTAGGGACCTCCCGGATCCTGGTGACCTACGCCATTTTGTTTGTCATGTTGGGCTTTCCTGGCAGTTCAGCCAACACCTCACTGACAAGCTCCTCAGTTAACAGTACAGTCCTTTAGGACTGAACCTTTTTCTTTGTGCTTCTATCTCTTTGGGTTTGGACTCAGAGCCTTTGCCTATTTCATTGGCTTGTTAGGAGCCTTGGCAGTGGGCCTAGAAGTGGAGTGTAGCTCTGCTCAGAAATGTCTGCCACCAACTTTGTTGATGGTGGCAATTTCTGGACTGGAGCGGCGCAGTGGTGCTTCTCACACATGCTGTATCTACCACAGTGCTGCTTTCCCACGAGTCAGAGGGTTTAGCTTTCACTGAGGACTGCAGGACTATGTTTACATCGTCTGTGTCCACGGTTGGATGTAGCAGGCACAGGAGTTGGGCAGTTGTCGCTGTCTCATCTCTATTAACTACTCTAGGCCAGCTTCCCACACACAGCAGGAAGTGGGCACATCCTGGTCCTCAGATTTGCATTTCCCATCAGTGCCCTAGAGAGTAAACCGAATTGTGATCCTGGATTCCATGTGTCAAATCCTGTGTTTGTTACTATCTCATCTTGGGTTTGTACTCTGTCACTCACAACCAAAGCTATTGAATAGTTTCATGAGATTATTCACTGTGTGTGTGTGGTGGGGGGAGGGAGAGTGCTATGCATATGTGTATGCACTTACTCTTCTGTGTACATTTGGAGGCCACAGGTTGACACTGGGTATCTTCCTCTATGACTTTCACGTCTATGACTTCAGATTTTGAGACAGGCTCTCTTCCCTGAACCTTGTTGTTTCAGCTAGACCTGCTGGTTGGCCACCAACACCCTGGAACCTTGCCTATCCCAGTGCCGGTGCTGGTACTCCAGGCCGTTGCTCTGAGTGTGGTGGAATCTCATAACCCTAATGAAAACGGGCCTAATTGAACAGGTCCAGGCTGGGGCAGGGGCTGCAGCCAGCAGGTTAAGAATGTGACTGATTTGAAGTAAGTTCAGCGGATAAATCTTGGATTTTCCTGGGTGAGGTGGCAAGAAATCATCCATCCCCTGTACCCTTCTGCCCTGTGCTCAGGTAGCAGTGTGTAGATGGTGTGCACAGTTGGAAGGTTGAAGGAGTCTTTGTTCCTTTAGGTTGGACCCAGCCATGGGGGTAAGGAAGGGGGCAAGTGACCGCTGGCTGCAAAAGGCACTGTTGTGTTTTGTGTATAAGGGGGAGGGCCCGTGGCTTTCTGCTCCTCTCTTGGGAAGTCCTACAGAGTGTCTGGCCTAGCTGTGGTATGCTTTATTCATATTCTTTCCAGGTCGTTGCTTGTAACTGCTGCTGTGCATACTGTAGTCTGCTCCATACCGTGACATAAGGCAATATTGGGTTGTAAATTACTTCTCTCTCTCTTTCCAAGATTATCCTGAAGGCAATAATACAAGTGACTATCTTGTTCAAACAACAACATATCTTCCGCAAAACTTCACATATTCACCGCACCTCCCCTGTCCAGAGAAGCTGCCTTATATGCGTAAGTGTGACTGCATTTTCTTACAGTTGAACTGTTTCGTTGTCATTATAAAAGATTACAAGCAACGTGGTTTGAGCATGCCATCAGATGGGCCATTAGTGTGGGTGCTAACAGTCTTAATATACTGCATAGGCTTCCTTTTTGTTTTTTTATTTTAAATTTTGGAAGGGTAGTGAACACTGCTTTTGAAGATGGATAATTGAAAAGCTGAAGAAAAATTCAAACAAAAAAAAAGATAATGAGAAATACCTGTATTTATCCCATTTAGATTTGAAAATGAATACTTTGTCTTTAAATACTTTAAATTGTCTTAAAGCAGATTTAAAAAGAATAACTAATGTGTTTTCTCTCTGGATGTATTAGAACATTATAAATAGAGTCTTTCTTCCTTTCCCAAATGTTAGTTCCGATCCCTCCCTCAGAAATGACCTGGTTTTTCTCTGATGTGTGTTCATACAGATTTTTTATAAACTTGGTTTTGCATAGATAAATGGAGAGAGCAAATACATAGTTTCTAAAGCTTTAGGAATATTCCTACCCAAGAAACTATCTCCACCTGATAATCACTTACAAAGGCAAAGCCAGTTTTCTCCAGTGGAGCGTCAAAGGGTACACAAGCCATTCTTAAGGGCAGGTCCCATGTCCGGCAGTAGACAGTCAACACAAAACTGAACTTAATAGTATTTCTGGAGGTTTTTTATTTTCATTTTATTTTATAATGATTTGTCTGGGCTTTTTCTTCTTTTTTAATCTTACGGGTTTTTGGTTTTTTTTTTTTTTTTTTTTTCTTATTTTTTTTTTTTTTTGTTTTTTTGTGTTTTTTTTTTGTTCTTTTTTTTTTTTTTTTTTTCTTTTTTGGCTTTTTTTTCCCTATTTGTTTCTTTGTTTTGTCCTGTTCTGTTGTTAGTTTTTGATATTTATTTATTTATTTATTTATTATTTTATTTTGGTTTTTAAATTAGATTCCTATTTGTTTCACGAGAGAGAAAGGAAGAAAAGGTGTGGATTTGTGTGAGTGTGGAGGGTCTGGGAGGAGGTGGGGAGGGGAACCATGACCATAGTATATTCTGTGAAGAAAAATCTGTTTTCAATTAAAAACTGAGATAAGGAACCCTCACTCCCCGTTAGATGGTTGTATGCATGACGTGTCACTCCGCGATCTGAGTTTTTCAGCTGGTGTTTTGAGAGTTATTCATGGTCTTCCATGTGGGTCTGAGTTGTTTCTCTGAACTACTGTGGAAAATGTCTTTACATACACGTGCTGTGATTTGTTTTCCAGTTCTCACCTGACAGGATGCTAGGTGGTTTCCACTCTAACTGAAAAAAGAAAAACAAATCCTCTTATCTTCCTTATCAAGAGAGCAGTATTCCCAACCCTTCCTGCTTGTGTGTGTGTGTGTGTGTGTGTGTGTGTGTGTGTGTGTGTGCCTGTGAGCGCGTGTATGTTTGTGAATGTGCGTTTGTGAGTGTGTGTATTTGTGAGAATGGTGTGTGCGTGTGCACACACTCATATTTCTGATTTCAAAATCAGAAAACATAATATTGAAAAAAAAAACTATAAGATTAAAAACAAAGAAAAAGCCCAGACAAATCATTATAAAATAAAATGAGCACTGGGAGTTGATAACATGGGGTTGGCTGCTGTGCCAGCTCCTCAGCTTCTCTCAAGTTACTGAGGTAAGCAGGGCTGGTTTATATGTACATGTCAGCATTCATGGGGGTCAGAAGATGGTGTCCAATTCACTCCTGGCTGTCCTGGAACTCACTCTATAGACCAGGCTGTCCTGGAACTCAGAAATCATCTGCCTCTGCCTCCCAAGTGCTGGGATTAAAGGCGTGCGCCACCACTGCCTGGCTTAAAAAGTCTTTTATGAAGATCGAATCACATTTTTTTTTTTAAAATAAATCTCTTTAAGACTTGCTTTTTTAAAGAAAGCTTTCTTTACATTGATACCATACAAATATCTTTATTTCCTATTAATTCTTAATTTTGTTCTTATATTTTGTACCTAAAGTATAGTAGTGACCTAGGTACTCTAATTTAAATATATTTTTAAGCATCTATTTTTCTTTCCTACATGTGAAGATAAACCTCTGTATCCCAGCCATCAGGAACTGCTCCTGTTGTCTTGCCCTTGGACCCCCTCCACTATTTCAGGAAGACTCTCCACGTGTTAGTCTGTATCTTGATTTTATGTACTTGAATATGAAGCAAGTCTTCTTGATTAAGCAGTTCACCCCTGTGTCCTGTTGTTCTTAGCATTCAAGTCCGCCTCTTTATTGAGGAAATTGCTCTCTGCCTACCGTAGTTGTGGGCTGGTTTTTAGTTAATTGTTGATAGATGTTGTAACTGTGTAATACAAAGGAAGACTGACTTTGTCACATGGCGTTCGGGTATGGCTTTCTCCATGGAGAGTGCATCACCAGAAGGTTCTGTAGCTCACATGGCCCCTACTCTGACTTTCTCCTTCAGTAGGGGTGAAGTGGCACTGGGAAGTTCCTTCTTAGTGTTCCAGGGCCCTGCTGATGCTGGTGATGCTTGGACCACATTTGCAATCCTGACCTAGAGTTCTGGACTTCATAGCCCAGGCTGTACAATAGAACTGCCAGGGGAGCCTTCATCCTGTTCGGGCACAGCTTGCAAGATTCTGGTTTTATTGATCTAAACTGTGCCCTGGAATTAGCAAAACAAATGAATGAGCAAGCGTTCTGATTGTGCTAACTCTATGTCCCACGAGAAAAAGTGACTCTGAAGTGACTTGTGCTGGCTCTGTGTGTCATGACAAAAAAGGATGCGAAGTGACTCCTCATTTGTCATGACAGCTTTGTCTTCCCAAAATAAGTGTTTGTGTCTGTGTAATACTGAAGCCACTGGGAATTGTTCCATTGGAGTATTGATGACAGTAATTTCATCTTCATCATTTGCATATTCAGGGAGTTATAGTTTAGGATGTTTTTGTCCTTGGTTTAGTGATTATTTTCTTCATTAGTGGTTTATGGATACTAATTAAACAGTTTGGAGGTATTGCCTGCCAAGAACCGTGGGTCCTTATGCTACCGTCCCTGTCTTTGGTTCTACAGTTCCTTAGAGAGGGCTTCTCTGGCCTGGTGCTTGAGAGAATGCAGCTTGTCTGCTGCAGGCTTCATGGCTGCCTCTCCACTGGGGTCTTACGCTGCTGCTTCTTTCCTGTATTGTTTTAGAAAACAGGTGAGCTAGCTGGGCAGTGGTGGTCCATACCTTTAATCCTAGCACTTGGGAGGCAGAGGCGGGATTTCTGAGTTTGAGGACAGCCAGGGCTACACACAGAAAACCTGTCTCGAAAAACTAAAATTAAAAAAAAAAGAAAAAGAAAACAGGCAAGCCCTGCCCCAGTTGTCGCCCTCTTCACAGCGACTTCATCCTGGTTCTTCTCTTCAGACTGAGTACCAGTCTCATGTCCAGGGAGCCAGGGCAGCTTTGACAGAAAATGTGACTATGTACAGGTGATATTTCAGAAGGGGACTTTGAGTCTAACCAACACAGTGATGCTTCTGGAATGGGCGGGGGTGGGGGGAAGAGGGAGAGACAGAGAGAGAGAGAGAGAGAGAGAGAGAGAGAGAGAGAGAGAGAAAGAGAGAGAGAGAGAAAGAGAGAGAGAGAGAGAGTATCCACACCCTTCACTGGTGATGTGACTCTGCCCGGGGCATCTTTACACCCACTGGTACCACCGGGATTGCCGGGCCACCTTCATTGAGAATGAGGCAGAGCACAGGATGGAGAGTGAAGCTCATGGATTCCTTCCTCCTTCCTCCTACTTCTTTGATAGAACCAGACTTTCCAGTGATCAGTGTGATTGATGAGAAGTGCCTGTCATCCTGAAGCTTCAGACCGTCTTCCTGACAGTAGAGAGCAGCATTATGTGGTGTCTGAGTGTAAACTCTTACAGTATTCAAAAGAATTGAATAGAATACCTTTCCAAGCTGTGGTTGGATGCAAGACATTCGGCGATGGTGACATTTAAGCTACCTGTGCCTGCCAGATGTGATGTGAACTAATATTGTGTGCTTGGTCATGGGAGTGTAAGTCTTTCTGGATTCCTCTCTAGTGTAGCTGTAGCTGTAGGATGGCCAGCCCCAGGTTTCCGTGATGGAGAGTTTGGATTTCGCAGTGTTTGATAGTCAACAGTGGCCAATCATACTACAGAATCTATTGGTTTTTTTTAATAGTTTATTTTAAACATGTAAGTGCTCTATCTACGTACGTATACACCTGCACGTCAGAAGAGGGCATCAGACATCATTACTGATGGTTATGAGCTACCATGTGGTTGCTGGGAATTGAACTCAGGACCTCTGGAAGAGTAGACAGTGCCCTTAACCACTGAGCCATCCTAGAATGTATCAGTGTGTTACTTGTTTGAAGAGGGTGAGTGACTATTTCACTGCTACTAATATTTATAGGCTCTCCAGAGGGAAAATCTATGCTCAGTTTTGTTGAATCTATGTGATAACCAAGTGAAATAGCAACTTGTCCTTAGCTAGGGTGTAAACATATGCTTAGCATAGGTGTTTTGATTTTGATTTTTCTGGGTGAGGTAGAGAAGGGAAATGCCAGTTGTGTATGACACATAACAAATTTCCACTGATTATCTTCTTGTCATCCAAGTAGAATACACTTGAAGTGACTTCCTTACCCTGTCCTTGCCTTGATAGTTACCATAGTTACAAACCTTATGAATGCAGGAACTTTCTAAGATGAATTTACTAATTAAATTGGAATTCAGTAAAGAGGGGAAAGCAAATAAACTTTAGAAGAGCTCACAGAATGCTAGCCGTAACTAACTGTCATGTTCTGTGGATGTCAGCTGTAGAAACAGGTGGGGGCCTTTGAGAGTGAATGAGAGCTGTCAGTCAGTGGCTGGGCTGCAGGCCTGGGTGCACACAGGGCTCTCAGTTAGTGCGATCCCGTAGAACTGGCCAGCAGCAGGCATCGTCCCAGTATTCTGTTCTCAGAGGGCGGCAGGGGACAGAAGGGATGGTCACTGAGGGAACTCATTGAGATGGCTTTTGAGGGTGTCAGGCCTGGTCCTCAGATGGAAAGGATTTGATCATGAGTCTGCAGGTTTCTTTCAATCAGAACACTATTTTGAAGGGTGATAGAATGGGGTATGGGGGGAGTTTGGGCACTGCTGTGTGGGAATAAAGCTGCTCAAGATGGGCAGATGAATGATGGACTAGGTGTGTTCTCCACAACGGTTGTTCACCTGGGAATTTCAAAGAGATTGGGAGAGGCTGGAGTCAGGGTCACTGGTGAGGAATGCAACACCCTTGGCCAGATGTCACATCTGCCTGAAGGATGTCTGACTTGATGACTGAGGCAAACAGCAACTCACAGAAACACCCCAGATGGAGAAGGGGGATTTATGAGTTTAGTTTCACATGTTTTATTGGGAGTTCAGGAAAATTAGCTTGAGGACTGCGTTTTGTGAGAGGAACAGAGCTGGAAAGAGGAAGTGAGACCAAAAAAAGGCTGATGGGCTGCGAGAGGTCCTGTAGTGATGGAGGAGAGCTGACTGAGAAGAGCACACCAGGAAGGACATGGAAGTCAGGACAGAGTCCCAGGTGGAATGAGGAACTGTGGACTGACTGCTGTGGGAGTCTGTAGAGAAAGGGAAGGGACACAGGGATGTCCTCAGGTGGGTGAGCTAGCTGTCCCCTAGGCCACATGGTGGACTGTCCCTGTGGAGATGAGTTCCAGAAGTTAAGGCCTTGCTTCCATGGTGTTTGATACAACTAAGGGTCCGTGTATGTGTGAGACAGAGGGGTAGAGTAGTAGGAAGAGGAAGAGGAGACAGGAAGGGAGGGAAGGAGGGGCAGAGAAGGTCGGGTAGGGGGGACACAGAGAAAACCCGCAAAGTAGGACCAAGTGCCTGGAAAGGGAGGAACAAAGTGGAAACTGGAGTCAGCTAATCACTCACGGAAGGGTGACTCACCAGATAACCAGGGAAGCCTGCCGCGGCACTCACAATGTGACCCTTGGCTGGATCTGTTGAAGGCAGTGGATGAGGGATTGTCACATCATGGCAGGATTATTCTGTGCTTTTCTAAAGTGCTTTGTGTTAGCTGGAGAATCCAGGCACAGCCGTTGCTTCAAGGTCAGATTTGAGTCTAGTTTGCCAGGTTTGGAAAGGGAGTACAGACAGGTGTTGGTGAAGGTTGTGATCACTGTGCTAGGATGAAGTCCATCTGGCTGTGTTTTCCTGAATGTGGTTTGGGATGACAGGTGCTGGAATCAGCTGGGGTGTTTATTCAAACCCAGGCCTCCAACAACCCAAACCACTCAGACCTCTAAGCAAAGGTTTGCATTCTTTGTTGCAGAGCACACTGTATATGGTTTAGGAAGATAGAGACTATGGAAAAATACTAGAGAGACTCTGGGAAACCTGGGTGGACAGTTAGGTGAGAGATTGAGTAGCACAAAAGAGGCCAGCCGGTGCTGTGAAGAACCTCTCGGTTGCATCTTGGCAGAGCTGGCAATTCCCTTCAGTCACACTCAGGTCTGAAGATGAAATTGCCATTGCTTGGCGTCCCCAAGCCACCACATTTACTGCAAGCTACTTTGCAGAATGCCCTGTCTTTATACTGTTTATTGTTTTTCAGTCTTTTGTGGTCATGTGATT
Organism: Rhabdomys pumilio; assembly: GCA_030674055.1. Classification (NCBI taxonomy): domain Eukaryota; kingdom Metazoa; phylum Chordata; class Mammalia; order Rodentia; family Muridae; genus Rhabdomys; species Rhabdomys pumilio. The sequence continues at coordinate 63,910,979 of JANHMN010000013.1, forward strand.
GCCCTTTCCTGCTTGAGATGCTGAGGGTTGAATTGTACATTCTTCCTTTGGGAAGTCAGACTCAGCAGCCGAAAATATACACGGTAGAGTTGGTTGCCAAAGACATGCCTCGTGGGCCTCTATTGACCCGCGAGAGGTATTGCAGAGCAGGAGGCACCTGTCAGGGAATGGAGATGTGTAGAGAAAGTAACTGGTGTGGCAGAAACTGTCAGGTGTTGAACGTGTGTCACAAGGAAGCAGACAGTTTGGAGAAGGCAGATAGAAAGAAGTGTGCAGACACCTTCCTTGTGCGTGGCTTTCTTTAGGGTTATGGATTTGGCAATGTGACCTTGCGTTTTGCACACTTTGGAAGCAAGAGAAGGGTTTCTGTGAGACGAGGAGCTAGTAGTGGTGCTAATTTATACAGATCATTGAGACGCGGTGCATGGGGATTTCTCGGCATGTGACTGTCTCCGGGAAACACATTTGAAAAGGCAGAAGCAGATGATGTATTTTCTTGATTTTATTTGCATAGTGGCTTTTGGGGACAAGAAAGAAGCATTTTGTTTAATGCACACAATGTACCCTGTGTCAAAGCAAAAAGGAAAGTGAGTGTCTCAGAAGCAAGGGAAGAGGTGACAGTGGTGGCCGGTTATGTCTTCTAAGGGGACTGTCAGATGTTTTTATTGTTGGGGAAGGGGAAGGCAATCTGGCAGTGTCTGATTAAAGATACAAGTCCCCCTAGGAGTCCCCAGGGTTCACAGGGTGGATTACAAGGCAGAGTTGGGAACAGAAACAGTAAGAGTGACTGGAGATTCCGTTGTTTACTGTTTGTTAGTTGTGCAGAACAAATCAAGGAAAACCACAAGTGGGTGTATGTTGGGGGCAGGTGAGTGCTAAGAACTGTGTACTGTTTAAGAGACAAGGGCCTGGGAAGTTATGGGATGTAGGTCATTTACACATGGGATATCTTTGGTACAAGTGTTTTCAAAGAAGTGTTATAGCACCTGGTGGAATCAGAATACAAATGCAAGTAAGAAAGGAAGTGGAGTGTAGCAGCTTTACTGTCACCATACATGGGTACATCCATCCACACACATATCCATCCATGCACACATCCATCCACGCATGCATCCATCCATGCATGCATCCATCCACACACACATATATCCATGCATGCATCCATTCATATACACATCCATCCACTCACGCATCCATCCATGCATGCATGCATCCATCCAAGCAAACATCCATCCATGCATTTTTCCATCTCTGCATGCAAACATCCATTCACGCACACATACATCCATGCATGCACACATCCGTGCATGCATCCATTCACGCATGCACACATTCATCCACACACACATCTATCCACACATGAACACATCTATGCATGCATCCATTCATCCACGTATACATCCATCCACGCAACCATCCATCCATGCACACATCCATCCATGCATACATCCATCCATCCATCCATCCACACACGCATCCATCCATGCACACATCCATCCATCCACGCATGCATCCATCCACGCACATATCCATCCATCCATCCATCCATCCATCCATCCATCCATCCATCCACACACGCATCCATCCATGCATGCATCCATCCATGCATGCATCTATTCATCCACGCACGCATCTATCCAACCAACCATCTATCCATGCACACATCCATCCACGCATCCATCCATCCATCCATCCATCCATCCATCCACACATGCATCCATCATCTACGCTCACATCCATCCATCCATGCATTCATCCATCTACGCACACATCTGTCCACGTAACCATCCATCCATGCACTCATCTATCCACACACACATCCATCCATCCACACATGCATCCATCCACACATGCATCCATCCATGCATACATCCATCCACGCTCACATCTATCCATGCATTCATTCATCCATCCATGCACACATCTATCCACGCAACCATCCATTCATGCACACATCCATCCATCCATCCATGCATCCATCCACGCATCCATCCATCTATGCATGCATCCATCCATCCATGCATGCATCCATCCATCCACGCACACATCCATCCATGTATCCATCCATCCATGCATGTATCCATCCATGCATGCATCCATCCACCCACTCACTTATCCACACATTTATCTATCCATCTACCTACCCTCATCCAGCCACTTACCCCCACCCATGTATCTACTCATTCATCCATCCACCCCATCCACCTACCCACCTACCCACCTACTCACCCATCTACCCATGTATCCATGCATCTTTCTATCCACCCACCCATCTACACATCCATCTACCCACCATCCATTTATCCATGCCAAAGGTACTATACTTAGCATTGGGATTTATAACTAAAACCACTGTTTTATGCTTAGAAAACTTTGGTTTGGTCATTTTAAAAATAGTTGAGTAAGACAACATTGTGGAGATAAAGAAATTCAAGAAGTCTATGTAAGTCATTTGAAGGAGTGCTGATGTTAGCTTCAAAGAGGATGATCATATTTACCACAGAGCTAGACTGGGCAGCTGGAGGGTGGGGAGAGAGCATCCTTCTCATGAGAGGAATATTCCTGGGAGTCTTTCACGCTGGTTTGCTTATTTATCTTAAGGAATCATTTTGTTTTTTTATAAAAAAAATCTGTAAGGTGGTCTTCTGAGCTGCAGTGTTGGGTCTAGCTCAAGCCCATAATCATTCTGGCCCCAAGGAAGCTTCATTTACTGTTTTCAGTGCCCTTGGGGGTACTGAGCAGTGCCTTTGCAGCTACTGTCAGTTGGGTTGCAGATTCTAGGCTGACATCCAGTAAGAAATACAAAATAGCTAGGATGAGAGGCTTCTTTTTCTTCTGTGTGTTCTTTCTCTCCTGCCTCAGCACCTTGTGTGGGGCCTGTGTTCACTTCTGGTGGCTGAAGGGTAGAGAGGAAGGCCAGTAAATAGAGAGATAGCAACCAATATTTCTGAATATATCCTGTGTGGTCTTGTCCCCCATCCTTCTATAGGTGACAATACTCTCTCAGGAAGTAGGGCATTGACTTGAGGACCTCCCGGCTCAGAGTGCCCAAGTCCATGGACTCCTCGGGCCCTTGGATAAAATGTTGTATTTGCATGTAATCTGTGCATGGCCTCATTCATACTTTCAGTTATCTCCAGATTGGTTGTACTGTCTAATAAATGAAGGTATCATGTATGTTGTTGGTTTACGGAAGAATACAATGTCTACATAACATTCTTTTTTCTCCCAATTGTTATTGATCTGAGCTCCATCATACCTGTTGCTGTGGAGCCTGGTGATACAGCGGACTTTTGAATCAAATGAATCCGATCACTTTGGATGGCACCTTTCTATAGAAGAGGACCCAGAGTCAGAGAAAGAACAATGTCCCTGGGCTAGGGAGACTGGTGATCTGGAGAGGTTTTGCCTCCTAAGCATGAGATCCTGAATTCAAGTCAGCAGAAGACACATAAAAAGCCAGATGTGTTAATGCATTCTTGTAATCCTGAGAAAGAGATGAGGGGCAGAGACAGATGGATTCCTGTGAGCTTGCTGCTCATCTAGCCTGTTTGGCAAAGTTCTAGGCTAATGAGAGACCCTGACTCAAAAGGAGGAAGATACCTAAGGACTGAGACCAGGGGTCAGAGTTAACTTCTGACCTCTGTATCCATAAGTGCACATGCATGTGCACACACACACTTCAAAATACTTGATTAGTTGTTAAATTGTTAACGTGTGCTATGTTAGAGTGTGGTTCAACACTTTCCAATTTTTTTTTTTTTAACTTAAAAGCAAAGAGCTAAAGATTTTCTTTTTCTTAAGCACTACTAAATGTAGTGTGGTGACCGTGAAAGTCACCCTCTAGAGTGAAAGGAGGTGCTATCCATCAACTCCACGGTGGCGACAGGAGTGACCCATACGGTCCCTCATTCTGTGACTGATGTTGATCTCTCATGTAGTTTGAGGCAACTAAACAAATAAATGAGAAGAGAGAGAGAGAGAAAAGTGAAACAGTTCTCTGTGTTTTGACTTGCAGGGGGATTCCTCAGTGTCAATGTGAGTGAAATCAGTTTTGATGAAGTCCGTCAGCTCTTCTCTAAGGACTCAGAGATTGGGCCAGGAGGCCACTGGACACCCAAGGACTGCAAGCCCAGATGGAAGGTGAGGGGGTTTTCCTCACAGGCTGTGTGACATTTGGGGACAAGGATGTGCTTGGTACATAAGTATCAAAATGTATGCATGCATTCATTGCACTGTAGCCGGTGCTGCTATTTTGAAGACTGTAAACGCACGTGTGCACGCAGAGTGTGTGCGCATGTGCTCAGGGCCAGGAGCTTTTGGTAAAGGAATAAAACAGAGAATGGATTTCTTCTTTGGTGCCGTCTTGTTTAGAGAGGACATGAGCCATCAGTCTCTGAAGGCGTCTCCAATGACTGCCTACACCTGTAGGCATATCCCATCAGTTTGTGGAACTGAGAACTCACGGAAGGATTCTAATGTCCTTGTTTTCAGTTGGGTCCAGCACTGGGCCCCCAGCAGCTTCTCGGAGGCCTCGGTTGAGCTTGGAAGAAAGGCTTTGAGCTCTTTGCTTGTCTGAAGGCTGAGCACAGATGCTTCACAAGTCAGAATTCTATTTAGTGTTTTGTTTGAAAAACTGTAAGTAGTATGTCAGCCTCTTGTGCACTTGGACAAACAACCACCACCAATAACAACAACGAAAACAGGCTGGACGTTGTTCTCAATACTACGAAACTGATCCTGAGTGAACATTTGTGTAATGGTACCGTGTTTGAGTCCGGCATGGCGCTATGCACTTGCAGTGAAAACCAGGAGTCATTAAATGAGGTGTTATGTCCTCAAGGGCTATGATGTGACTTCAACCCGGAAGTAGTCCTTCTAACATATTTGTATGTTAGTATTAAAAAATCTCCAATACTCTAGATTTAAATCCTCTGGAGATTTGTGTGCTATTCAACTTCTTGTTTATTAGAATAGCTTACAGGCCATGGCCCTACTAGTCTAACAATGGAACATCCATGAATCCAGTAGTTGTTCAGTCCACCAGGCTGATGTCTCAGCCAGTCTTCTTCAGTCTATGCCAGAATCTCAAAGATGTGAGGCTCTAATGCCAGCGAAGGAGTCGACTTCCCAGTGAGAGTGAGAGCAAGCAGCTAAAGAGAGCACGCTTCCTTAGTCCATGTCCTATGTAGGCTGCCAGCAGATGTGGTCCAGATTCAAGGTGGGTCTTCCCCCTCAAAAGCTCCAGATTAAAAGTAGATAGATATTCCCAGTTAAAATGATTTAATTAAGGGGAAAAAAAAATAAATCTTTCCTTCATGTACCCAGCCAGCCACTTGGGTTTTAGAAAATTCCAGATGTAGTCAAGTTGAGAAGCAAGAATAGCCGTCACAACGAAATGTATGTAGGTTTTAGTTTTCAGCTGAACTACATAAAACTGCAGGAGGAATTTTGAAGATCATTCAGAGGTGAACTATACTTGCCAAGTTCGATTCTACCCCCACCCACCCCTGCCTTTGCCTGCGTGTATGATTCTAATAATGCCTCATTCTGGTGCCTCACAATGAGGGAAAGAAGCAGTTAAGTGCCAAGTCAGTTTGTACTGCAGTCTTCCAATATTAGAGATTCTAGAACTCTGTGGGTATTCCTGATCCCACAGGTTTGCGAGGACGGTTCTCCACAAGTCTGGCATCTTTGGGGCAGGCTCTCTTCCACAGGTAATGACAGAGGAACAGATTGGTGCTTTTCAGGTGGTTACCTGCAGTGTTGACTTTCTGTGCAGGGTTCACGTGAGATCTTGCTCTGACACCTGCAAGCTGAGGCTTCATGATGCTGCCCTGATTAGAAGCTCAAACTTCCTCATGTCACCCAAGGTCCTTCAGGGATGGGTTTTAGCCACCTCTGTCATCATCCTACATGAGATGCTAAGGGACACATGCCAGTTCTTTTTTTTTTTTTTTTTTTTGGTTTTTTTTGAGACAGGGTTTCTCTGTGTAGTCCTGGCTGTCCTGGAACTCACTCTGTAGACCAGGCTGGCCTCGAACTCAGAAATCCGCCTGCCTCTGCCTCCCAAGTGCTGGGATTAAAGGCGTGTGCCACCACCGCCCGGCTCACATGCCAATTCTTGAGCAAAGTCATCAGACGTTATGACTCTAGTAGAGGGAACAGATAAGAACTGCCCCCTCCCTTCTTTGTCAATCTGAAATTTGTTCCTATAGGCACTGAAAATGGGGAAGAAGAGGAAGGGGGAGCTACAGCACCCCAGGAGAGTGGGAGCTCCTTAGCTCTCGGTTGCTTCCATCTAATTCAGTGGCAACAGCTAGCTGGGCTCTAAATCAGCCTGGTCTAGAGCTCCGCCATGCTGGGGCATGCAGATGGTGTGTGATTCAGAGTGTAAGAGGGGAGAATATACACATCATACACACAAAAATAAATACATTTTACAAACCAAATTATAGGGGCTGGAGAGATGACTTAGTAGTTAAGAATGGTGGCTGTGCATGCAGAGGACCTGAGTTCCATTCCCAATTCCAGTTTCGGTGGCACACAGACACCTGTAACAGAGCGTGTTTGCTGGGTGAAGTCTGTGTGACACATTTTCTTGATTGCCTTTTCATAGTGTACTTAAGAGGCAGTGAGCGAGGCCAGAAGGCTCACAACTGATTCCGAAACAGGAAGTAACTGAGTGGTGTAAATGTTCTTGAACAAGGGGTGCTGAGGAAGGACTTTGGAAGATAAAGCGTTGTTTCTGAATGTAGTGACCAAATGTCCTTCATGGTGCATCCAGAAGAGAGGGGCTCTGGCAAGTCCACACGAGTGGAAGAAGTGCTGGCGACCCCATGGGACACTATGCTTTCTTGTTTCTGGACAGTAAATTATAAACTATTAAGAATATCGTTCCATAGATACAAAGGGAATGCCATGTGAATTTTAAAGATATTGTCTAGCTTTATCACATACACACACACACACACACACACACACCCCTCCCTACCATTAGGCCTGTCACTTAAAATGTTGATTGTAGTTCTGTGTTTTTCTGTATGCTCATGTTTTCCTTCTGGCCCTGCTCCTGATGGAACAACTCTGAGGCTCAGGTATATTTACAGGTACCTAGGCCAAAAGCTTTGGTTGTTCCCCAGCTAGTTCATAAGTTAATCATCCAGTTAATCTAGTCTAAGGTCTGACATGTGGCTAGTTACCTGGTCTTTAGTTTTTTGCTGCTGTTTTCATCAGTGTTCTGGGGCCAATCTCCACCTGTCTCTATCCCAGAATCCTCCTCTCTCTCTTTGGCTGTCCCACCTTCTAATTTCCTGTCTAAACTCATTGGTCAATGAGCTTTTTATTGACAGGTCAGTGCTTTTTAAACAACACACAGAGATTATCTCTACATGTAATAGCATCTCACTGTAATTTGGACATGCGTTCGCTATTAAAATATCATGTTTAACCGTTTTATTTGCCAGAATGCTTTCTCAGTTTTTTACTAAGATAGAAAACAAACAAACAAACCGAACAGCAGGAGGCTGGAGAGATGGCCACTGATTGCTCTTCCAGAGGTCCTGAGTTCAATTCCCGGCAACCCATTACAACCATCTGTAATGAGATTGGATGCCTCTTCTGCTGTGTCTGAGGACAGTGATGGTGTATTCACATACATAAAATAAAAGTAAAGTGTAAAAAAACTAAAACAAACAAAAACTAAGCAAACAGCAACAAACCAAACCCCAAATCAGCTCTTGGTGTTTTAGACACTTCTCTGAGGAGCTCACAGCATTAAGGACTGTAACTTGGTATTTGCTGGTCCTTGTATGGTCAGCTTCTCAACCTAATTGTATTTAATCCATGGGGACAATCTTTAATGCAGGACTGGCTGCTTTGCTTAAGTATCTACAGTCTGTTGTTTTAAAGATTTATTTTAATCTCTCTGTGTGTGTGTGTGTCTATGTGTCTATGTGTCTATGTGTCTGTGTGTCTGTGTGTTTGTATGTCCAGATGCCCTCAGAGGCCAGAAAAGGAAGTCAGATCCCTTGGAACTGGAGTTACGAGTGGCTGGGGACCACTTAAACTGGGTATTTGGAATGGAAACACAGGTCCTCTGAATGAGCAGCAAGCATTCTTGACCACCAAGCCATCTCTCCAGCCTCTATAATTTGGTTTTGGAAAATTGTATTTATTTTTGTGTGTATGGTGAGCATAGCGTGTGTGCTGTGTCATGTGGGGAGGGGTCGGGAACTTTCAGGTGCTGGTCTGTCAGGCGATTTTACCTCATGAGTCATCTCCTCTGCTCAGTATCTGTAATTTGTCTTACCTGCTTTGGAGCTTGTTTGTATTATGTCATAGTAGGCAACTTGTAGCCAGTGGCAAAGCCAAGAGGGGCAGATTTTTCTACAGTTCCACTGCTAGACCCTGGGCATAGATGTGACACCCACTATCTAACTGTCTTCCTTCCCCCACATCCACTGTAAGCCCAGCCCCGGTGAGCTGGTTAGCTGCTGATCGAGTTAGGAAATCCTCAGATGTGCCAACCATCAGAAGCCCACATTAAGTTCATGCTGGGGAGCAGGGTAGGAGTCTTGGATGCTTCTGTAGCCGTATGCAGATCCCCAAGAGCCTGAGCTAGAGAGATCTTCTGGGGCAAGTCAAATGGAAGCAGGGTCCTCCGGGGAGAGAATCATGGTGCTGCCCATGACTTAGCAAATGTAAAATCACCAATGGGAATGCCAGTCAATATACATGACTTTTTTTTCTCGGTGTTGGGGACAGAATCCAGGACACACACACACACACACACGCACACACACGGCAAGCATACGCTAAGCATGTGTTTCTCCTGTGAGTACACCCCTAGCTCCACTGTTGATGTTGTTGACAATATCTAATGTCACATTCCGATTTTACAAGTAAAATGAGTCCTAGAACTTAGCATTCTCAATCAATGTATTTGGTCTAGATTAAAAATTTCAACAAACTATAGGTTTATGGTTCTTTCAAAGTCCAGAATATGGAGTGATACAGACATTTTAGTAACCTTTTTATTTGTTAAATTGTTTGAAAAATCAGTGCTTTTTTTTTTTTTTTTTTGATTTCCTGTATAGCAAACTTACTGTGTTGATTTCCAGTTGTATTAGCAAGTTAACAATGGGGACAATTGAATTCAAATTCAGGAAGTAAATTAGAAGACACTTGAGCTTTGTCAAGGTCAGAATCAAAGGTCTGGCAAAGTGTGGACCCTAGACTAGGAAGGATGGTTGGAGGGTTGTGGGGAAGATAAGGGGTAGATGGTGGGGACGGTGGCTTTGTAAGTGATGTTTAAGAATTGTTCAGAGCTCATCTGCCCTTCCTAGCTTCACAAGACCTCAATGTAACCGGTGTGCAGGTTAGGGTCGAGCCTGTGTACCTATGAACCTATCACAGGTTATGACTTAAAGGCCACTTTTCAATCTCGGCACTTACAGGGTTTGTTGCAATGCTACCTTACCTGTGCTGCAGGTGTTCTCTTTTGTTTTGAAGGTGGCAGTTCTCATCCCCTTCCGAAACCGCCATGAACATCTTCCAATTTTTTTCCTGCACCTGATCCCGATGCTCCAGAAACAGCGGCTGGAATTTGCCTTTTATGTCATCGAACAGGTGAGGACAGTTTTCAAAATGGCAGTCAATATTCTAGAACTTCAGCTGTAGGATCAAATAAAAATAATCATATTTGAAATTGAATTTTTTTTTTTTATAATAAGTGCAGTTTAGTCAAATGGATTGAGCAATGATTATGCTTGACTTTGAGATGATAGTATTGGTATATTTATGGCTTTATATCGTTGCCTTAGCTTGTGTTTTTATTGCTGTGAAGTGACCCCATGGCTAGAGCAACTCTTATAAAGGAGAACATTTAACTGGGGCTGGCTTCCAGTTTCAGAGGTTTAATGGTGAGAAGCATGGCAGCATGCAGGCAGACATGGACTGGAGAAGGAGCTGAGAGCTCCACAAGTCCATCCATGAGCAGCAGAAAGAGACTGTGTACCCCACTATGCTTGTCTTGAGCATAGAACTCAAGGCCCACCCCCACAGTGACACACTTGCTCCATACCTCCTAATAGTGCCACTCCCTATGGACCAAGTAATCCTTCTGGACCAAGTATTCAAATACACAAAACTATGGGGTCCATTCCTATTGAATCCACCACACCTACGTATTGGATTCAAACTGGTTTGTAAGTACCTGTGGCTGATGCTTACTCTGCAGAATTATCACTGGATTTCTAATAGTGATCCACTTCTGCTTTTCTTATATATGTGAGTTTATTTTGTTCTTAACCTCTGTTAAGGGCAGTTTACTTGGGGGTATTGAGTCTTATGAACACCGACTACTTGGGAATATTTAGTCCTGTATAACTGTCTAGGACTCATGATGGTGCAAGTAGGAATGCCATCAATGCCCTGTCCTAATTCTGAATTGTGGATGCACTCTTTAAATGAATGACCTCAGATATACCCTCTGTGTTTTTATTTCTGACCTACGAATATCAATGCATATAAAGCAAAGGATAAAGATTTCATATTGTTTTTTCAATGTAAGTATTGATAGTCTTGATGGAGTGTTTCTTTGTCTGGAAGGACTGCTGACTAGCCTTGGAAGTTATTGCGATAGCCTTGACATTATTAGGTAATTAAGGATTCTTGAATAGAGCCAGGCAGTAATCCTTAAAAAGAGAAGTGGTATTGTAATAGACATCTTCTATTCTGATTTCATAGTTTTTTATTTTCAGAATTATGTTTCTTGGGAGCAGAGCCTTGGCTGCTTCTGTTGTAGATATACATCCCTTGTCAGCCACACTTAGGGTGATTTCAGTATAGAACACTATCCCTTTCACAGTAAGGACCAGCTTAGTAAGTAAATGCTCACCCAGTGACTGATAGACATGTCAACATAAATTATATAGAGAATCAATCTGTAATACCCTTCCAGATGGGGGTCTATCAGTTCTCTGAGTTCTCTCAGAACAAGAGATAAACAGGAAGAGAGTAGAATTAGTAAAGAAATATTGCCAAAGCAAAACAAACTTCCTTCCGTTTGCCTTGAAATGGATACTATGCAAGCTGGCATAGTCTACATAGAATTGAAGTGACTTGGCCTTACTCTTGTGTCCTGTGCCTTTGTTTAAAGACCACTGTTATAAGTGTAATGAAGTAATGCATTTACTTTATTATATTCTGTTAAGTGTAAAGTGCTGCATCAGAAAACTAATGTAATGTAAGAACCCTTGGAGAGAGAGCTCTCTACTGCCGTGTGCCTCCTACTGTGACCTCAGCTGGAGGTGCAGTAATTTGTCCTAATGCACACAGACTGTTTCATTTCTGTTGCTGTGATAAAATACCTTGACAAAAGGCAGCTGAAGGGCAAGGACTTATTTCAGCTCACAATTCCAGGTTATAATCTATTGTGGGAGGGACTTAGAATAGTCGTCTTGTCCTCAGTTAAGAGCAGAGAAACAAGGGCTTATGTGCTCACCTGCTTGCTGGCTTGGCTTAAATTCCTTTCTCGGCTCACACAGTTCCAGATAGTCAGGAAACAGGACCACCCACAGTGAGCTGGCTCCACCCACATCCATTAACTTAATTCTGATCCCCAGGGACAGTCCCATGGGCCAACCCAATATAGACGGCCCCTCAATGACACTCTATTGTCAGGTGGTGCTAGGTTGTGTCAAATTGACAATTAAACCTGACGGTCATCCTGGCCTTTCCATTCACATTACACCCACCTTTCCCACACGTGTTGGATGGGTTGATGGGTGTGCAGAGTCGCATTGCATCTTTCATTTCTCTTACTGATTAATGGTGTTGATCTTTGCTTTTTATGTCTTTGGTGTTCATTGAATTTGGAAGTCTTTGTTCAGTCTTTTTTTTTCTAATATTTTAATTGAAATGTCTTTTTGGTTGGGTTGAAGAATTCTTTGTGTTTGCCCGCTGTAGGTAATTCATGAGTCGAGCTTGGCAAGTGTTTATCTACACACTGTGGCCTGCCCTTTCATTTCGCCAGTATTTGTTTTCCCCCACCTGTGCTGGGATTAAACCCAGAGCCTTGCCCTGCTGTTTTCGTACTCTGCCTGTGAGGTACAGGCCCGACTCCAGACAGGGTTTTATTAAAAAGCAAAGGTTTTAATTTTGATAATGTCCAATTTATTGATCTTTTTCATAGTTCCTGCTCCCTGTTTTGCAGTTGAGAATAGTTTTCTGATAACTTTCAGAGTATTTTCCTCCAGAACACTTGTGGTTTTAACTCTCATATTTAGGCTAGTCCCTCTGAGTTAATCTTTATGTGGTGTGAGGTAAGGAAGAAAGGTTGGTTTTGGTTGTTGTTGTGTTGTTTTGTTTTTTTCTTTTGGCTATGGGTTTTAGTTATTTCATCACCATTTATAAAGCAGGGAATCTTTTCCTCATCGGCGCCTTTGTTGGAACTGAGTTCTCATACACATACATATGTACATGGAACATGTATGTACATCTATTTCTGGTCTTTCTGTCCTGTTCTGTTAAATCTACTTGCCATCTACTAGAGCAGCTGAGATCTGCATTTTCACTCTCAAGTCTGTTAGGTCTGAATCTCAGCCTTGATTGATCCTAAATCAGCAACACACGTTTGATAGCTTGGGGCTTTGAATCAGAAAATTTTTTCACCTTCATGAAATAGAAGAATTACTTCTCTGAGTGGCTGAGTGACCAGAAGTACAGCATGACTGAAGAGAACCCAGAAAGCCAGAGTATCGAAGAGTAGGCACGGCTTTTCTCCACCTCTTTGAAGACAAAATGAAAGATAAAGTTCTGTTAAGCTGTTACCCCATAAGGACAGAGAGATGGAGCTAACAGTGGCCCAGTAGAGCAGATGCTATTTAGATCTTTCATGTATATAGAACACAGTTGAGACAAGAAAGAAGTTAAGTCCCCAATAGTCATCACCCTTGAAATAGAGTGCAGAGACAGGCTTAATCACTGGACTGCTTATGTTCAATCACAAAATAGCTGAGTGCCTCATTCATGTTTTTATTGCTAGATGATTGACATTCATATCTTAGAGTTTCAGAGAAACTATAGGGGAAGCTCTGGGCTGTTGTGAGGTCTAAAGGCAGAAGGGTAAGTCAGCTTTGGATCCCTCAGGCCTTTACCCTGTCTGTTTTTTAAGGACAGCAAGGGATCCCTCTACTCCTTCAATTATGGCAAGGCACACACAGTGACTTCACTAGAGAGATTCTTTAGACCCAGAAGGAAGTCTAACCTAGACATCTGCAGATTCAAGGACAGCCCACTGCTTTATCATGTGTATGCACCCCACTTCCCATCACTCAACAAAAGGTTTCTGCAGTGAATAAAGCAATAAACCAATAAAACTCATTTGTTGCTGTGGCAAAATACCTTGACAATAAGAAACTTAGGGAAGAAAGGATTTGTTTTAGCTCACAGCTCAAGATTATAGTCTATCATCTGAAGGAAGTCAAGGCAGGAACTTGAAGCAGCTAGTCACATCCCAACCACAGTCAAGAGCAGAGAGAGATGAACACACACCTACCTCTCATTTTACCTTCTCTACCCTCATAAAGTTCAGGACCCAAAGCCAGGGAATGACGCTGCCCACAGTGGGCTTGGTCTTACCATGTTAATCAATACAATTGAGGTAGATCTTTCACAGGCATGCTGACAGAGCAGCCTGACCTCTAGACAACCCCTCATCGATACTCCTCATCACACCAACTAAAGCCCTTTACTTTTCTGGAGGAGAGAGGTAGTAAATTGTCATGTGATGTGCAGGCTCAGTTTAGAAAACACAGTGGGCTCTATGTAGAGAAAGAGATGAAGGTGAGACAGTAACAGAGAGAACACTTAACTTGATAATCATGTGCAAAGGAGATGATAATGGCTTGGGTTCTGGTGGTTCAGGATGTGGTGAACAGTGGCTGGGTTGGGTTTAATTAGAGTGAAATCATTTACTCATACAGTGATAAGTGGCTTGAGTGATAGCAGCTCTCCTTGGCTTTATTCTCAAATGTGAATAGGCTGCCACAGAGCTCCAGGTTTTAAAGAAAGTGTCCACAAAGGAGACACAGTCAAGCCAGGTAACAGAGAGAACAAAGAAGAGAGAGTCAACAAAAACTCACAATCAAGATCCACAGAGCTAAGGAAAAAAATGAAAGAGTATTCCTGAAAGGGGGATGGTTTATCATTAAGAAAGAGTGGTCAGAGCAGAGCATCAGTGCATATGAAAATGTGGCAGCTGAACACTTTTAAAAAGAATAGCTGAGAGAGGAAATGATGCCTAAATTAGCAGAACCAAAATGTCAGAAAGCAAAGGCCAAGAGCACCACTGTCCTCCAGGAGGCCCACGGATAGCACTGTCCTCTGAAACTGGACCTCTCACCTTCCCTGGCTCTGCTCTGCTCTGCTCCAGGAAGAATTCTGTTTCTGTTGATGGCGTGGTCAGCATCATAAATGTTGGCTGGCCTTTTTAATATCTGTTCCCTTTTCCTAATACTAGGGATCTGTCGTGGCCACAGAGTTACATGCCCCACCTATGGAGGTCACTGAGTTCTGCTGTGACTTTTAATATATTAATGTGTAACTAATACACTCACTCATCAGAGTTCTAGAAGAACCATAGTGAAAAAGTTTTTAGTAGTTTGTAGAGAAGGGGCTAAAGAAGAAAATATAAGGAAAAATTCCAAACGTTGGGGTGGTAGTGTATACCTTTAATCCTAGCACTTGGAAGGCAGAGGCAAGTGGATCTCTGAGTTTAAGGACAGCCTAGTCTATAGAATGAATTCCAGGATAGCCAGGGCTACACAGGGAAACTCTGTCTCAGACAAAGCATATGTCTTTAAGCGAGAGACTCCCTCCCCAGGGCCCATGTGGATAAAGCACACATCCATTATTAAGCGTAGTATTTGTCAATTTTAGAATAAAAATGAAAAAGGAAAGATATTTTAAAAGACTATAGAAAAAAAAAATAACAGGAATCAGGAATGTATGAACTGTCCTGCCATTGCAAGTAGCTAGAAGCCTGACTTCCAGATTCTAAAGTAAGAAAGGTCCTATGCCCCAGAACTTTCTACTCAGAATATCAATTCCGGGGTAGATGGTGATATTTTCAGTCATTTGTTGGTGAAACACAGACACACACATAGACATATTCTCTCTCTCTCTCTCTCTTTCTCTCTCTCCCTCTCTCTTTCTCTTTCTCTTTCTCTCTCCACCCCCTTTCTTTCTCCCTCTCCCTCTCTCTCTCTTACACACACACAAACACACACACACACACACACACACACACACACACACTTTCAAAGAACCTTCTGATAGCTAGACCTGAGCAAATTAAGTGAGCCACATAAAAGACAAGAGTGATGAAGGGCATGAAGCAGAAGCCTGGATGGTAGTCACATGGCTGGCCCATGAGGACAATGGGAATTGAGCTGAGGAGAAAAGAAACTGAGAGAGGATTTGAATTTTCTATAATTACATCAGTGACTAAAGGAATAGGTTATATCGACTGGCTTTTTTTTTTTTTTTTTTTTTTTTTGAGTCAGGATTTCTCTGTGTAGCCCTGGCTGTCCTGGAACTCACTCTGTAGACCAGACTGGCCTCGAACTCAGAAATCCACCTGCCTCTGCCTCCCAAGTGCTGGGATTAAAGGCGTGCGCCACCACTACCTGGCTCTACTTGCCTTTCTAGTTTACACAGAAAGCCAGTTATCTCCTTAAAAAAAAAAATCAATTCAGTCAGTGCTGAAGAAATATTTACACAGTATCAACAATAATAATAATGTTACAATTTATCTTCCTTTCCATCTTTTCTGTCTCATTACAAAAAACTGTTCTTTCTTCAACCTGCACGCCGCACTGAGTGACATCTCTCAGTGGTGTTGGCCACACCTCATGGCTCCTTCACTTCTGCCGCAATCTTTTTGCCTATGTTTTTGGGAATGATTTTTTAAAATTTGTTAAGGTATTTGTAAATGTTCTTACTTTTCTTTAGATGCCAAACCAAAGGCTGCTGTTTCCCGTAGGCAGGATCATCATTGTGAAAAAAAGAAAAATGGTTACAATGTAGGAACTTGGGTTTTATGTCCTAAGTTTCTGTATTGTGTCGGTTTAAAGTGTTCTTGTTTTATCCTAAGCAGGGATAGAGTGTAAAAAGAGAAACTGTTGTCCGAGCACTGTGCTGGAGGATTAGCTACAGGAGGGAGGAGGCTGGATGTGTGTTGTCTAAAATATTTTTTGGCATACTGTAAACATCGAGACTTCAAAGTCCTTCCGAGTACATTGTCCTTCCAAGAGGATGCCCAGCTTTATTGTATAGGAAAGAATCTGCTTGTCAGTCAACCTTCAGTTTCCTGCCTTAATTTTCTCTTCATCCCCCATGGTAGGAATCCAACCCAGGATTCCAAGCATACTGGGCAAATGTTCTTATCACTGAGCCACGCCCCTCACTTTTGTCTCAATAAAAATTGTTTTTATTCCTTTTTTTTTTTTTTGGTTTTTCGAGACAGGGTTTCTCTGAGTAGCCCTGGATGTCCTGGAACTCACTCTGTAGACCAGAAATTTCTCGAACTCAGAAATCCACCTGCCTCTGCCTCCCAAGTGCTAGGATTAAAGGCGTGCGCCACCACGGCCCGGCCTGTTTTTATTATTCAAAGTGGGTATGTGCAAATGAGTGCAGGCGTCTAGGAGGTCAGCGAGGTCAGCGGCCGTCACAATGTTGTGAGCTGTGCAATATGTATGTGCAGGAAACACACTCTGTTCTTCCCTCTGACTGGACTCTTGACTACGGAGCCATCTCTCCAGCAGCACCCTGTGTTAATTTTCAATATTGTAGAAAATACAGAATATACTTACTTTTAGTTGTTCTGTGTGTTCTTTGGTATAATATTTTTATTGTTTTATCTTTAGTTTTTGGTCACACATAGTCTGTGATCTGGCATATTTGAAGTAAAGCAAAAATACAAGTTGATGTGGTCATATAATGTACATTG
>JANHMN010000013.1:63928002-63960408 GCA_030674055.1 Rhabdomys pumilio
CTTAGGTATAAATTACTTCGGTATTCTAAGGAGCGTCAGTACATTGATGGATTGAACAATTTATTATACACACCCAAAATACTGGTTGATAGGCTGTATACAAACATATCCGTAAACCTCATGCCAGAGTTAGCTCCAATTGAAGACTATTAAAAGAAGTCATTCTTGTGGTGGGGTAGACCACAGTGCTGTATCGTGAACTTGGCTTGGAGTGCCCTCACCGTGGAAGTTAGAGATCGGTGTATGTCTCAGTGTCCTGGTCTGTAAAAAGAGCCAGCAGTCCTTAATGTTTACAGCGCGGGCTCCATCTCCTCCCCGCTGGGAGCATCCCCCATGCAAGCACTGTAGCTATAAAAACCCATTGCTTGGGATTGGAAGTGAAGAAAAACTCCATACACAGAGAAGATTTTTATACTGAAATCTATAATTTAATTCAAGAGAATGCTTTTATTTCCGTTCAGACATATTTTGTACATATGTGATATAAATTAAATGTGTTCAAATTGTTGGAAAATAAGATGTCACAATTTTGCATGGAATTGGTTATGCCTTCATTGAACTTTTATAGATATTTTTTATTTGCATGGGAAAAAAATGTAAATTTATGTCGCCAAACAAAGGTTAAGCCTCGTGTGAAATGAAGGGACTGTCAGCGGCGGACAAAGATAATACGGTAACTGTTCCGTTGTACTGAGCAGTAACTGTTCCGCTTTAGACCTTCGGCCTTGTGGGAGGAGGTGCAGTCCTCTGAGGGCTTTGAAGGAAGGAAGGAGAGAAGGACTTGCATAGCTTTCCTTCCTGACAGGATTACCTGTTTTGTTTGTTTTTTCCCTTGCTTGCAGTCTCATCAGATCTTGCCAAGTCAACAGCATTATTGTTTATGCACACTGCATGAGTATACCAAGAAAACCTTCAAAGTTGTAAATTGACATGCTGTACAGGACCCCTTCGTGTTAGATGTCTCTATGTACCTCCGCCATGTCAGGGATCTTGTGCCTCAAAAAAAAAAATGTTCCCAAGGTTGTGTTTATACATGATATATATTTTTTTTCAATCTCATAATGAACGACATTATTATTTCCACCTTAGAAGAACCAAAAGAATGGTATCTTCTTTTAAAGGCTTTTTTTTTTTTTTTTTTAAAGAATGAATTTGTGGAAAATCCAGTAGTGCTTATACAGATGAATTATACTACTAGATGAGAAATTAGATGCTCTATTTTTATGAAGATAAATGCTTAGATTAAAACAAACTTCAACCTTAATTCTCAAACGTACATGGTTCCCTTTTACATCAGCCAGTCATTGGAACTGCTTTTTTCCACTTCCAAGAAGTCTCTGGTGTTATTAATTTTTTTTCACAAGTATAATTTAATGCACACCCACCCCCACTGCCTCCCCACTGCCGCCTCCCCATGGTGCTGGGCCTATAGACTTACCTTAAAATCAGATAATTGAATGTGCGGATGCTGTGACTTCTGAACTAGATCTCACTACTTAACCCAAGTCTGCTCATCCTCCACACTTGGGTGAAGTTTCCGATGACCAAACAGCAACAAAGCCCAAACAGTGTTCTTACTTTGAAAATTTCAGTTATAAAAATTCCTGAAAAATAGCTTATAACCTTATGTAAGATCTTATCTCCCATATTTAAACAACTTTAAAACAATATCATCAGTCTGTCAAGTGAACCCTCCCTAAGAGCGAGAGACTTCTGAATATGAGAAAGTTTGCTCCCCTTGTCGAACGTTGAGAGCTTAGCTTGCAGTTGTCATGTCTGTCATAGTTTTGGTAATGCTGATGGCCACAAGTCAAACCCTAAAGTAACTAAAATCCTTACACCGGAGAAGACAGACACCCTCTTTGTCATGGCAGCAGTCTTTCCGTGTTTATTCTTAGAAGTGCTTCTAAAATATTTACCTCCTAACTTTTTTGGCTACTCAGAATAGTGAAAAAATGAAATCTCAGCTTCTGGAGATGCAGATTTTTGTATGTTATCAGCTTATTTTCTGTCTCTTTTGACTAATGAAGTATCTAATTTGACAGAATGACAACAGAATGTATTAATGTTGAGGTGGGTGAGACAAGGGCTCTAGGCGTGTGAAGAACCCAGTTCTGGTCCCTCCTCACAGTGATGTGGAAAGTGGCACCATGTGGAATCTTATTGGGAGAAACACACTTTATGTGACCGGCTGTCCACAGTGGGATGCCTTTTGCATTGATAACTAGTTCACAGTTTTAGGAAAATTCAGAACTGGTCATCTGCCTTAGTCTCTTAGGTTAAGTCTGGCATTGATACGGCTTCGGGGATTGCATATAAGTTTGCTATGGCTTCGTGTTAAGTATGTCAGCTCATGAGAACTACCTTTTCTCATTCAGACCTGGAATTCTTTTTAGTAATGAATAATGACCTATATATGTTCCCATGAATGACAGTTTTACCTGGTTGCCATGATTACACGACAATAAATCTCTTCCTTACATATTAGCACAAGCAGACAATCTGATAGAATCAAATCTGTTTGGTGGCTTCGCACTGGGTGGTGTCCCCCGTCTGCTGCCTTGCTAACTGGTATTTAAAGGTGGTTTTTGTTTTGTTTTTTTTTTCCTAAACAAGTCAAATCAAGAAAGTTGAAACTTATTTGAAATTAGGAAGAACACCTTCTGGTAGCTTATCTATCCCTTGTCTTAGTCTCAAATCCAGTGTGGTCACAGATGCTGGGAGGTCCTTGTGGCATTGGGGAAATGATATGGTGCCTTTGAACTAAAGAAAGAAATTAAGGCTGATGAGCTATTTATCAAAGAAAGGGAGAAAGTTCCTTTGTTCATTGTAACAGTCTATCTGATTTTCAGTGAAGTTGTCATTTAATTATTTGCCAAAACTAGGGTTTTAATGAGGTGGCTTCCCCAGCTCCCTTTTTGTAGTTTCTTTCTGTTGTAGACTTTAGGGTGTAAAGGTTCCTGCACCAAGTGTGACAACCTGTATTTGACCCCTGGGACCCATACTGTAGAAGGAGAGACCTGCCCTTGCACAGTATTCTCGGACTTCCATATGTGTGGTGAGCACACATATGTATGCACACACAGGAGCACACATACGTATGCACACACACGCACACACACATGCAAAGTTAAAAGGTAGTTAAAAGTTAAATTTCTGTTTTATAGAAAGGTATTCAGGAAGAAAATATTTACGAAATTTAAGTACAAAATTATTAACAATTTTTATTCCAGCCAGTCAATGGTGGTATATGCCTTTTAATCCTAGCTCTCCAGAAGCAGAGGCAGGTTCTCTGAGTTCAAGGCCAATCTGGTCTACAAAAGGAGTTGCAAGACAGCTGGAGCTACACAGAGAAACCCTGTCTCAAAAGCAAAACAAAAAAAACTCCTATTCCAGTTGATACTGAAAACCATTGTAAAAGAAAATAGAAGCATTATGGATACAATATTGTCCCTTTGGAGACTCCCTGGGGGGAAGCAGATTTTTGTGTCATTGTATCTGTCCTGTTTCTTTATTTACCTTTCAGATAAATAACACTCTAGATTTCTTGCCTTGGGTTTGCAGGTTTGTTATTTGAGAAGCAAACGGTCACAGTGTTTTTTGGAAAGTGGAAGTGTACTTAAAATTATTTATTATGATATGGAATACTTCTATGTAAGTGCATTGGCGTAAATGCTAGTGATTTCTTGCTGTCTTTTTTTTTTTTTTTTTTTTTTTGTCTTGTTTTGCTTCTCATGGAAATGTTTGTACTTTTTTTATCATTGTCTTTTATGAAATATAATGTTCTAAAGACTTTGTGTGGTGATGTCATTGTTTCCTCTCAGAATGTCTTGGGGATTATCTGGTTTTCTTCTCCCTAAATTTTGGGAGAATTGTTGATGCCTTACAAGATGTTAATGATGCACTGAAAATTTATGGAGATCAAAGGTTAAATACACTCAGTGTTCACCATGACGCCCTTCAAAACACACTATCATTTAGCACTCATCCGTACACCTGGTCATCCATGAGATCAAGAATTATTTAACCCAGGATTGAGATGACTTAGTGGGTAAAATGTTTTCCCCACAGATATGAAGACCTGAGTTTGTCCCCAGAAGCCATGTTATGCTGGACATGGTAAGGAGACAGGAGGATGCCTAGAGCTTTTTATGTCAGCTGGCCGGATAGAAGCAAGAATGAACAACAACAAAAACCCCTGACTTAAACAGGAGTGAGGTTGAGATTGAAGTTGTCCTCTGACCTCCACCTGCAAGCTGTGGCATGGTGCAGATGCGTACAAATACGTGCAAACACACACACACCCCTGCCTCCGAAACAAAGTAAACACAAGAATTCTGTCCTTACCTGTAGCCTTCCCTTCCTTTTCTAGGCACGGCTTCTGGGAACTGAACTGAATGTTATAGTTAACTCATTTTTCAGGTGGTAAGCCATTTTAAAGAATTTCAAATACCTTGGGACTAGATTTGTATGGGGGCTTCATCATGGCATTTGTGCACTTGCTATTTCTGTACTGAATCCTGCTATTACTAATATTTAGACAACTTGTGATCTGTAGATTATTGTCACTGCATAGGACAAATGCTGTCAGTCATTAACCACCATTTAACCAATTAGTCATAAAATTTAATTAGGTTATTGTGCCTGAGGTTCATAGCTCTGGTGTGTGCTCAGAGAACAGAGTTTACTTAAATTGGGTGTGACTGGGAATGGAACCCAGAACCTCTAAAAGAGTACTCTACCAGTGAGCTGTATCCCTAGACTATTATTTTGATTTTCTGAGACAGTCCTCGGGTTGCTCTAGAACTGACTGTGTGGCCCAGACTGGCCTCTCCATATTCTGGTGCCTCAGTCTCTCAAGTGCTGAGATTACAGGCATATACCACTACTCTTGGAGGTTGAGCTTAATAGTCATGCGTTTATTTTTTGGTCCTGTCTTTAAATACGTGTTGGGACAAAATGGTTTTTATCTAGAGAAGGCTATATTTGTAAGGAGTCTTATGCCAAGTCACTTTTGATTAAAATGACTTCAGAACAAAGTGACTTGCCAGTACAGTATCCTTTAATTAAAGGGAGGAGGAAAGGAAAAGGAAAGGAGGAGGAGGAGGAGAAGAGGAGAAAACAAGGTTTGAACAATAAAACTGAAGTCTTTCTCAACATGTTTTGTTTTGTTTCATTCGGGTCAATCAAGGTCTCATGTATCCCAGGTTGGCCTTGAGCTCACTGTGTGGCCAAAGCCAGCGTAGAACTCCTGATCTTCCTGCATCCACCCTCCCAAGTGCTGGGATTTGACTGGGGAGATGGCCCTTCCAGAGGGCTCGAGTTGAGTAAGCAAGCACCAGATGACAGGTGTATACCAACATGCCCAGACTTCAGACAGTCTTAAAATATAGTTTGATGTGCTTGAAATATTCTTGGCTCTTGGAGTGGCACCATTTGGAGGTGTGACTTTGGAGGAAGTGTGCTACCATGGGTGTGGGCTTTAAGACCCTTGTCCTAGCTGCCTGGAAGCCAGTCTTCTGTTTGCCTTTGGAAAAAGATGTAGAACTCTCAGCTCCTCCAGCTCCATGCCTGTCTGGATGCTGCCATGCTCCCGCCTTGATGATAATGGACTGACCCTCTGAACCTGTAAGGCAGCTCCAATTAAATGTCCTTGTAAGAGTTACCTTGGTCATGGTGTCTGTTCACAGCAGTGAAACCCTAACTATGACACTCTTGAAGGGGCAGCGGACACTCTGACCCTCAAGAAGTATCTGTCTTCTGAACATAAAACCAGTAGAGTATGTAGCCCTGAAGAACACGCACCTCTAATGAGGCTACCCTTGGTGATTCACGCTCCTGAGCGTCTCTGTAGTGGTGACTCTTCTCCATGTGCAGAAGAC
Organism: Rhabdomys pumilio; assembly: GCA_030674055.1. Taxonomy (NCBI): domain Eukaryota; kingdom Metazoa; phylum Chordata; class Mammalia; order Rodentia; family Muridae; genus Rhabdomys; species Rhabdomys pumilio. Next base: position 63,933,885 of record JANHMN010000013.1, read on the forward strand.
TGCTTCTCAGCTCGAAACATGGACTCTGAAAGGGTAGTTGAAATGATTGTTCTTCTGCAATAGACTAACAAAAGGTAGTAAACTCTATTGAGGTTTGGTTTGTTGCTGTGTGTTATAATGCCAAATACTGACCTCCAAAATCTGGCTGTCCCCAGGGATGAGGAAATCATCATGTGCAATGGGTGGTGCTGTGTAACCTTGCCTGTCGCCCTTCCACATTATCCTTGATTGGTAAATAAAGATGTCTACAGCCTATAGTTGGGCCAGGGAGAGGTAGACAGGACTTCAGTTCTTGGACTTAGGATCTGAAGCAGAGACCAGAGGGAGGAAAGGGAAAGTGGAAAAAGGACCATGAGGGCTGGCCAATTGGAGTAAGAGCGACCCTGGCAGAACATGGCAAGTTATAACTCAGGGCTATTGACAGGGAAGTAGACACTAATAGCTAAGAGGGTGGACATCTGCTGAGTTCTAGTTCTTCAAAGACTTATAAATATAAAGGTTTTGTGTATTTACCTGGGAACTGAATGATCAAAGGTTGGGTAGAAACCCTCAATTGATATTAATTTTTACAACAGAATCTTTGGAAGGTTCTGTGAGAAGACTCATACAAGACTGAAAAGGTCATTAGCCGGCAAACGGTGATCTGTTAAAGCTGGGTGCATCTCAGTTTCGTGAGCCACTGGAGAATTATGGGAAGAATTAGGTAAGCTAACACTTGGAAGACACCTGGCATTCCCAGCAAGAACTTGATTTGTCTGAAACCAGCTCCTGGCTTTATCTTAAAGCTGGTCTTCCATGCCAATGGCCTGGGTTATGTTTAAGAAATGTTTGGCAGGGAGTCCTTTGATTCTCATAAGTTTTGACAGTAGTTATGCATAATTGCACAAACAATTAGTAAAACTGGCAAAGGTCCTTGACTGACACATGTCAGTAGGAGGAGTAAAAATGTGGCCAAGTAACAGGTGCTTAGGAGTAAATATAGTACAGTTACCTCACCACTAGCTAATGTGAAAAGGCCTTGTAAGAAGAAAGGGAAGGAGCATTCCATATCTTAACTATGTCAAGTCAGTATCATTGCCCTAACATTGTATACACACACATGTACACACACGTGTACAAGCGCACGTATACACGCAATCGTGGTGAAATGACTGTTACAAAATGATCATGAGGGTTTTTTTTTTTTTTGTGGTGATCCTTCTGGCTCAGTCCCCTGACAGGATAAAGAGGCATACTCCACCACACCTGGCCTCTCTGATTTTTCTTATTTTAATGTGCTTTGAATATCTTGTAGGATCACAGGGTCAGCTTCCAAAATGGTTAATGAAGAGAATGGTTCACTTATTGCATTCTAAGCTCTTTCAATCTAATTCCATTTTGGATTCTCACATCTGTGCAGATGTGTGAGTAGGTTTCAGGAGTGAAAGTCGGTTCATTTTGCATTTCCAGGAGAGGATCCATTGCAGAGGAGAGAAAATCCGCAGTGCTCGGCACTCATTCAGACCACAGTGCTGGGTGAAGAAAATTTGAAGATTTCTAGAAGTTCATACATCCCAGTACTTAATAGCCTACAAAATCCTTGCTAGAAGCCAATTTGTCACAAGATTCTCCCCCCCCACACACACACACTGAGGGAAGATGTGAACAACACCCCCCTCAAAAGGTGCTAATCACAAACCAACATACAGTCCACCTCAGGCCACCGTGGGAGCCAGTGGGTTTATTAGGGTTATTTACACAGCATGAGTGATAAAGGCCATGAGTGACCCCAAAGCAGGCACACCAGAAAGTGCTCACCCCACATGGGTGGTAGCCTCCCTGTGGCCCCATAGATGGCACAGCTTTTTCCTGTTTTTCCAGCTTCTACACTAGCTATGGACAGTTAAGACAGAGTGGCGTACAAATGACTGGAAGGAATGACCAGATACTCAGGCCGGGGGTTACTGACTTTCCCACCCTTCTTCTAGGGGGACTGTTAACAGTTCCCATCAAAATGGCTTCTCTTGAGTGTAGGCACAGCTGATCTCAGGAAGATGGTGGCAGTTGGGCTCAGAGAATAACACCTTACAACACAATTTATAACATTAGACTTTAAGTCCAAAGGCATTCAACATTCTGTGAAGGCTTTACACACCCACGAGTGTGCACACACACTGAGTGGTATGAAGGGCTCCTCCCATTGCTTCTAAAAAAAAAGGATACAGCATCACCTATATGGAGAATTTGTTAAATAAAGAAATAAAAGCTAGCCAAAGGACTATTAGGAAAATTTGGAGGAAATAATTAAGTAAATATTTGTTAACAATGAGTTCTTAGTAGTTTCTCATCTAAAAATTTCGTTTAAAAGTCATTACTGGAAGTGGGTGTAATTTCACTCTGTGCCCTGAAGCTAAAGCACTATAATTACAAATCCCACTGAAGAACAAATTGAACAGGGAACATGGAACCAGGGAGAAAACTCGCCAGCCATTCAATTCACTTTTTTTTTTACTTTTTATTAGACATGAAATAGAGATAGAAAATCTCCCCTCTCCCTCCTTTCTTCCCTCCCTCCCTCCTTCCCTCTCTCCCTTTCTCCCTTTCTTCCTTCATCTTCCCTTCTTTGTCTTTTTATGCAGTCCTAGCTGGCCTGGAACTTAGCCACAGGCTGAGCTTCTGAAGGCCCTGATTAATCACCACTCCTCTTACAAACTCTCCAGACTTCTTGCCTCAATAGGATGTACAACAGGTCCTAATAACCAGAGTACCATCTTTCTGTGAATATTGTCAATCTTCGTCTCAGGTTCTTGGTCCTTCATTACTTATCTTTCTTTTCATGACTGGGTTTTTGCTGTATACTTACCTAGCCGCTCCTGTAGCTTTTTACAGATTAGTGGTTTTCCCTTGTTAGTGAGATCTCTAGTCCCCCAGGAGACCACAAGACGCTTTTCTATTTGGTACTATAGGGTTTAACTATTTTTAGGACAATGTTGACTGGCTATCCAATCCAGCTGGCGTGCCTTCTCATCTTCCTGCCTTATTTCCACCCACCCCGGCCCTGTGTATGTGTTTGTGTATGGTGTATGCATGTATATATGTTCATATGTGTACATATGTGTCAGAAGTTCATGTTGAGTATCTTCTCTTACTATTCCCTTTATTTTTCGAGACAGAGTCTCTCTGTGAATCTGGAGCTCACTGATTTGACAAGACTAGCTAGCTTTGACATGAGTTCCAGAAATCTTCCTGTCTCTACATCCCCAACCCCAGGATTATAGGTATGCACTACTGCAATCAGCATTTTAATGTAGATTCCTGGTTTCCAGTCTCAGGTCTCACACCTACATGGCAAGGACTTTACCAGCTGAGCTGTCGCCCCACACCCTCAACCTCCTTCTTATAGCAATTGCATCTGAATCCTTCTGTTGGACTCCCTACTCCCTGGGCTGGTCCCAGTGACCTCAGAGGGGCTGTGGCCCCATTAGTGTCCCAATCCTACTCTGTGGGCTCTCATCTCACGGTGCTTCTCTATTAGACAGACTTGGGGTAGCAGAAGCTTGGGTTTGCTTTTTAAGACCCTGGCTGGAAACCTTTCCATAATCTTTTGTTGTCTTTTTTAAAGAAAAGACTTTTTTTTTTTTTTTTTTTTTTGTTTTGGATCTAATCAGAGTAAATAGACAATAGTTTCTACATTTATTTGAACGTTTTGAAATTAGTCCGAGAATGTAGACGCAGGCCTTGGTACATAAAACAGGTTACTCATAAGTAGTAGAAAATTTCTCATGTTCCCGTGGTACCAAGTCTCCCATGTATATGTTAGAGAGAAAACCCAACTGGTCAGACACATGATGTGGAAGGCTCAGATGTGCCTACCTCGAACTAATCCTTTCCCTCATTCATCTATTGGTTCATTAATTCATCCCACATATTCAGAAGGGACGCTACATGAGGCTTAAACATTTAAAAGCCGTGCATGGTAGGTGTTATTTTCAAGAAATTGGGAAACACATCTAATGTGCTTTCCAAATGCGTGTTCCTGAGTCACCAGTGAGCAGTGCCATTCTTTTAGCTGAGCACATGTTCTCAAGGTGAAAGCTGTTCACCTTGAAGCATCAGCCTCGGCCTTCTCTCCCCTCATACTGTGTACCTGTGTCTCTAACTACTGGCTTCCTGGCAGTAAATAAGTGGTAGCAACAGCAAGTGGTTGACTGCTGCACTGGGGGAAGCACATCCCTAGGGTTTATTTAAGGAAGCCTGAGGGCAATCCACCTCCTTGCTCACAGAGGCTCCAGAATGGACCTTCAGTATTTACTTGGGTTTGCCAAAGATGAATTACCATCTGCTTTGGCTTAAAATTAACTGGGGCAGCTCCCACCCAGAGAGAATGGAGAGCTGTGGAAATGGAATTGCTTCTCAGCTTATTTCCATTTTGAAAGGCTGGAAGGAAAACTAATGGAGCTTAGGAGGCCCTATGAACTGTGAAGTTAAGGAAGAAATTGCCTGGGAAATGACGGTTTGGGGAGAAATAATTCTGCCTCTGCTATGAGTGCTTGGTGGATAAAATATAGCTTGAGGCAAAAATATGCTTCATTTCCTTGTTTGACAGGTGCTATCAAATGTTGCAGGTAGAACTTCAGTATTTGTGATTATGCTTTTTGAGAGACGCCTCCACTCCTTAGACATGTGTGTGCACACATCACCAACTTTAGAGTTTAAAAACTGGTATGATTAGATTAAGCCCAGTGTGGTTAAAATTGAATTTATTCTCTTCCATGACAAATCTATTTTGGTTCGTTTTGTTCATTTGCCTATATTACTGTGCTCATCCCCTGGCACAAGCATGCGTGAGTGCGTGTGAGAGTGTGTGTGTAGACAGTGTGTGTGTGTGTGTGTGTGTGTGTGTATCAGTTAAATGTGGATTTAAGATCTGACTAAGTTGTTCTTAGACAAGGTCTCACTATGTAGTTCTGGTTGGCTTGGAACTCACTATGTAGACCAGACTGGCCTTGAACCCACAGACATCCTCCTGCCTCTGCCTCTGTCTCCTGAAAGCTGGGTTCTGATTGCTAGGTTGAATTGGTCTAAAGTGGATTAGAGGAGTAGAGACATTTGGGAAAGTGGAGTTGATTCTCAGCTTATTTCATTTTGAAAGGCTGGGAGGAAAACTAAAGAAGTTTGGGAGTGTGTTCTATGAACTGTGAAGTGACGGTAGGAATTGCCTGGGAATGCGGCCGGGTTGCTGCAGGCTTGTCCTCTTGGAACCCACTGTTCTTAACCATGTTTTAGTGACTGATTTTGTTTCCTTCAGTTTTATATGTGTATACAACCTACTCTGACACTCTCTTCCTTGACGTCTCTTAGCTTCCTCCCACCCCTCCCAACCTCTCTGCACATTACCACCAGTCCTTCTCCCAGATTCATGACCTTTGGTTTGGTTTTGTGACTTGTTTCTTCACCTTGGCTTGGAAATGTCCGTTGGAGCCCAGTGAAGTCACCAGCGGGCACACAACTGAAGACAAGGTCTCCCCTTCTTCCTGAATGTATTATTATAAATAGTTCAGCAGCAAGAGGTGGAACCCCAAGCCCCATCCCAAGTCCCATCCCATCCAAGCCTGACTGCTGATAGGCTATTCTTGTGCAAAGGAACTGTTATGGCCCTCAAATGAGTAAAGTGCTTATCCAAAATGCCTGAAGAATCAGTGGTAGTAGTACCCCATCAAATGCTTTAATAGATCTCACCTGCTGTGGCTCATTCCTCACTACTCGCCCTAATATTCTCAGTTCCCAAATGAAAGACACACACACACACACACACACACACACACACACGCACACGCACACGCACACACACCCTTGATATTTTGATATGCCTTAATTAGCTCAATGTCTGAGCCATTTCCTAACTTCCACATGGTTAATCCACCTTCCTCCAGTATTCTGAAGTTATTACTATAACCCCCACATTCTATCTCAGCTGGCCCAGACATGCAGCCCTCTTGGGCTGCTACCCCCCAGCTCCTACATGATGGCTATGCTCTCTGTCCCTACCTTTTCAGGCATGTTTTTTCCTCTTCTTCTCCAGGCATGGCGGTCTCCTCCTTCCTTCTCGATCAGTCCCTCCCCCGGGAATCCTAACAGTCCCACATTTGTCTACCCTGTCCAGCCGTTGGGTGCCAGCAATTTTATTTATCAGTGTGAATTTTCGTACAAACAATTTTGGGGTTACAAATGAACATAATATAAGCAGCCACAATTAGTCCCTTAGATTTGCCTAGATAAATCTATTCACTAAAGGTTATAGAAAAACCAAATATTTCATTTTCAGAACATGTCTTTTGGTCTACTTTTCAGTTTTGTGATTGAACCCAGGGCCTTTGAACATGCTCCAGGAAAACACTACTGTGTATCTCTAACCCTTCAGATTGTGTGCTTCTAATGGCTACTGATCATACTTAGTATACGCTTTGCTTGTATTACGTTGAACAATTGGCCCACTCTGCTTCCTGACCTATCTGTCTTGAGCAAGTTGCCAGGAGCACCCTTGCCCTCCCCCAAGATGGAAAGGATCTTTAAAACGTTCTGATCAAACACTTTCTAGAATTCTTTAGAAGATTTTGGGTTTTAAGAGCAGGGAATAAAAATGAGGAAATAAAAAAGAAACCACAGTTTGAATGAAATAACAGGTAGTTTATTAAGAATGTTTCACGGCATCTTCCCGAGTGGCTAACACGGTTTATAGAGCAAGAACACTGTTTCAGTACAAATGGGATGCTACTGCTTTGGCATGATCCTGGTCCTCCTGGGCTGGGTCCCTCAATTCTGGGGGTTGCTGACAACAGCGGTGGTACTGTAAGAGTATGGGCTGAGCAGGGCTGCGATGGTGTAGTAGCGATGGCCAGAGTCATTGGCTGTGAAAACCACCTGGGAGAGAGGAGAGACAGCTAGTTTTAACAGAGCCCAGAGGTAGGAGCCGCAGTCACAGGGTTCACCAGAAGCTCTGTGCTAAACTGGTTATCTTCCTTTTATTGTCTGATTGTTTTCTGGGATGGGGCTGGGGAGATGAATAATTAGATTAAAATATGCTGCCTAAGTCTTTGGAGCTGGGTGCAGTTCCTAGAGAATTGCAGGTTAACTTCTGCAGTGTGGGTGGCCCTGGTCAGATCAAGCTGAGTCACAGAGAGCCTGAAGGCTATTGTTCACTTTCTTGAATTCAGAGAAAAGTGGGGAAAATGGAAACACTGGCACCCACAAACAAAAGACCCGTGGCGAACGGTGGCCCGTGGCGAACGGTGGTTGTCAACCCCACTACAAACATCCAGACCTAGAATGTTGGCAGGAGCTGTTCTCCGGCAGACGGCACGCAGAAGTCGACCTGCCTTTCTACAGTGAAAGCCCGATTGGAAAGGAAGACTTCTCAAGTCCCAGTCCAGGGATTTCGCTCCCACTGTCCCCTTGCATTTTCTAATGTGAGAAGATGTGTGTTTTTAGGGAAGGAACGATGCTGAGAAACTGTGGGAAGACATCACAGGGTTCTCTCCACAACACAATCGGTTTGTGGTTGGCAGAAATGCAAATGAAAGTTTTGGAGCTCATGGAAGTTTCTGGACAAAACATGGATTTGCAATTAGCTAGCCACTTTGCAAACCACTAAACTGTCTGAGACATGGGTGCAGCAACAGCCCAGGTGCTGGGAGTGAGCCAAATCCGGAACAGATGTTAAGTATAGAAGATGTACGTAATTGTACTCATTGTGTGTACAGGTTTTGGATACAGCTTTGAACACACTTTGAATAAAGAGTTTTTATGTCCAAATATAGGGCAAAGAAAGTTTGGATAACAGAATAAAACTAACACAAAAATAACATCCAGATAAATGGAAGGGAGAATCAGCTTCGACTCTCTGTTGTATTTATTTATTATTATTTATAGTGCCATGGATCAAATCTTGTGAATGCTAGGCGAGCTCTCTGGCACTGAGTTACAACCCCAGCCCCTGGCCTAGGCTGGCCACTAACTCATGAGCATTCTACTGTAGCCTCCAGGGTTAGATTAGAGGCATATGGTGCCATGCACACTCCTTGAAGTTTTTTTTCTGCCACATTGTCACTCTGGCTCATTTGTTTCTTCCCCAAAAGTGAAAAAAAAGGATATTACACAAGTTTTTAAAAACCCATCAAGTAAGAGAGCTCAGTCAAGTTCTTGCCTTGCTAGTAAGAAGACATGAATTTGATGTGCAAAATGTCTGGTGTGAGAGAGAGTGTCTGTAATCCCAGAGCTGGGGAGGTGGAGACAGCCTGGGGTTTGCTGGCAAGTCAGTCTAGCCTAGTTGGTGAGCTCCAGGCTAATGAGGGACCCTGTCTCAAAGTTTGTGTGTGTGGGGTGTGTGAAGGGACAGTGGACAGAGTGCCTTAGAATGACATCTAAGGCTTTTCTGTAGCCTTCACATGCACACACATATGTGCCTGCACACACATGCATAAAAATTTCCCCAAGCCAAGAGACCTATTGGTTCCAAAGAACATTTCCTAATTTTCCTTGGTACGTATGATGGGATATGTACTGTATTGGTGTGTGTGTGGGGGGAATTTTGTTGTGGGGAGGAGAAGAGTCCTGCGCTTAAAGGCTGCATTTAGCAGAGTGCTTAAGGCAGAAGGCTTTTGTTTTTCAAATGTTTGTTGAATGATGGGGTAGGAACAAGAGTCAGTTGATAGAGTGTTTGCCTGACATTATTAAACTCTGGGTTCAGAGCCCCAGCACGGAGTAAAACTGTTGTGGTGGTTTATGCCTTTTATCCTAGCACTTGGGAGGAAGAGGTGAAAAGATTAGCAGTTCAGAGCCATCCTCAGCTCGTTTGAAGCCAGGCTGGCCTAGGAGAGATCTTACAGCAAAAGAAAAGTCAAAACAAAATAAAAATGTTTGTTGATTGAGTTTTAAAAGAGAATCAGACAATTATTTTAACAGGAGTAACATGTTCTAGGTGAATACTTACAGGTACTCCCAGCACGCTGAGACCCAGAGCAGACAAGGTATAAAGGCAATTAATCCAGGGAACAGAACAAGGGTCCTGTACTGGTGCCCAGCTAACGTTGGTGTTGGTGCCCAGTACTACCTTGGGAGGTGGCAGACTTCGATATCTGTGAACCCCAAGAGTCTAAGAAGTCCTTCTGGTTTGTCTGGTAAGGCCATTACCTGAGACGTCATCCATGGCTAAACCGCAAGGGCAGATCCTGTTTGTGCTTTGTTGGTTAGGTTTTGTCAACTTGACACAAACTAAAGTAACCTGAGAAGAGAGACTCTCCTCTGGGGAATTGCCTCCATCAGATTGGCCTGTAGGCAAGTCTGTGAAACTTTTTTCTTTTTGACTAATGGTTGCTGTAGGAGGGCCTAGCCTGTGCTTGGCAGTACCATCCCCTGAGCGCATAGACCTGAGCTGCATAAGAAAAAGGAGCTAAGCAAGCCAGTAAATGGCATTCCTTTTTGGTCTCTGCTTCTGTTTCTACTTCCAGGTTCCCACCTGACTTTCCTCCACGGGGGAACTGTAAGCTATAAGAGGAAATAAACCCTCCTCTCCCTAGGTTGCTTTTCGGTCATAGTGTTTATCATAGCAACAGACAGCAAACTAGGTCACACGCTGAGCTATTTTTGATGGAATTCGTTATCTCCAGCTCTGACCAGCAGGCCTGGATTCTATTTCCATGACAGTTGCCTCTGTGAAATGAGAACTAAGAGGAGCCAGGGAGACGGAGCCCGGTGCCAAGCAAAGGTTACTCCTGTGGCTTTGGTTGTTGGCTTTGGGTTTTGATTTAGCTTGATTTCTTACAGAGAAATTGGCTGAGGCATGGAAGGCACACTAGCCAACATAGAGGACAACTCTGTCACTTGCTCACACATGCTAGTCTTGTGACCTTGATGAGATACTTAGCTTCTCTTAGCTCATTGGTAAAACAGGTGTAAGATGAGGCTAGACCTCCATAGGTTGATCATAAGGGTGAAACAGTTTTGATTCAGAAACCCCTTTGCCATGTGATTTGCTTGATAATTTAGATAGTAAGCTGTTTGCTTTTGTCGTCATTCTCTGTGTTGCCAAGAATTGTTTACCCAAACTTCTAGGGACACTAGGTGTGCTTTGGAATAAAGAAAATGCCAGAATTTAGAGAAATAGCATAGGGAGCCCTCTCTTTGACTATGAAATGCCCTCCATGGTGTCTGGAGGCTGCCTCAAAAGTAAATGCTAATATTTCTTCAACAGAGAAATGAATATTTACATAAATATAGTTAGCCGACCATAAGCAGTGTGAACAGATTCAGGCTGTGTTGCTGAATGAGTTTTAGAGACACTCAGACTTGCTTCCCAAACACCATGGATTCTGGCTGTAGAATCCACTTTCAGCTCATACCCAAGGTACACCAAGAGCAAAGGGAACTTCCTGAGACAAAACTCAAACAACTGAGCGTGTCCACTTACATCTGCGTATTCATGGAACGGAGAGATGCCGAGCGCCTTCCAGTACGATTTGGTGTCCAGTTCTACCTTGTACACCCCTTCTATGAACTTCTCATCTGTGGTGAGCCCGTGAAGTTCTCCAGATTCAGCGGTTGTCCTGAAGGGCATAGATGTCCAGAGGAATTGAGGGGGAAAGAAGAACTCAGTGGCATGGTAATGATAGAACACACAAACGTGCATGTATGTGGTTGTGTGTGTGTGTGTGTGTGTGTGTGTGTGTGTGTGTACATGTATGTGCCTGTGTATTTTTTCTGTCACCTGAATCAAAAGGGAGGATCCTTATGTTTGAGATAAAATCGCAAGAAATTCAAAGGAACTTTATGTACAGCTTTATTGTAGCATTTTGTCTTATGAGACTAAAATATAGTAAAATGTTTACCTTAAAAGTCTTAATCCAGGCATATGGGGTCACCTGTTATTATTCTAGTGCTCTGGGGGTAGAGGCAGGAGGGTTGCGGCAAGTTTGAGGGCAATTGGGTTTAAATAGTGAGTTCTAGACCAAATGGGACTACGTGTTGAGACCTTGACTGAAAATAAATTAATTAAAATCTTTAAAAGAAAGAAAAGCTCTAAGGCCTATGGGTGTTGCTTAGTGGTAAAGTTCTTCCCTGACATTTGTATACCCCTGGATTCAATCTCCAATAACACACAAAGGCAAACACAAAAACACATACACAAATACACAAACACCAACACACAGAGAATCACATACATACAAACATACATACACATACACACACATACATACATAAATACACACACACATATACACAGAGACACAGACACAGTCATAAACATGTGCACACACACACACAGTATTGCATTCAGGGTTAATGACTTGAAAGTTTGTGACAGTCCCTGAAAGTGTCTCAAGCTGCCCTGACTAACTCTGCAGTCCCCTGTGACAGCAGAGTGACAGTCCAGTGTCCCATGGCCTAAGGGTAACTTCTGGAAGTAGTGTAATTTACCGTAACAGAAAGCCTAGTAAACAAAGACCTTATAATTGACTTTCTCCTTTTGGAAATGTATTCCGTTCAGTACTTTTTTGCCAACAAGAAATACCAAGTGACTTCCATTTTCACCTAGACTTCAGTTCAATAATGGCAATGTTAGAAACTACTGCCTTAGTTACAACCACGACAGATAAAAGCAGCGGTTGTCCTTAGTGGCTCTGACCATGGCTCTTCTCATTTCTCCATTTTCTTTTTCTTTTTCTTTGGTGTGGGTACAAGAAAGAAGAGTCACAAAAAAGTTTGAATATCCGTGTGTCCATTCCACTCCAACTTAGATTCCCTAAACCACTTTTCATGCTGTGCTCAACACTTATATAATCACAAAGACATTAACAAATAGAAACTCACTTAACACAGCACCAAAAGAAAATGACCTTCCCAGTGGTTGATGAAGAACACTGGTGGTTCTGGGTAGTCAATTAAAGCCTAATATAAAGTCTTTACCCAGGAGACATAACTGCATAGCTGTTCTGCTAGGTGCTAAGGGAGTCTTTCCTGTTTTTCCTTTTGGTTTGTTTGTTTAGGTTAATCAGCAGTTTCTTTGAAATCACTAATGGTTAAAAAAAAATAGAACAACACAAACTTGTTAAGTGGCTAGCACAGGTGGGAAGTCATGTTGACATGCTAGTGGGTGACTGTGAGATTGGTCAGCCCCTGGGTTTGCCTTGCAGATCTCTCACGATGTTTTTTTTTTTTTTTTTTTTATTATTATTAAGATTCATGGTTGCTACCCTTGCACAGAGCTACTCTGTTCTGAGTATGCATTTAAAAAGCCCCTGATTCTGGGTAATGCCAATAAGCTCTAGGAGGGTGCTTTGTCAATTTCTTTCCTTTCATCAATAGATTAGCTAGCACATGGGAACACATCCTTCTAAGATTCTAAGACTGGGACTCAAAGCTTGAACATCACCCAAGGGTACCAGGGAATCCGAAAACCCCCAAAACTATATGTATATGGTTCTATATGAGCTTGTCTTTGAGCCTCTTTGTGGCCATGGAGTCTTTAAATTTTTTATTTTTTACTTTCTCTTTTTCTATCTGTCTCTGTCTCTGACTCTGTCTCTATGTCTCTCTCTCTCTCTCTCTCTCTCTCTCTCTCTCTCTCTCTCTCTGTTGTGTGTGCATTTTTTATGTGTGGTGTGTGTGTGTACACATTTGCATGATCAAAGCTCAAAGCTAAATGTCTTCAATTTTTCTACACCTTGATTTTTGAGGCAGAGTCTCTCACCAAACATGAACTAGACAGACTGGTGACCAATAAACCTCAGGGTCCCCCTGTTTCTAAGCTCCTACCCCCAGGCTGATGTTATAAGCATGCGCTATCATGCTGGGCATCTTACATAGTCTAGGGACTCACATCCAAGTTCCCAAGTTTTGAGCAGGCACTTCACTGACTGAGTCATCTCTTCAGTCCCTGGAGACTATAATTTTCATTATCTTCTTAAAGTGGGCTGTGATGTAAAAAGGTTGAAACCCCCTACAAAACAGTGGGATTATTAACTCCCCCTTTTCCTCCCTTCAGTCCTGGACTGTACTTTGGTTCCTGGTCATGTTCTAAGTAACATAAAAAAGCAGCTCTCTTAAAAAAGGTCTCTGACCTTACCTTTAAGCTTCTAACAGATTTTTTAGCTACCAGGTTTGTTTGTTTGTTTATAAGATTGGTTGCCTGCATGTGAATTTGTGCACCACACACATGGTGGACAGAAGAGGATGTAGGATACCCAGATCCCCTGAGACTGGAGTTTCAGATGGTTGTGAGCTGCCATTCTGGTGCTAGGAATCAAACCTGTGTCTCCTACAAGAGCAATAAGTGCCCTTAACTACTGAGCTATCTCTCTGAGTTCTCTATCTGGTAAGTTGTGTGTGCCTGTCTCTAACAAGCAGAAGAGTAAATGGGAAGTTGAACCATCCCGTGGCGGGCTGCTCTACAAGCTTACCCAGAGGCAAATGGCTCCCAGGTATCCTCACCAGTCTTTCTGAACACTTTCACAGCCACGTTGACAGCAGGGCTGCCTCGAACAGCATCCAGGACTTTGACCATCAGAGGACACTTGGGTTTTCCAGCACCCTGGGCATAGAGAAAACAAGAGAAATGTCAGTGAAATGGGTCAGAGTAAATGGGCTTGTTCTTTCCAGTGATAGAATCTGGAACAAAACCAAAAGTACATGCTGATCCTATTACGATAACATAAGTGTTGACAATTAACAAGCTTCTTTATCCCGTATAACATAGACAGCATTGTTCCCAAAGCAAGAACACTTTCTGCCCCCAGATGCACTGCTGTGCACCAGGGATGTGAATAATGAATTTTCAAAGGGAATAAGGGCCTCTGAGAACCGTTGCTCTGTTTGCCTCTCCATCTGAATGGAGTCACTGAAAAGGTGTGTGTGCAAAAAACAGAATGGACTTTTTCTTGAGATCATTTTAATCAGCTGTTGCTATAGTAATTCCCTCTGGTTGTAAAATGACCCCCACACACTTCCTGACTCTTTTAGTTATACTGATTAACTCTTTTAAAGGACTTCATCAGAGGCTGAAATAGAGTGTTGGCCAAAAAAAGACAAAGAAAGATCAATAATACATTTTGATTAGCTAAAGAACTAAAATATAACCATATACTAGGTAAATTAAATATATTAAAGATTTTATGAGAAGTCAATATTAGCAGCCCCACTGATAATATCTTTTTTTTTCTACTGCTAGAAACTGAACAGAAGGCTTTCCACACACTAGACCACTAAACTATACATCCAGCCCTTTTATATCTTTATTTCTATGTTTATTTCATATCTTTATTATTTAAAGACACCAGAGACTGAGCATTACAGACTCAATGCACTAAAGCAACAGGAAGAAGAGCCGGGGGAACCCTAGCTCTTCTTTTTAGAGTTTAATGGTAAATAAACTCTGGGTACCCTTGTCTTAGTAACACAGCTACTTCCTAAAGCTGGAGAAAGGCACTTCTTCATTTAAGGTCCAACTGCCATGTCTGGATCGCTCACAGGATCACTCACCCCAGGGCCAGCTTCGGACACGAATACCAGTCCAGCAAGGCAAAGGAGGAACAGGCGAAGGGAAGCCATCCTGTCAGGAGCTAGCGGATCTCTGTGATGGCTTCTCCTGGTGAAGGGGCTTTTATACCCCCTCCTCCCAAGCCAGGATGCTGATCCCTGCCAATCTGACTCCAAACCTGCTGATTCTGATTATTGACTTAGTCAACAAAGGGAGAATAAGTAACCTACACAAATATGAACCTTGTCTAGGGAGATTAGAGCATCGGAACACTAGCTCTACAAAATATTCTTAACTGGTCATTTGACCAGCCAGATCCACACAACAAAACAATCTAAACCAAACAAAAGCAGCCTGCTCATGGGGGCTGAATACACAGGATTTAGGAGATTTTTCCCCTTATCATTTTCTATCCATCTTTCCCAGTTTCTATACACATTTTTACCTTTGATTTTAGATGATAGATATAAATTGTAATGATTTGTTTTATGTTTATTGACACCTGGCTGTCCTGGTTTAACTACAGTGCATCAGAAGATACCACTGTAGTAGGTTACAAGACAAGAAACTCCCTCAGCATAAAACAAACAAACAAACAAAAAACCCCAAACTCTCTTGTAGTCAAAACCAAGCCTTCTAGATGTTTTGCTTTTTGTCTCTGGGTACATGTGTACCAACATTTCTTCTTTTCTAGATGAAGTTCATTCCAACCCCAGGAATAATGGTGTATTTCAGATTGCTCTTTGTGAGACTAACATGATAAGTTTGTACTGAGTCTAATTGGGAATCCAGGAACAGAGTGCACTGGCTGATTTTTGTCAGAAGTGAAATTTCTGGAAGAAAGTAGACGTGGCTGTGAGACGGAGATGCTGTACCTGATAACATCTCTTCATTCTCACTGACCGACAAGTCCAGGAACTACAGATTGGGTGATTCACTAACTAGGTATTGCCTCTTGGGGTGTGTGTATGTGTGCATGTGTGCATGTGCATGTGTGTATGCATGTGTGTGTGTTGTATGTAAATTAAGGCTGTTTTTTTTTTTTTTTACCCTTACATGGATGATATGTAAGAGATACACAGCAGATGTATGTTTTGGACATATGTCAAGGGCAAGTGTAGCCTGTGGCATCTAGAGTTGGGGAGACATTCCCATGGTCGAAAGAAACACATTAGTAGAAGGTCATCAAGAAACCATGAAGGATGCCAGCTTCCAGGGAAACATAGAAGGGACAGGAAGGAATCCCAGATTATGAAAATGTGCAGACACCTCTAGGAGAGAGGGAAACCATCCAAAAGCCACAATGAGTAGAGACAGCCAAGCATGACTCCTTACAGTCCCACAGCTTGGAGGCTCTGGCGCAACCAATCTCAGTTCTGCTACTCAATGGCCTGCTTGCTTCTCAGAATGATTTCCTATCTCAGATATCAGCCCACACATTTGTAAATCAGAAACATAGCGTATCTCTTTGAAGGAGATTTTTCTAAGAACTTTAAATGTGTCACGATATAAAGGCATTTTATAAACCAGAAAACACAAATGTCATATGATTCCATTCAATGTCTGTGCCTAAGGAGAAAATGCTTTCTCCAGAATCTCTTGTGCATCGTCAACCAAGGTTAATGTCATTATTTTTCATTGCTCAGAATGTGAATGAAAGACCTTCTCCATACAGGAATCCTAAACAGTTGAAGGTCCTGTCACTATGCAGGAAATCTTTCCCTATGCATGTCACCTCCATACTCTGCTGACCTCTACACTCTATTGAAACTGTGAATTGCTCTTGTAAACTGATCTTGTAAACTGGCAAAGCTGGGCTGCCATCTGACCACAGGCTCTCTCCACCATTTCTCTAGGATTTTGAAATATTTGCAAAAATTACAAATTGAACTACGTTGCATTAAAACCTGGACTTTGGCTTGTCTCAAGAAAGTGGAAGATGACAACAGTTGGTTTACATCCCCATGAAAATAATCTATGGTGTCCTATGTTGGGACATCTCAGTTTGCAGAGTTTCCTTCCACTGACAATGACATGACTTCTGGTGCTGTCATACTTCAGCGTCTGTTTGCCTGTCTGTTTTTTTTTAATGCACATCCCATATTCTTGATCCATGACAAAGCCCAGCCTCTTTATAAACTTGTTAAGATTACTGGTCTTCCAAAAGCATTATTTTCTTTTGCCAGATAAACATGCTTACCTCTTTGAGAGATTCTTCTTCAGACACAGGACCTGGAACCCTCTCTCCCTAGGACTTTGTCACCTGGCTTCCTCCCACTGCCCAGTGTTTCTCTTCCAATGTGATGGACTGAAGCAGACACACATTCCAGGTGATTAAAGTGGACACACATTCCAGATAAGGTCATGTAAACCCTGAGTACATGTTGAGAAGGCTTTAGTCTCCCTTGACAAATGTGCTCTGCAGACAGTGTTGTACAGCTCTGAGTGCATCCATAACTGTCATCACTGTGCCCTCACCCAGTCCTGTGTCTAATACAACCATAGAGCATTCATCATAATGATCTATGTTCATCTATTAGTTTTATTTAGTTTTTGGTTTGCTGTTTAGGGACAGAATCTCATTTTGTAGCTTTGGCTGGCCTGGAGCTCACTACGTAGACCAGGTTAACCTTGAACTCACAGAGATCCTTTCAACTCTGTCTTTTATAAATGTTAATCTAAGGACAGGATCTCAAATTTATCTCTGGCCATAACATACTGGTAGTTCTGACCAACCAGTGAGTTAGAGCACCCTCAGGTCTTTGATTTGCTTGTGTTTTAGTCCTACATCGGCCTAGAAACCAATATTTTTAACTGTAATTTGAAAGAGACAAGAACGTGAGGAAAAAGTGAGGTGCTTTGAAGCACCGAGAGGATGTTGAGCAAGATGGAAAACTACTGATGACCCTTACAGAGACAGAGTTAGGACATGTTTGAACAGAGGCCGCGCGATCAGCAGGTAGACTGTCTGGAGTCTGAGTCAAAGGTCGGGCAGTATTTTATGTGATGGATCAGGACAGAGGGAAAAACCTACAAAGCAAGAAAACATTGTCCAAGACATGGGTGTGTGTGTGCGATAAAGGGAAGTTACCCCCCTAGAGAAGCCCAGTGCTCTTTGCCTGAGAGTCACTTTGTGCTGTGAACAGGTCTCCTGGATAAACAGACTTTTCTAAAGAAAGGAAGGTGTGCTTTCGCATGTTGAGTTGAATTTGTAAAAATTCTTCTCAGAGGATGGTTACAGGAATCCATGAAGATGGTGGATTTGTGTCAAAATTTGCCATCTTCCTGGAGCCTCTGCTGAAGACATTGCCTGTGTGGGGGAAATACTAACACAGCTACCTAGAGAACACAAGGGCTTTGGGAGTAGTGTCTAAGTTAGAAGGCGGTGTCTTTTCTTAGCCCTTTACTGGTTTTCTTTACATCCTGGCTGCAGTGCTGTAGCTTACATGTTTCACTAGGTCGATGAGAGACTGAGTTACTGACAACATCTCTCTCCCTACTACCAAATACATGGTAGTTAATGAACAACCCTGACTGGCTCTTGATTTGAGAGTCTTTGCCCTTCTCCCTTAAAATGTACAACCTCATTTAATACATCTTTTCAACTCCTAAACAATTTCTTGATTTGTTTTCTGAAGGCCCAAACAAACACCTAGCCAGCAGTCTGTTGGCCCTGGAATGCTTGCTAAAGCTATTGCAATAAGCTGATTAGCAACCAAGGAACTTGGTGGGCCAAAGGTTTTTGCAGCACCTCCTGGTGAGTTAGGAATAGCAGTGTTTGGGGCTCTGGATTCTTGCAGGTCAAAGAATTCGATTTTGTTAGCTCCCCTTGAGGTGGATAAGTCCTGGAGGTTTCATTAATGCTAAGCAAATCATAAAGTCTCATTTTAAAACCATAATACTGATTTAATTAACAGTCAGATTGGTCTTCAGATAACCAAGGGATTGGAGCAAGAGGGTTTCACATGTTTTGTGAGAATGTTTTCTACGTGGAAGAGCCTGGCTAAGATTTCTAACTTCATTGTTGAATATACATTTTATTTTTTGTACTGGACATGTTTGAACCTGCCTTGTCCAGTGTGTCTTTCTTCCCAGGTGTTGAATACATAATGAAAAGGACCTTTTCTTTTCTTCCTTCCTCTATTTTCTAACCATCCAACTTAAGACTAACATTATCTAGGGCATTACCTTTTAGTTTCAGTCTCATGATTGAACTATAGTGGCCATCATAACCGGGAGCAACAATTGAGAACACTCTTATGTAAGAATGTCTCCTGATTCATATCATGCATGCCGCCATATACTATAATGGGGACAACATCACCAAAAGCAGTGGCCTCAGCAGTTTTGCTGTCTTGAACCTGCTCTGTCTCTCTCAGGTGGGTCTTAATTTGTCTATTGTCTGAAGTTCAGATGATTTTAAGACATAATGACTTGGTTTAGTCTGGGTTTACGTTGGTTGCTCTGTTTACACATATTTCAATGACTATATCCATATATAAACATTTGATGTGGCAAGAGTTCTGGCTTCTAGAATTCTCCAAAGATTATCCTATTTTATGTGGATATAGGGAAGGTTCCAGGCCTTCTTGTCAAGTAGATGGGTTTCCTTTGGTTTCTCTCTGTTATTCCTTGAAGTTTTCAGGAAGCTAGTGAGGCCCAACAGGTTTGAGAACACTTGGCTCTTAGACCTGTCTGGCTACAGTTTATAAAGGCTTCAAAGGAGCATGATGCTGCCCAATGGAGAGATGGTACAGATCAGATATCTTTCTCATCTAAACATGTCATTGGCTACTTCATAGCTTAGCCTAGTTTCCAAAGAGACTGCACCGGGCTTAGGTCAACAGGCTAAAATTAAAGATTCGAGTGATCTTTTGTCTGTTCTCACATCTTCCTTAGAATTAGCTGTGTTGGTCTGTGACCATACTCCACCATCAAGGATTCAGGTTTTGATTTTGACCACTGCTGTCCTCTTCTGACATGGGAGGTATGACTGATAAGGAGACATGCGAGCTCGATTAATTAAAAAGAAGTATTTTGGGGCATGTCAATGTGAAACCTTCAGGTTGCCTATAATTTGACTCTTAGGGAAAACATGTTCTTTAAACTGGAAGCAGGTGATGAATGGGCAAGAATTCATGGACAGAAGTGGCTATGGGTGCACGAAGGGGTGAGATCTTTTTTTTACTGTGAAAGTTAACATATCTAAGTATGTATAAAGAAATTGTGCAGGTGACTCTTCTCTTATTCTAGAGTAGAAGTGTATGAGTTCCCAGTTGTTGACTGTGAGGAAAAAATTCATGGTGTAAGTCCCATAGGACATGGAACTGAGGAAAACTCAAAATCTAGGGTTAGGAACTGAGCAGACTCTGACAAAAGCATCAGGGTGTTTTTCTTCTTTCTTGTTATTTTGGGCCTGTGGTTTTGCTCATGTGGCGGCCAGAGGTCAACCTCAAATGTTGTCTCTTACTTTCCATTAACTTTATTTGTTTGTTTGTTTTTTTAAGACAGAATCTCTCACTGGGATCTGAAACTCAGTAATTAGGCTGAGTCGGCTACTGAACCTTCTCCTCCCCAGTGCTGGAATCACAAGTGCTTCCCACGATTGCCTTGCTTTTTACCTGGGTGCTAGGGATTGAACTCAGGTCCTTCGGCTTACATGGTAAGCACTTAATCAACTGTGTTGTTTCCCTGGTGCCAAACAGCATCATTTTAGAAGGTTAAAGAGAGATTTAGAGGAGGGGAAGGCAGTGGAGTACTAGTAGAGCAAGCAGAAAGGGAGAAGTCAGAGCTATTCTAGAGCCTGGAACCTGATGGGCTCTAGATACAAGGGGTTTTTAGATTGTGTGCATCTTCACGTTCCTATACATGTAATAAGAACAATACACATATTCTGAGGCATGTGGAGAATCCTGCTCACTTGAATGTGATGAGCACAGGAACACAGCCAACCCAGGACCCATCTGACAATTAATTTCATGGTCTGGAACAAGAAAACATGGAGAAAAGATTTCCCACTTATATGGAAGGAAGTGAGTCCACTGGTTTTTCTGATTCATATGCTTGGGGGATCCCTAGGGAACATTACCATCTTGAAATTTCTATATGTACTTTAGGGTTTATGAGCTTGTGAGTTTGCCTCTCGGGTTTCTGATGAAACCGGTTCTTTGCCTGCCCAGTGGACCTTGGACATTGCTCAACCTAAGGGAAATAGTAAATTCACCCAGGAGATAGCTGCTGGGCAAGGTGAGCTTGGTTGAATCTGCAGATACTTTGCCTCCAGTAATCCTCACTCTTATAAGGGCAACAGTAGCGGTTTGGGCTGGTGGTGAGCCTTTGACTACAACAGGGAAGGAAGATGCCAACAGACACTGTTAATCTAGACCCAGTGCCAGAGGGACAAGGCGTGAGGAGGAAAATGGAGGGGTCAGTATAATTACTCAGCTTAGAACCAAGGAGGGTTAGAGTGTCTTTGACAGAAAGCCACGAAACAGTGACTCAAGCTGCACTTGAGGCTAGTTACCAAAAGGGTAGCAGTTAGATATTAATTTTTTATGTTAAATTTTATTCTATTATATTACATTTATGGGTATTTTACCTGCATGTATGTTAGTGCACATCATGTGTGCTTCATGCTTGCACAGGCCAGAGGAGGGTGTCAGATCCCTAAACACTGAAGGTACAGGCGGTTGTGAGCTGCCATGTGGGTGCTGGGAGTCACACACAGATCCTCTGGAAGAGCAGCCATTCTCTTAGCTGCTGAGGCAGTTCTGTAAGCCAACGAATTAAGTGAATGTGGTGAGAGTATAGCTCTAGTTAGACGTCCCCGAGGGAATCTCATGCCTTCCTGACAAAAGGGGCCTTGCGTGTCCTGAAAGAGGTAGCGTGGGACAAATGAGTGTGAAATGCAATGTGTAAGCTGATCCAGCTCATCAGTTAGACACGGGAAGCACGTCAGAAGTTTCCAGCTGACTGGACACTAACACTTACAGATTGACCTGACGGAATTGGTCTTCCAGCCAGGCATGTCCCCGCAACTCTGCCTTCTGGTCTTCCCACTAACCTATTCTCGTTAGTGCTCAGACCTTCCCTCTTGTGTTCTTTCCAGTGAATTCCAGACAACTGCAATGCCACTGTCTGTACACTTCCTCCTCAACCAGTGTGCTGAGCCGGCCGACTACTGCTCCCTCTTACCTGGGCCAGGATGTCTGCTGGGAGTGGTGCTTTTCTGAAGCATTCTTCAGTTCCCTCCTCAGAATGCTCAACCCTCCTGGTTGGGCTGTGTTAGCTTTCCAGCCTCTGCCACACTGTCAGGTGTTTGAGTGACTCTCTCCCCTGGCATGCTTTATTCTCTGTTCTTTTCCTACCCTTGGTTCCTACCAATTGAGTATCCATGAAAGGAGACAATGTCTAAGGTTGGCTAAGGGAAAAATGACAAAATCGTCTTGATCCTGCCCTAAGATGATTGGCTTACTCATTCTGTAGTCTCAGTACAGCGATGCAGTTTGTGTGTCTGCATGTATACTGTGTTTACTGTTCCCTGACCTTACAACCTGCCCTTAAAGGTTTACATATTAACCTTGATTTCCTTTATAGACCTCTGTTTAGCATTTTCCTTTACCTTTGTTCTTCATTTAGAAGATAGTCCGATTTTTTTCCAGGTCACCACCTGCAATGCTTAATCGTCATTGCCAACTTAACCAAATTTAGAATCACCATAGAAACATAACCCTGGGTGTGTCTTGAGTTTCCAGAACATCTTTAACAAAGGAGAGATTACCCACTATGAACGTGGGTGACTCCGTACCTCGGGCTCTCGCCCTAGACTGAATAAAAAGGAGAAAACAAACTGAGACTCACCCCACCCCATCTCTGCTTCCTGACTGTGGTTACAACATGAGCAGATTCCTTCTGTCCCTGCTGCCTTGCCTGCGGCACCGTGATGGACTGTGGCTCAAACTGTGAGCCAGAATAAACCCTTTCTCTCCTAATATGCTTCTATTGAGAATTTTACCACAGCCATGAGAAAAGGAGCTAAAAGTCCCTGATCTTTCATATTAGTAGATAACATTGATCTGAGATGGTTTCTTATTGGCTGCTGTTCATGAAAGCTTCACCCTCATTCCTACATCTTCCTGTCCTCTGGCCTATAACATAGCCATCACTTTCCTTCCCAGGGTGACATGTCTCCCTCGGTCTTTCTGTGGTTTTCCCTGTGATCCCCTCACCATCAAAGGCTGGTCCGTCTTGTCACTCTCTTGCCTCGAGCTCACAGTCTACTCTCTAGTTCTTGTCACTAACTCCAAGGTATTCTATCCGTTTCTCACCTTGACCATTTCCCCCCAGAGCTGTTGTCCCAGAGGCGAGTCACTGCTTCTCCTGGCTCTGGCTTGCCGCATGACTCTCCCTGTGCTGATGCTACCATCATGGTCCCCAAATTCAACCTGTCTAAGTTGGAACTTGGCAGTTCCTCATTCCATGAACCCCTCTTGGTCAACTGCTCTTCAGATGGAACTGTCATTGCTCTGTATAGAAAGAACTTAGAACCCCAGGAGTTAGGCTGGAAGTCTCATTTATTGCCAGACTTTTAAAAGTAGTGAAAGGCTATGTGTGTTAGTGCGTGCTGGTAATCCCAGCACGTGCAAGGCAGGTACAGGAAGATCAGGAGTTCAGGGTAAGCCTGGGCTGAATACAGAGACTTTGTCTCAAAACTAAAATGTTTCTTGCCTCCAACGTATTCCTCCCATTCCTTGCCTTGCGTTTCCAGAGCTGTCAGCTGAGTTCCAGTGTTCATTCCTAATCACACAGGCCTTTTCAATTATGCCACAACTGATCTCCTTATGATAATCTATTTTCCATATAATCTTTTCCTATAAGCTGTTGCCAAATTAATCTTCTTAATGCATACCTCTAACTACATCATATCTCTTTACAAAGGCTTTTTCTCACTTCCCTGTGGCCAGCCAAACAAAGCCCAATGTCCTTCACTTGACATTCAGAGGGAGCCATGACTCGACTGTGTTCCGTTCTTGTTTATCGCTATGGTTCTTCAAACACTAACTGAAGGGTGGTGAGGTAGGCGGCTCTTTGGGTATAGGTGCCTGCCACCAAGCTTGATAACTGGGATTCATCCCTGAGAGCTACATGGTGGAAGGAGAGGACAGACTCTCACAGTTGCTCTCTGGCCTCCATATATGCACGGTAGCTAGCGCATACTCACACAGGAAATACAATGTAATAAAAGCAAAACCTGATTGAACTCTGGCAGATTGACTGCTTTGTACATAACCCTTTCTTAGTCACTTTTACCCACACTGTAATTGCCAGAAGAAAAAACATTGGTGAAGTGTTCAGAACAGAATCAGTGATCACTGACAGAAAAGACCAGAGAAGAGAGTGTCTCAGAGGTAAAAACATCAAGTGAACTGAGGCTGGAGAGAGGATGCTGTTGCAGAAAAGAGCATGTACTAGTCTTGCAGAGGTCCCAAGTTTGATCCTCAGGTGGCTCACAGCTACCTGTAACTCTGGCCTCCAGGGTGATCCAAGGCCTTCTGCTGGCCTCTACACATTTATGTGCAGACACCCCCACTCTGACATACACACACATATGTAATTAAAGATGTAAATAAATTTAAAAAATGAGTCTAGTAACATCAGGACCAAAAATTGAGAAGGGAGAGGAAAGATGACTTGGATATTTTCTTTGGCTTGGGGGAGGAGTGGTCAGATAGTGATGCCATTAGCTTATAGTTAGAAATACATTAAGAACGGATCTAGTTTTGGACATGCTGATGTTGCACATTTGTTCCCTCTCCCCCCCACCCCCCCACTCATGTCTAGACAGCAGCTGGAAATGGCAGCCTGGGAGACAGGGCTTGGCAGAAACCAGGCTGCAGATTCACATTTAGTGTCCTAAGCTTGTGGCTTGGATGCCAGTATTCAGAGGTCACTGGTGCATGCTCACAGTAAGAAGGCATTCAGTTCCCCAGGAATCAAGAGAAGTCTGAAAGAAGTTTTTCCCAGACAGAGGTTGGCTGCCTGCAAGTACTCAGTGTCTCTCCTCAGCAGCCCTGCCATTCATGAGAGTTGTTCTTACATTTTCTCTTGGGTGTGTTAGGACCTCCTTCCCTTTACACCTCCATATTCCATGGTACAGCAGGTCTAGACACAGGACATGCACTGCAAATGCTTACTGAGCAATACCATGGTTGAGTGGTGATGCCTCAGACCTAGTACTGGACAGCTCTGACCTTCACAGACAGACAGACAGACAGACAGACAGACACACACACACACACACACACACACACACACACACACACACACAAACACACAGACAGACACACACACAGACACAAATTTAATTATGTTTGAAGAGAAATTTGTCTAACTTTTGGCACCAAGAATACGTTTTGAATCTGGAAGAGAATGCTTCCCCCCTTCTTACCCGCCCCCCATATTCTACGTGACTCTTCTGTGACTTTGAAGTCACATGAGGTATTTCCATCTATTTCATGGCCACACATCCTGGATCAGTTCTCCAAGTGAGAGCCCATGACCAACAATATCTCTATTCTCTGGGAACTGGTTAGAAGTATACATTTGAAGACCCTGCCTTAGAAATGCTGAATCGGGAACTCATGCTGGAGCAATCCTTGTTTTTGATGAACTCTCCAGGATATTTTCATACCTCCAGGGCAGTTTCATACGAAACGTCAAGTTTTGTCAACCATTACGTGCAAAAAGTATTTTTTTTTATTTTCCTGAATGTAATTGTTGTCTTGGGGGTTTCTATCTTTGCCTGCTAACCAAGGCCTTGTCCTGGAAGCTTCTAGCCTCTACACAACCTAACCTGGGCCTGGGATGTTTTCAGCCTCTGAGACTTACTGCTGAATCGTCTTGCTAGTTCTTTCTGAGCTCTGGCTAGCTGTTCAACTCTGCTGTTCTGGCTCAAATTCCTTTTCAAGCTGACTGGTTCAATCTCTCAGCTTCTGAATTGCTCTGCTTGGCCTCAAACTAACTCCAGCAATTAGAAAAATCTTCTGGCTCCTTCTCATTCTTTTGCTTGTTTTGTCTTTACTTGTGTCCAGCTTGTTCTTTCTTCAGTCTATCTCTGTAAAAGTCTCCTGGTAAAACTTCTTCCTTCTCCCTCTGTGTTGCTCTACTCTCCCTCTCATCTCTACCATCCTGCTTTCCACAAACTCTGCTGTATCCGTGTACTATACTCCCTCCTGTACTGTCTGTCTCTCCCTCAAGTAGCTTCCCTTCCTTCTCTTCTCATGCGAGTTGGGCATGTCCTATTCTGTCAAATCTTTCTCTGATCTGTCACTTTGTCACTCATCACATTCAGTCATGGGTGCTTCCTTCTACAAACTAATTTTACCCTTGTTTGGGATTAAAGATGAATACAAAGGGTGTGTCTGTGTTCCAACCAGAAGGATTAGGGCTGAGCCACACCACAACTAAAAACAAGCTCAAATATTCTGTAACAATTGTGTTAGGTTTAACTGCTGCTCCAGAATAAGGCTGCGCCGTGAAATTACAAGTCTGGATTCTTTATAAATGTTGCCATCCATTCACTGGGTAACTTTGACCTAACCTCTTAACCTTTTTATAGATGAGTTTCTCACCCCCTCCCCCACAGAAAATGGTCTTTTGAACCCATTATGTAGTGGCATGTGTTTGTGATTCCAACACTTAGGAGATAGGAGGCAGGATAAGGAGTTCAAGGTCTTGGGCCACATGGAGAGTGAGGCCAGCATGTGTCCTGTGAGGCCTTGAATCAGGAGAAGGAAAGTCAAATTGTTGTCAAGTTATTCTCTATGTCTGTGAACAATGCTGAAGACATTAGCTCCCATAGTGTTAGCAGGATAGTGTTTCAGGGTGAGTGAGGCACACGGTAAAGGTTGGGCCAAGAGGTAGCCATGCAGTTACCTTTAGTTCCTCCAATCTTTCTCTCTTTTTAAAATTTACTGTGTGTGTGTGTGTGTGTGTGTGTGTGTGTGTGTGTGTGTG
>JANHMN010000013.1:63960418-63977678 GCA_030674055.1 Rhabdomys pumilio
TGTGTGTGTGTGTGTGTGTGTGTGTGTGTGTGTGTGTGTGTGATGGTTTGTAGGGTGTGGCCCCATCAGGAGGTGTGGCTTGTTGGAGTAGGTGTGTCACTGTGCACGTGGGCTTTAAGGCCCTCATCCTAGCTGGCTGGAAGTCTTCTCCTAGTGGCCTTCAAATGCATATGTAGAGCTCTCAGCTACTCCTACACCATGCCTGTCTGGACTTTGTCATGCTCCTGCCTCGATGATGATGGCCTGAACCTTTCCACTTGTTAGCCAGACACAGTTAAATGTTATCTTTATAAGAGTTGCCTTGGTCATGGTGTTTGTTCACAGGAGTAAAACCCAAATTGAGACAGTGTGTATGTGCACATATTCACATGTGTACACTCAAGTGTGTATCATGGAGTACATATGTATGTCAGAAGAGAAGTTCAGGAGTCAGTCTTCTCCTTCCATTGTGATTCTGGGGATTTGAACTCAAGTCTTCAGGCTTGACTTCAAGTGCCTTTACCTGCTGAGTCATCTCTCTATTCCCCCCCAACCTCCGCCTTCTCCTCCTCAGAAACAAATGCATGTGGTTAGGTATCTAAGAAGCAAGTAAGGAACCTCCTTGCCTCAGTGAACCAGGTGCCTGAATTCTGAGTTGAGACAGACAAAGCAAATGACTCATGGCCGTGGGGATCCTTTCGAATCTATGCCATCTAACCTGCACTCAAGAAATTCCTGAAGATGATAGGAGCTTAGGAAACCTCTGTGTGTGTGTGTGTGTGTGTGTGTGTGTGTGTGTGTGTACACTTGTATTTATCTTTATGTGGACTGCTGAATTTGATGTCAAATGTCTTTATTTTTCACTTTGTTTATTGAGGCAGAGTTTCTCACTGAACCTGGACCTTGCCAATCTTGGCTATTTTTGCTAGCAAGTTTGTCCTTGAGATTCTGTGTCTCCACCTCCTAAATCCTGGGATTACAGGTTTCTGCTATACCTGCCTGACTTTTATGTGGGTTCTAAGGATCTGAACTCTGGTTCATGTGTTCAAGCAGTGAGTGCCCTTTTCATTAAGCACTTTTTATTTTTTCTGAGACAGAATCTCATGTAGCCCAGACAGGCCTCAAAATCACTATGCATCAAAGAATGACTGAATTCCTGATCCTCTGCCTCCAGAGTTCCGGGTTTATAGATATATGCCACCATGCACATTAAACTATTTATTTATTTTTCATTGAATTTATGTTCACATGTATCATGGCATGGACATGGAGATCAGAGGACAACATGCATGCCTTTGTTCTCTCCCCACACTATGAACATCCTGGGGCTCTAACTCAAATGGCTGGGCTCGGCAGCTAGTGTTCTTTAATCCCTGAGCCATCTTGCCTGCTCATCATGGCACATTTTAATAAGGAGATTGTATGAATCATTGGGACATATATGGATGGATTTTATTTGTCTTGTAGAGGTGGTTGAGCAATATTGATTTACAACTCATCTGGGACTCTTGTGTAAGAGCACAGTTTGAATATTTGGTGGCACTGCTTTTTAAGCCTTCAAAACATCTCCCTCCTTTTTAACGTAAGGACCATAACTGAATCTGTCTCATACTATCCTGACTGGAGGAAGGGTTGCTAGGCAGCAAAACAATGCCTTACCTGAAAGCAAATGTCTACTGGTGGAAAACACAGACTTTGTACCTTTGAAAAAAACAAAAAAATCTTTGTTTAACTATAAGCTTGTCCGGTAGTAGGTCTTTAACTGTGCTATCTTACACAGCCAGGAAGATGAGAGTCCTCTGTTAAACAGTGATGAGAACAGTTTCTGCTTGAAGGCAGGAATGGAAACGCACAGCCCAGATGATGGTCCGACATGATTTATAAATGTTAGTCCAGCCAGGGAGAGGCAAACAGAGAGCCTGGCACAGCTACCACCATTTCTACTTAAGGCTCTTCCCATTCAGTTGTTTCTCAGTGGTTACTTACCAGAGAAAGTTGAAACCCCCTGGCAGTCTAGTGCCAGGACATCAGTTATCACCGGAGACCTATTTTATTTCTGCCCTGACTCCAAATTTTATCAAAATAAATTATGTAAGCTTATTAGAGTTTGTACCTTTTAAAAAAAAAAAACTTTACCAGTAATTACCACTCAGTTTCTGAAGTGTATAGAAATATAAGTAATTATTATGGCACTCGAATGACATACTCATTGAGTATGGTAAGACTCACCTACACAGCAAGATAATTTGTGGAACTAAAGATATCAAATTAGGTCAAGGGGAAAAAGGAGTTTTGGGGTATCTATTAATGTTGTGAAATATGATTTCCCCCCAGTCACCAGCCACACAGAAGAAGAATCGTGAATAATTTGTACCTGGAAAGGATGATTGGAGCTGGGTCTTTCTGTTTGCTGTCAGTTCATTAAAGCACATTTCCAGTGGGTGGGTTTGCACCTCCTGATGACTGTTGGAGGCTGGTGGTTGCATCAGTAACATTAAACTTTGACCCAAGTACGGAGCTTTGATAAATTCAGAAACATTTTGTCAGCCTAGGTGAGTCTGTAAATACGGAACTGGACACCGGGTGTGGGGAGCAGCATTCCATCTGATTAAAGGCACAGAGAGGAGGCCGGCGTTTGAAGGATGGTTCAGTGATTCCAAACACTTTTGTAGGATACAGTGGCTTTTTGTGTCAACAGTTTTCTGTGGGCCTGGGGAAGTGGTTCACTCGGTGAGGTGCTTTCCACTCACAGTGTGAAGACCTGAGTCAGCACCCACTGACAAGGTGGGGATCAGAGACAGATGGTTCCCTAAGGATCGATGGCCAGATGGTCTGGCAGAATCAGTGAGCCCAGGTTCAGCAGAAGCCTCTTTCTCAAAAGTAAGGAAAAGAAAGACTTGTCTTAGTTTGGGTTTCTATTAGAGTTAAAACACCAGGACCAAAGGCAACTTGGGGCAGAAGGGGTTTGTCATTCTTTCATATCACAGTCTGTCATTGAAGGAAGTCAGGGCAGGCACTCAAACAAGTCTGGAACTGAAGCAGAGGCCATGGAAGAAGATGCTCACTGGCTCATCCCTTATGGCTTGCTCAGTCTGCTTTCTTACACACGGCAGGACTACCTGCCAAGAGGTGGCCTGACCACATCAATCAGTAACTAAGAAAATGTACTCCAGATCTGCCTGCAGGCCGATCTTATGAAAGCGTTTTCTTAATTGAGAGTCCCTTTCCGCAAATGACTCTAGCTTGTATCAAATTGACACAAAACTAGCCTGAAAAATGATACTTGCTATTGACCTCTAACCTCCACATGAGTGCATGTGGTGTGTTTGTGTCTGTCTGTCTGTCTGTCTGTCTGTCTGTCTGTCTGTCTGTCTGTCTGTGGTACATGTGTGTATCTCTCTGTGTGTGGTATGTGTGTATCTGTGCAGTATGTGTATGTGTCTGTGCATCTGTGATGTGTGTGTGTGTGTGTGTGTGTGCACATAGGGTGCTTGCTGCACTAGTCTGATGACCTGAATTCTATTTCTGATTCCCCTGAGGAAGCAGAGAATGGACTCTTGAAAGTTGTCCTTTGATCTCCACATGTGTGCTATGGTATTTACTTGCCCCTCTCCCAACACACAAATAACAAGTAGAAATAAGTATATGGCAAGAAATTAAAGTCAATGGTGACTTGAAATGGGTTTGTATTTCATAAATTACACATATGCTTGTGTGCCAGTGTGTACGTGTGTGCACGGATGGACACTTGTGCAACTGAAAAGCAATGATCCATTTCTGAGTTAGTAGCACCTTCAGCTTCCTTCGAATGCTGGGCCAAGCACTGGAAGACCCTTTGCGGCACTTAGTATGTGTCTACTCCAGGTATCCATTGATGCTCAGTAAGAGCAAGATGCTATCTTGGTCCTGATGGAGGATCCCTTGTAGGTTCTTCCTTTTGGTGCCATCTAGGAAAGGATGTTCTGAACAGAGAGCAATGAGTCAAAGCTTGTCTTTTTTTTTTTTCTTTTTTCTTTTGGTTTTTCGAGACAGGGTTTCTCTGTGTAGCCCTGGCTGTCCTGGAACTCACTCTGTAGACCAGGCTGGCCTCAAACTCAGAAATCCGCCTGCCTCTGCCTCCCAAGTGCTGGGATTAAAGGCGTGCGCCACCACGGCCCGGCTAAAGCTTGTCTTGATGGTGAAACACAGCACTAGGTTCTAACAGCAAGGTGAGTTTTATTGCAATCTGCCCTTGAGTAACTAAAACCTGTTGAGTGGGTCAGAAACTGAGCCGACACGATTGTAACCTGGCACACTCAATAAAGAGCATGGCAGGTGATTCAGCCTGAAGCTGCTTCAGTGCTCTTGGGAAACACTGATGTCAGTGTAGGGTTGAAGTCTTGATGAGGGTCTTGTGAAGGAGTAGTTAGTGAGGTTAGAGGAGACGTAGGCAAAGACCCAGAAATGAGGAAAGAACAAGGAAGAAAGGAACATGAAAATGTCCTTTCAAAAGCCTCGCTGCACCCGGACTCCTTCTCTCTCACATCTCCTGTCTATCAGTCAACCTGGAAACTTCGCCTCTTTTTTGACCTGCCTAGTACCTGAGCATCAGTAGATACCTGGAGTAGACACATACTAAGTGCCACAAAGGGCCTTCCAGTGCTTGGCTCAGCATTCAAAGGAATCTGAAGGTGTTACTAACTCAGAAATAGATCACTGCTTTTCAGTTACACAAGTGTCCATGCACACATATGCACATTTGCACACAAACACATTTATAATTTATAAAATACAAAACCATTTCAAGTCACCATTGACTGTCTTTAGATTCACTGCTTGTCTTTTAGCTCTCTGGGTGCACACAGTTTTTCTGGCCATCTCTTCCAGCTTCCTCTGAAAGGTACTTCCTGGTTTTTCCTAGCACTGTTACCCTGTTACCCAAGAGTTTTTGGAGCAGACTCAGAGATTAAGGTACAACCAATGGAAGCATCCAAACTATGCCTGATTAGAAGGAGATATTTCCATCTATTAGTGTTTCTGCAAATTGGTTTGTGCTCATTAGTTTTTGTTGTTTTGATATAAACTTGAGCCACTTGGGAATTGCTTCCACCAGATTGACTTGTAGGCAACTCTGTGTCGGCATTTTATTATTATTAATGATGGGCATGGGAGGGCCTAGCTCATGGTGCACAGTGCCGTCCCTGGACAGATGATCTTGGAGCGTAAAGGAAAGCTGAACGAGCCCCAGAGGACAGGCCCATAAGCATCCTCCTCCATGGTCTCTGCTTCAGTTCCTGCTTTTGGGTTCCCACCTTGAGCTCCTGCCTTGACTTCTCTTGAGACTGGACTAGAACTCATAAGCTAACATCAACCTTTTCCTCCCCAGTTTGGTTTTTGATGGTGTTTTAAGAGGAACCGAAACAGAAGTTGGTGTTTCCATGATGACTTCTTCTGAGCTCTAGAGCTGCTGGGTCAGCAGGGAAGCCAAAGGGAGGGGCTCTTAGAAGACATTCCTCTTAAAACAGAACACATCTTTCATTGGGGACAGTCTCATTAGGAACCACTGCAGCTGTGCCTGTCTTGGAATGCTTGCATCTCTGTTTATCTAGTGTTTCTCTCCTCCACTGACAGACTCATTGTGCTGTTTCCTTGTAGAGAAATGTCTTTAAGTTTCCACTATTCCCACATCTCCCTCTTCCAACTGGAAGGTCTAATAAGATCACGGGCTGGGGCTATGGCTCAGATGGTAGAGTACGTGCCTAGCATACAAGAAGTTCTAGGTTCAATCTCTAGAATAGCATAAAATCAGACATGGTTATTTTAAGTAACTCCAGAACTTGGGAGGTGGAGGCAGGAGGATCAGGAATTCAGGGTCATTGCCAGCTATATAGACAGGAGCCAGAGTGGGATATAGATTGAGACCTTGTTTTAAGGAAGGAAGAAAGAAAGAATGAGACCTGCTGGGTGGTGGTGGCGGCGGCACACGCCTTTAATCCCAGCACTTGGGAGGCAGAGGCAGGTGGATTTCTGAGTTCGAGGCCAGCCTGGTCTACCGAGTGAGTTCCAGGACAGCCAGAACTATACAGAGAAACCCTGTCTCAAACAAACAAACAAACAAACAAACCCCGAGATCACATGCATTCAAGTCCTGCTCTTATGACCTTCCAGGTTTGTGGAAGAAAAGCCCATTTCTCAAAATTTCCCATTTTGCTTCAGCATCAGTGAGGCTGGGTAAGGAGCAGAGGAAATATGGAATTCCTTTTCACCGATTGACAACTGCAGTTCAGAGAGTTGAGCTAGCTTGCATAGATTGATATCTGGCAGGCTCGAGAGATTGGCGTGTGTTAGCTCTTACACCTGTAACCCTGGGCACGAATCTTACAGCTTGGAAACACAGTAGCCGGGCTTGAGCAATTAACCTCTCAAAGCCTCACAGACCTCTGCTGAGGAACCTAGAACACATTGTCTGGCTTCATCCTTTCCTTATACTCAAGTCGTCTTGCTCATGGTGTGGATGGAACAGTCACTGTCCTCCCTTGCTGTCAATAGAAGTCTTTAACTATGGGGAAACCATTGGTAGAAATCGTTAGAATTTTTTATTTTAAAAATACCATCTCAGGGTTACTATTGCTGTTATGAAACACTATTACCAAAAGCAACTTAGGGAAGAAAATATTTATTTGGCTTACATATCCTGAATCATATCCCACTGAGAGAAGCCAAGGCAGGAACCCAAACTTGGCAGAAACCTAGAGGGAGGAACTGGTTAATGGCTTGGTCCTCATGGCTTGCTCAGCCTGCACCCAGGACCATCTACTGGGGTGTCCCCACCCACAGTGAAGTGGGTTCTCCCATATCAATCATTCATCCAGTAAATGCACCCCAGGCTTGCCTAGAGCTCCATTTTATGGAGATATTCCCTCAATTGTGGCTCCCCTTTCTCCAATGACTCTAGTCTGTGTCAAGTTGACATAAAACTAGTCAGCAGAAACATCGGTCGAGAGGGCTGGTGAGCAAATTCAAAAAACTTGCTGCTAAGCTTGATGACCTGAGTGTGGTCCCCAGATCCCACTGACACGGGAGACCTTCTGCAAGCTCTCTGTGACCTCCATAGACATGCTGTGGCATATGCACCCCCTCCCAAGTACACAACACTTAAAATGTAATAAAAATAAAACTCACTCCCCCCACCACAGACAAAGGCCTTTGGAAACCTCTTTGTGGCTGTATATACACAATGACACTAGAAATTCTCAGACTCTATTAGACCTAAGGGAGCTTATGATCAACCGCCATGAAGCCTCAGCTAGCAGAGAAGTGTCACATGAATCATTCTGGAGCACTGTCAGTTACTGATGGCATTTTGGCCACCAGGAAGTTTCTTAATGACTTTCAACCCCATTGTTCCATATCTTATCTAGACTTCTCTGCTGTTGTATAAACACTGCCCCCAAACAAGGTAGGGATCTGCTTATCTCACCTGACAAGCTCTATCTAGATCACAGTCATCACTGAGGAGTCAGGGAAGGAACTCCAGGAAGGAACCTGTAGGTGGGAATTAAAGCAAATCACAGAAGAATGCAGTTTGATAGAAAATTAACCACCCAGAGCATTATCTATGGACGGGTACCAATACTGTTGTACTAATTAACTAAAGATGACCTACATGTAAAAAACACAGCTAGGACTGATGGAGAAGAAGGTTCTAGCATTCTGACAAACCTGACATTGCTCTCCTCTAGGCTTTGATTTCTTCTTGCTACATGTGCTTTTCAGATCACCTCCCTTTTGATGAGTAGCGACGTTTTAGTTTCATTTCTGTTACTCTGATGACATACCTGATAAAAAGCAACTGTAGAGTCAGAGTTTATCTCAGCTCACAATTTCTGGTGACAGCCCATCACTTGGGGGAAGTCATAGGTGCAGGAACTTGAGAGAACTGGTCACATTGATTGAGCCTATTGTCATAAGCAGAGAGAGCAAGGCAGTGGTGGCACACGCCTTTAGTTGCAGCACAGAAG
The DNA here is from genome assembly GCA_030674055.1 of Rhabdomys pumilio. Classification (NCBI taxonomy): domain Eukaryota; kingdom Metazoa; phylum Chordata; class Mammalia; order Rodentia; family Muridae; genus Rhabdomys; species Rhabdomys pumilio. Next base: position 63,968,398 of record JANHMN010000013.1, read on the forward strand.
GCCGAAGGAGGTAGATCTCTGCTAGTTTGAGGTCAGCCTGGTCTACAGAGTGAGTTCCAGGACTCAGAACTCGACACAGAGAAACACTGTCTCAGAAAACGAAACAAAGCAGAGAGAAAGGGTTGCACAAATGCCCGTTACTCAGGTAAGTTTCTCAATTCTTCTGTAACTCTCCTACCCCGAGTAGGAGTGAGCTTCAAGGCAGGTCCTGACTGGAGGGAGAGGACAGTCATGTCTGACATTTTCAACTTTTATCAGCCAGAAAGGAAGAAAGTCCAAGTCCTTGGCGTCTGTGAGAGCAGATTACAGCATAGGCCAGAGCACTTCCATGCTCTGAACACAAAGGTCTTGTTTGAGAAATCTTAAGTCCAACTACACAGCAGCAAATATGATTTCCAGTTGCTGTCAGTCTGGGCTGTGAGAACACATTTGATCTCACAACTATTGTTGGAAATCCTAAATGAGAAATAAATAGGAAATTGCTTTCTTCATTTCCCATTACTTCCTGTTTTTGGCCGCCATTTGTGAAGTGCTGGGACCTGGTTGAGAATGCTCCATAAACAAGCAGGAATTTTGCTGGAGAAATTTTTGGAGAAAAGTGTTGATGTCAGTCATAGAAACATTATACATCATGGATTATACCTGCTCAGTGGAGAATCTGTCACATGCCAGCTAGCATGCAGTCAGTGTTCTGGCTATGAAATTAATCTTTCCATAGAGAGTGTGTTGAGTCCATCCTCAAAGTACCTTTTGGATGGCTTTTTCTGAATCCAACCAGTATTTTTTTGTCACCTTGATGAGTGCTTTGTCCCATGGCTTTGAGGCTGTTCTACAGCTGGATTGAAATGTATGAACACTGTGCTAGGATGCTCTCCATTCTAGGTGTGAATGAATTAGAAACTACGATCGTCAGCATTCACTTCCAGTTAAGAGTAGCAAGAAGCCAGGCAGTGGTGGTGCACGCCTTTAATCCCAGCACTTGGGAGGCAGAGGCAGGCGGATTTCTGAGTTCGAGGCCAGCCTGGTCTACAGAGTGAGTTCCAGGACAACCAGGGCTACACAGAGAAACCCTGTCTCAAAAAAAACAAAAACAAACAAACAAAAAAAAAGTAGCAAGAATTTAGAGGCATCGAAGGAAGGTGGCAGCTATTTCCCCCCTGGAGATTTCTGTAGCTATGGATGGTGGTGGGAAGATGAAGGGTGCCTCTGGGTGTCCCAGACTGGCCTTACTCCCTTCTCACTGCACAGCTCTTCTCTGATTGTTTGTCTAGAATGTGGGCCAACACTTGGCTGTGAGTGTGAAGTGCTTGACATTTTCTACCCAGAAACAGAAGCTTCTCTGTTGCTGTCTGTTTCTGCCTGAAGTGTGTCATGCATATAGTGGCCTTATCTTGGGATGTTGTGGAACCTTTGTGATGTTAGGACCTAGGCAGTGCTAGCTGCTGCAAGCCATCACTGAAGGTTAAGTTCAGCCCCACATCTGAACCTGGGTCTCTGCTTCCTTGTCTAACTGAGTGTGAATACTCCTGCCACACACTGTCCAAAGCCACGCCTTCTCTGCTAGAGTGGACTGTTGGCAGCCTCTGGACTGTGAGCCACAATAAGTCCCTTCTTTAAGTTGCTCTGTCAGATATCTTGTTACAATAATGGAGAAGTTGCTAACACATTGTTTTTCTTTGTGGCTGATATGCTTTTCCTACATCCCAGCCAGCTCAAGTCGGTCCCTGGCTCGTGATTCAGGATGACCCAACACAGCAAGCTTCCTCAGGCTTCCCTCCCCGACTTCCTTTGCCTCCACAGCTCCCTGGATGGTGTCAGCGCTAATCTCTTACCACATTTCTTGGAGCTCAGCTCTACTTTCACAGAATTAATGAAACAATTCTCACCTTAAAGGGAATAAGGATATTTTGAGACAGATATTAGTGTCCATGACATAAACTCAGGTTAAGACATATTCCACTGTAAAATTTATTACTTATAGAACAAAGAAAGTCATCCAGGAAAGCATTTGACAAACATATTCCTAGAGACCATAGGTACGTGGGTTATATCTAAGGGAGAAATTCTGCAATTGGCCTCAGGTGTTATCTCTGAGATTATATTATTAGTTTTGGGATCAGTAGAAGTAAGTGGTCTGGTAAGAATCCACTTTAAATGATTTTTAAAGATTTACTTTATATGTATGAATGTTTTGCCTTCATGTATGTATGTGCATGGCATGGATATCTGGTGCCTTAGGAGGCCAGAAGAGGGCATCGAATTCCCCAGAACTGAATTTATGGACAGCTATGAGCTGTCACAGGACACAGAAAACAAACCTTAAAAGAGCATCAGTGCTTTCACCACCAAGCCCCACCAGCCCCCTAACAATACACTCTAAGCCAGGAGGTGGCTCATGCCTTCAGTCCCAGCACTTGGCAGGCAGAGACAGTCAGATCTCTATGAGTTCAAGGCCAGCCTTGAACAGTCAAGGACAGCCGAGGCTAGACAAAGGAAAGAAACCATGTCACAAACAAATAAACAAAAAACCCAAACAAACAAACAAAACAAAAAAAACCCCACCACTACCACCACCACCAAAATAAATTATTTTGTTTATTTTTTTCCAACAAAATAATTTTAATGAAGAGATGGCTCAGTTGTTAAGAGCTCGGTGATCTTCTAGAAGACCTGAATTCAGTTCCCAGAACCCATGTCAGATGCTCACAATGACTCGTAAGTCCAGCTTCAGGGGATCCAATGCCCTTTTCTAGACTGTGGTTAAGTACACTCATTTTCAAGCCCCCCACACACAAACCACACACACACACACTATTCTAAAAATAAGATAAATCTTTAAAAAAGAACATATATTTTTTAAAACATTTACCCGATATTCACAAGGATGCTGTGTCAGACGCCTGGTTAGGCAATGAATGAATTTTAAGGTACTAAGAACAGTGCGAGATCATGCGTTCTTACCGCAGCGCTTCTAATTGTCCACAGTCAGGGAACTCTGACAGACATGGGGCTTTATGTTTTTCTGGGAACTTCAGTTGGCAATCACAAAGCCCAAACAATCCATACTGCTGGTTCCATGTAGGTAAAACAGGCCTCTTCTTTCTATCAGAAGCAGAGATGGAATGAGACTACTAAATTCACCCCCCAAAAAACATGCAAAGAAGTCTTTCATGGTCTAAGCTGTCATTTCTGGCTCACCATCTATCAAGGTGAGACATTCTCTTGTTATCTTAAAATGCATGTGAACACAGGGGAACATACCCATGCCAACCTCTTGGGAGGGCAGGCATCTCCCTGTCCATCTGTCATTTTTTTCCTTTTCTTCCATTGCTAGAGAGGTGTCTAACTCCTTCTGGTCAGTAAGCTGAGATCTGTCACTGCCTTCCAAGGCTCCTGACACTTGCCTGTTTGGAGGAGGTAGATCCTCTCTGGGACCTCATTCTTGGCCCCGTCTCCGTCTCTGATGGCTGCCTTGTCTTGTCAGAATCTCAATACCGTGACCTGGGGGCATTTGTCACTTTTTGAATTCTACCCCATGGCTGTAAGGGAGTTGTGGCATGTTCTCAGAATCCTTTTGGGACCTTTTACAGGATTAAGGGGATCTGCAGACAAGATGGAAAAAGATTTTTAGAATTCTCAGAAGATTACAGTTTAGAGTGGTGGGAATGGAGCCATACGACCTGAGCTTGGGGATTTGAAATAGATGATCTGAGGGAGAATGAGTCCAGCAGTGGGAAGCTTCTCAGTGCTCCCCAGAGGGGAGAAGGAAAGTAGAGAGTGTGGGAGTGATGAATGAATACAGGCACCAGCATACCTCGCCAGCATGGCTAGGGGCACCGTAAGAGAGTTTACAGTCAAGACCTGAGACTTGGGCAAACCTGAAGGAAGCTCAAGAGAGCAGAACTGTGGACCTTGTAAATGAATCTCATGAGCTCAAATCCCGGATCTGAGTTAAACGGTAAATATTTTCTCGAACCTCGCTTTTCTCGGGCAGTGAGTATAAAATGGGGCTAGTCTGGAGCAGGTGACTGTGGTCATCATTAGCAGACATCATCGGTTACAAAGCACCAGCAAAAAAGGAGTTAAAACCCAGCCTACACATCACCAGAAGATGGTCCCATTTCCTCGGGGGTCTCTAACTACACATGGTGCACACGTTATGGTTCTGGCTCCCAGTTTTGGACCCTGTGTCCTCTTGTTGAAGTGAAGCACACGTCAAAATTAACATCTCTTCCGATGCAGGGGGCACTTGGCGTGTCTCTGGGCGTGAAGGTGCGGCACTTGGCGTTCCTTCTCGTCTCGTTCTCTAGTTGGCAGACCCACGCTGTTACTGCTGTATCCCTGCCCCGGTGGAAGTCAGTGTGGATTAAAGCTCCAAAAAGAAAATGGGACCTCATAGAACCTCATGGTGCAGCAGCTCCATCTTTAAATGCTGACTCATGCCATGAGAACACAGGCTCTTAATGCTGGGCTTAGATATGCGTCTGGAGAGTGGTTTAAACACTGGACCCAGAGAAGAGAAAGTCTGTGTGAACTGATCACACGTCAAGTCTGTAAAAGATGACTGAAATGTCTCCTTTATGAAGAGCTCAAGAAGGAACTTGCTTAAAACAGAAGCAAGTGCGATTTCACTGAGACTCGGAGAAGAATTGCTGTCTCAGAAGCTGAGAACCTGGGGACTGAATTGTCAAGGACAATAGGAATCCTACAGCAGGTGCTTGTCGATGGCAGGCTTTGCTGCATGCAGTTTTAGCTTGCTTCAACTCTTTGGGACCTTGAAACAAATTTTTTGGGGGAGACTACAGAGCATTTCACAGACATTTCTTTATCCAGGGCTGGTACGGCTTCCTGGATAGTTGAAAAACAAGCAGGTGTAGAAGTTGAATTACAGATTCAAGGACAGGCAAGTGGGGTCTCCTTGCACGATGTTTCCCTCCAGTGATCACAGAGTTCCACAAACAGGGTGAAGAACAAAAAAAAAACTTGTTTTGCTCCAAAAGAAAATAAGAACAAAGCCTTTTGAGCCAACAGCAATGATATCCTACCTCTGACCTCTGTAAAATCTGACCCTGCAAACCCCAGAGTTGGCTCTGCCTTGTTAGAGCCTGACCATCCTGCTAAGGTGGAATGCTGCCCAGCCCAGCTTTGACCTTCTCCACTGTAACCTGGTTGCTAGGCGATGGGTAAAGATTAGCTTGTTGTAGTGAATGGAAATTTCTTCCTTGCACTGTTTAGAGAGAGAGAAAAAAATAGTTGGAGGTATTTGAGAAAAAAGCCTTTTCTATGTCTTTGGCTCTTGGATTGTTTTCTGAGATTAATTTTTATTTATTTATTGACTAATTAATTAATTAACTTATTGATTGATTGGTTGGTTGTATGTGTCCAGTGTGCATGTTGGTGCCTAAGGAAGCCAGATGACATTAGATCTCCTGGAACTGGAGCTTGTACACTGCCATGTGCATGCTGGGATCTGAGCAGGAACTGTACCAGGTATCTTACATGCTGAGCCACCTCTGCAACCCCACAGATTATTATTTAAAGGGCCCTTTCAACCTAACAATTTCAGAGAGAGAAACAGGTGATAGACGGTTTCCTGTGGTCCTCAAGTGCTCTCACTCTGGGTTTTTTTTTTTTCTTGTTCCTCTAATTATTTTTTTCTCAAGGAAGAAACATCTGAGAATTCAAGAATTCTAGGAAGACTAGGTATGGTGTCACAGTCTATAATCCCAGTAACTAGGGAGGTGGAGACGCTACAAATTCAAGGCCAGCCTGGGTATGTAGTGAGACCTTGTTACTCTATTCCACTGGAAAAAAAAAAAAAAAAAAAAAAAAGGAAAGGAAAGATGAAAGGCATGGAAGGAAAGAGAGATAGAGACTTGCATAATTGCATAGCCCTTCCACAAACAAGAGGTGTGCACTGTTAGGCTAAGCGTGGTGGCATGGGCCAGTAGGCCTAAGTACATGAAAGACTGAGGTTTGTAGATTACCTGAGCTCAGGAGTTGGACAACACAAGACTGTAAGTCATCCTCCCCTAACTAAAATGTTAACTGTGCAATCTTGTGTGAGAACACGGATACTCATTAAAAATGCTTTCAAATTTGCTGAGTGCGTGAAAATTTTCTCAAGATTATTTTGGGAAAATGTCTACTGACACATGTCTGCTCTCAGCTGGCTTTGGTCCTATTCTGTGAAGTTTAGGGCCATTTAGCAAGAAATGCTTTGTATAAAGTGTTGTGTGTAGGTAGAGACTAAGTTCTTGGCTCGAAGCGCACATAGCTCCGTAAAGCAGACCTAAACAGCACGGACTGTCATGCGCAGAAACACACGGACGGATTTTTGGCAGCCATCTGCTGTATCTGTAAGTGTGAGCAGTTCACTAAGCCGAACGCTGTTTTGTTTGCTTGACATACAAATCCACTCATAAATCAAGAAAAAAACAATTCTTTGGTTCTAGATATCTTCCGATTTGAGTCATGGAAATGCATGTTTGCAAGAACCATATTTTGCCTTTGTTGATTTTATGACTTTGTTGACATAACATTTAATATTTACTTTAGAGCAAGGAAAAGGGGCACTGGGAATACATGGGAAGATCAATAAGATTCAGAGGAGAAAAACGGTGTTAATGTTTAACACTCCCAATGGTTAGCATTGCCTTCAGCCCCTCCCCACCCCCACTCCCCTTGGCTTTCGGAGCCTCTTTCTGAGCTGATCTCTAGGCTGTCTGCTGAGACTGGGATTGCAGTCTAGCTCCACAGCCTCAGGCTAGTCCCTGGAGCTGTCCTGTCCGATGGTGGCTTCTTCACTCACAGTTTCTGCTTTGTCCTCTGTCCCCACCAACACCCGACCTGTGTGTGGTGAGCTCCCACCTGCTGATCCTTCTCCTGTGTATGAAGCCTCCCAATGGTCACTAACCCCTCACCTCCTACAAAGACCTCCTACATGTCCTCTGTCCCTCTGCTTCTGAGGGGTAGGCCATGACAGGGAAATTAAGAGCATATCTTCTGATAGCCTCGTCTTCCTTGACTTCCCTCTTTTTCCTCTTGCTATTCTTCTCACGCCCCTCTGCCTCATACTGAACCCAAGGCCTTATACAACCAGACGATCACTCCAGCACCTCGTGACCCTCAGCCTCCATCTTGTCATTGGTGGCTTCTTCAGCACTAGCCTCCATTTTCAGAATGAGTTCTTTACGACCCCTGCTTCCACTCTTCTGTGGGCAAGGAGTGCCAAGGGTTACACTTCACTCTTTAGATCATGGATGAATGCTCTGCACAGAGTGAGGCACCAACCAATGTTTGGTTAACTGAACACAGCTGTGCTGAAAAAGTGAACATCTGTTCTCAAAATTGCCCCCAAGCAGGCTGTGTTATGTGACTGTCCATCCATGTAATTCTCTTCAATGGCAACATTTAGAAGGTGAGCAAATATGCAGGACTGACCTTCAGAAGGCATTGTGTATTTCACCACCAAGAACGGAACAGGTTTGGTTTGATGTCCATAACTGGGGCTTCTTTTCATAGGCAATTTGTTTTCACAGTGGTTTTCCTTTGCATAGTATGTACATATGTGTGTGTGAGAGAGTCTGTGAGTATATATGTGTGTGTGTGTGTGAGTGTGTCTGTCAGTGTATGTGTGTGTCTGTGCCTGTGTGAGTTTGTGTGTGTATGTATCTGTATTTGTCATTGCGGATGTATGTGTGTGAGTGACTCTGTGTGTGTGTGCACTCAAGTGTGGGAGTGCAGCACTGCATGGCTGTCTGTGTGGAGGTCAAAGAGCAACTTCCCTTAGGTCTCTCCTTCCACTGATGAAGGAAGCTTGAATTCAGTTGTCAGCCTGGTGTGACAAGAAGTTTTACTCTTTGGGCCATGGCTCTGGCCATCAATGTTAAAGCACCTCACGTTATCTGGGAGGCCCATACTGAAGCAAAGGACCCATTTCTGCCAGTTTGCCTTGCTCACCAATCTACCAAATTTCTGACTTCTAGATTGTTTAGTGTTTGACGTTCCCCTTTTCTGCATGCACAGTGCCATCCTGTGGCCACTCTGTGCATAGCACCTATATTATATTTGCTACTGCTAACTGTTTTGGGATAATCCTTTTTTTTCTTCTTTTCTTCCACCAGTGCTGGTGATTAAACACAGTTCTACCAGAGTCCCACCAATGTCTTTCTCTTTCATACGAATTATTTACATATTAGGTGACCGTGTTCATAGCTTACAGTCAACCCAACTCCTGTGGGACTTATCTAGGAAGATATATTTGGAAGCACTTACAACTTTTGTGTTTTGTGCATTTCCCAACTTCTCTCATGGCAGTGCCGCAAGAGTTGTCAACCTACTGTTGTCTCTTGGATCCTATGTAAAACTCAGACAGTGACAGAAGTGGCCATTGGTGGGGCAGGACATGACAAAACTCAGAAAGGTCCAACTCCAGAGGGATTGTAAAAATAAACACCCTTGAGTTATAGTAAGTATCAGTTTCTTTTCTTATTGCTGAGAGCAAATATTTGAGCAGAAGCAACTTAAGGAGGCTCGTGGTTTGAGGTTACAGCCCATGATGGTGAAGGTGGTAGTCGTGGGTGTGGGGGCTTGGAAACGAACACAAGTTTTAGCTATGCTGACAAAAGGTACTTCTTCACTCATATCTCAGAAAGTCAGGAAGTAAGTTGAGACAGGAAACCGGGTCAGGTTTTGCACCCGAAGAGCCACTGCCCAGCAACTGACTTTGTTCCATGAGGCCCAACTGTCCAAAGGTTTCACAACCCACCCCCACCACACACTGTGAGCCGAGCAAGTGTTGAAATACATAAAGAAATTTTACATTCAAATATAACACAATAGAGGCTAAGGCATAATTCGCAAACACAGTTGAAATCCTTCAGCGATAGTTAACTGTTTTTTCCTCTCCCTTAGACAGAGGTCTCATTGCTGCTGGTGCTGGTTGCTATTAGGACTCAGTGGGTGCCAAGTTCTTGTGTCTGAGAACACAGAATGGTACAGACACAGTAACAGCAGAGGCAGGGACAATTGATCAAGAGAGGATCTGCTTCTGTGATGGACGTGGGCTCAAACAAAGACTGTAGTAGCTTCAACGACCACACTGTGCAAAGAATTATAAAATAAATTATCTTTAATATAAGTGTAAACTGGGTTAATCTGGTGGCTATACATTATCCAGCTATTTTCCCAATAACCACACAGAGAGACTCAGATTTATTAAAATTGCCTTGAGCCAAATACCGAGCAATCATTACTCCATTCTAAACCTCCAGGCTGGC
>JANHMN010000013.1:63977688-63988827 GCA_030674055.1 Rhabdomys pumilio
CCCAAGGCTCTGAGAGCCTCACTCTCTGCCTTGTTACTCTGGCTGGTCTTGCAGTGCCAGTTTCCAGGGATGGCTCTGGAGTATCTGGGATCACAGGTGGTGCGTGTATGCCATCAAGCCCATCTTGCATATCTGAATTTTGAACAGGTGCACATGCTTGTCCTATTTCTTTGACTTCGCTCACAGGTTGGTGGGTTTTGTGATCTGGGTAACAGTGACAGTCCATTCTCACCCTCTTATGGGTTTGAATGTCTACAATGTTTCTGAATGTCTACAGTGATAATTTATTTTAGTAAGTGGGGCTACATGATAGGAGATGTGAAGGGTTGTCAAACACGGGAGGCAACATTTGATTAGGACATGGTCGGGCATAAAGAAAGAGATGTCATGGTGTAACCAGGCTCTGTGCTGAAGTCAGGTGTTCTCAAGAGAAATTCAGCTGCTTCCTTCAGCACGCATATCACCACCCCTGTCACTGGCAGAATTAGTGCAGGAGTCCCAGGTGAATCCGACTTCCAGAGAAACAGCAGAAGAAAACCTTTTGTTATACACTTGTCGAAGGAATGGACCCAGGGACACAGAACACTGCCAGGCCCAGAACAGGGAGGCATCTTACAACCCAAATACAATATTTTCTTAACATTTTTTTTTTGTTTCTTTTTTGAGACAAGATTTCTCTGTATAGTCCTGGCTGTCCTCAAAATCACCCTGTAGGAAATGGTGGTTTACGTTTGCAAGGGCATCTGTCCTCCACCAGAAAGAGCCTGCTCAGGATAAGGCCCACCTCTCATGTTGCTGGAGGAGGAATTGATTCCACCAATTTTTGGACAGAACTTCCCTTCACTACCACATCTGTCCCAGTGGTCTGCTCTTGATGTATTTCCCTGCCAGAAATCCACATGGCTTTGCCCCGGCCTGCGGGGATTGGACGAGACCCTAGAGAAGGGGGCGAACGAATGAAAGGACAAGAGACACAAAGAATGAGAGCAAGTCTGAAGTTCTGATCAAGCTCTCAAACTTTAATTTTGGGGGCAGGTTATAAAGACACAGCAAACCAGGAAGTTTGGGTGAGGGTCATTGCTTAGGGCTATCCTACTATGGAATCCTTATTGTCTAAGACAGACCATCCCATTATCATGACCAACTCTCAAGGAAATGCCAGACGTTCTTTAAGTTCCTGGGACCTGAGACTTGTGAACGTCCTTTCTTAACCTTGTACTGACTAGTCTTTCTAGAACAGCAGGTAATTTCCTGGGTTTGGCTCCCGGCATGGCTTTTCTTTTGTGTCAGTCCAAGTCGCTATACAGTTAAACTAACTTTGGCCCAAGGGGGCATCCATAAATTGAGCACTTACATACTGAACTGACACTTGGTTACTAGGTAAAAACAAAGAAGCCTTACATTTTTTTTTTTAACCTCAGCTAGTCACAGGATACCCCTCTGTATGCTAGTGTGCAAGCAAGAGCATCCATTTTACTGATTGTAAATCCTGTTTGCCCATGTTCCCTGGAATTCTCTCATCTTTGCCTGGTTCAAGGCTAGCCCCTCCCCATGCCATGGGTTATTCTTGGAACAAGTGGTTTGCTAAATTTATTTAAAGCTTTGCTCTGAAAAAAAAAAAACACACAAATCCAAATTCTAAACATTTTTTTTCTACTTGATCAATCTAAAGGTTTTTTTTTTTTTTGGTTTTTCGAGACAGGGTTTCTCTGTGTAGTCCTGGCTGTCCTGGAACTCACTCTGTAGACCAGGCTGGCCTTGAACTCAGAAATCCGCCTGCTTCTGCCTCCCAAGTGCTGGGATTAAAGGCGTGCGCCACCACTGCCTGGCGAGTTTTTTTTTTTTTTTTTTTTTGTGTGTGTGTGTGTGTGTGTGTGTGTTTTATACATGCTAATGGACTTATTTTTCCTTTTATTAATACGTATTTCCCTAGAGTCCCAGCATAGAATAATGGTTTCTTTCTGCTGCTGCTGCAGTGACTCATATCATTTGTTGTGAAAAGTAACAAGCAACCAAAACAGTTCTCACTAAACATTGTAGACAAATGTCCTCTCTTTAGGTCAGATGGGGGATCTTTCTCCTTCTCTGGTAAATTATAAGAGATTCCTGTAGTTTCTGGTCAGCATGACCTTCAGTTCCTTAAGAATAAAGCTGCTGGACTAACCAGACAGAAGTATAACCATGGTACTTGCTTAAAATTTAATTTAGATAAATAATATGACCAGTCACAAACTTATGACAATTCAACTGCAGGGTGCTGCCAAAGTGACATGCATTTGCTCAGAACTGTATTATAATATTAGGTGGGCTGGGCATATTAACTACATGTCTAATTTACCACATTTTCAGTTAATCCTGGGTTGATTGGGATAGAATTCCATCCCATGTCAATAGCACAGCATTTAAACCACTGAATGTACAGTAAAAGACTATTCAATGTCAATATTCAACGTAACTACCCTTCTTAGCAATGTTCTTTTTCAAAGAGTCTGAGCAAATCATATTAAATAACAAAGCCCAAGAATCATCTGCCTTCAGGAATGCTTTTTTTTTTTTTTTCCACATAGTAACATTCCTTGTAAAATATCAGTAGGAAGACATGGAGAGCAGTCTCTCTGAAGGAAAATAGCCTTTTTATTAAAATATTTTACATGGATACACACACAAATGCAATCCTCCCAAGGAACAAATGTAAAAACCAATGCAAATCACCGTTTTTGGGAACAAGGAAGATTATACCCTGCACAAAGGGAAGTGGGGCCCCAAACCCACCCAGAGGGAGCTCAAGATTGAGTTTTAAGTTGTTTTTTTTCCACATGGGATGTATTTATAACTTCACACAGCAGTATAATTCCATCTGCACACTTGGTAAAATAACATCAGCTACAAAGAAAATGAGAGAAAATTCCCACAAAGCTTACTTTGTAGAAAGTAAACAACTCCAGATTATAGGAATACGGTGACCTCTGCCCCACACAGCAGACCATGCATGAAATCACTTCATGCACCACGGTTAGGGTGCACCATATAACATCTTTTTTTCACAACACAATGCATGTAAACAACATTTTAAAAAAAGTCTACAAAAATATAAGTGTAGAATTTCATTTTCCTAGCAAAATATCCAGAAATGTGATGCTTTTCAACATTTTTTTTTGGGGGGGGGATGGGAAACATGGATATAAATTATGACTGATACAGGCATAGGTTTTGAAACATTATTTTTTAAAAGCAGACTTTTATTATATAATACTTTCCATATAATACATTCCATTACTGCACAATCCAAACAACAGCTTCCTCAAAGAAACAAGACAAAGAAGTTGAGTGAGATTGGGCCAGTTAGTCAAGGGTTTTATGATAAAATGTTTACTTTATGCATGGCCAGTCTTTTAGATATTAAGGTGATAAAGTCATAATTCAGAATTATGGAACTACTGATTCTTCTTGATATTTGAGTAGTTGTAAAAGAGTGGTTTGTGGACCTCTTGACCCAGAGATACTGGCTTGGGCCCATGTGAGAGGCACTGAGGACATAAGGCAGTCAATGGCAGCTCACAAACTACACCCAACTGTGTGAGTGCAATGTCTGTGGAGCCCATTAGAGGGCACCAGATCCCCTGAGTTGGAATTAGAGGTGGTGTGAGCCACAGTACCTGGACGACAGAAACTGAAGGTTCTCGACAAGAGCAATAATGTGCTCTTAGCCACTTGGTCATCTGCCCAGCTCTAAGTGCACTAACTTGTAGCAAAGAAACAAATATCTGAGGAGGCTTTTCTTAGTAGACTACTATCACGTTACAGAAAAGTAGGAATTTTATCCTGTATTATTACTAGTAGTTGTTGTTGTTATTTGTTTGTTTTGTTTGAGACAGGGTTTTTCTACGTAGCCCTGGCTGTCCTTGTACTCTTTATATAGACTAGGTTGGCCTAGAACCTGGAGAAATTTGCCTGCCTCTTGAGTTCTGGACTAAACGCATGCACCACCACACTTGGCCATTATGGCTTATAAAACTAATTTGAAATGCTCAAAATTTTCATGACCTCTGATAAACAAGGAGAAACTTGAAGTCATTTTTTAAGTTCACAGGACATGTTATGTGCAGAGAAATACACAATATGTATTCTCATCCTGACAATGTTCTAAAATTCTGTCAACTTTACACAATTAAAAAAGGGCTCCAGTGTTTTTTCATTCTTTTTTTTCTGGTCTCCAGTGTACTCAGGGTCCCAGTGCTAAAGTGAACCAGAAACTGAAGTTGAAGGCTTAAGAGTGGAGATGTGTCTCTGGGTAGATGTGCTATTTGGTACCTATAACCTGTGTGGTTCTGTAATATACGGGGTGGACCTGTCCCTGCTGAATACCAACGCATTGTGCAGAGACCCATCTTTCAGGACCAGAGGAACTAGAATCTGCGCTTTAATTTGGCAAGTTCTCGGAAGCCAATTTTACATGTCCCATTTGTGAGTATTGCTTGCACAATGCACTAAAAGGCACTTAGGAACCAGCATCTTAACTCCATCCCCCAATATCACAGAGCATTTCTGAAATACAGCCCTACCGGAGGCATCATGTCTTTGGCATGTTAATGAGTTCTTTCAATGTGCAAGTCTTTGTGTGGCTCATATAACATTAGGGGCGTGGAGACACACACCCAGTGGAAGCTAGTTAAGCTCTGGGCCAGACTGTGGCTGGCTTCTCTTTAAGAGTAAGAATGTTGCACGGTGCTATGCTTGGTGACCCTGGTGGAAGATGTGGTTATAGTAGAATTGGGAGGACCAGATTCCTCTACATCTAAATGGGGCAGGGGGCCCATGCCTCCCACACTAGAGAGCACGGTCTTCCTAGCTTTGATGGAGGTTTCACTGGGAGTCTGGTAACTGGATTGCAGAGTGGAAGCAGGAGTCAGTATTCTTTCTGTCACAGTGACATTCTGTTCTCCTGCTGCCAGAGTGGGCATTGCCACAGTGGGCACTGCCAGAGTGGGCTGTACACCTGAGCTGGGAGCGAGGACGCTCTCTCTTTCCCTCACCATCACATACTGTGCATCTGTCAGATGCTGGGTGACCTCAAGGGGCTTAGGGAGGCCCCCATTAGGTTGGATCACTCGTTCCGTAACTAAGACATTTTCTTCATTGGCATAATGCTGACCCACCAAGGTGGAGGCTGGAGCGTACACCCTCTCTGTCACAATAAGGCTCTGTGGCTGTCTAGGAGGCAGGATCACAGTGCTGGGTGGCACCGCTGAGCCTGTGGTATAGGAAGTTTCTGTCACTATAATATTACCAGAAGCCACAGGATCAGGTGGCGGTACTACCTTCTGACTTTGCCTGGAAGACACAGAGCTTTCAGTGACAATTTCCTGTGTGACTTTCTCTGCATGTGCTCCATGCAGAGGTTTGGGGGCTTGGAAGCCACTGTTAGAGGAGTATGTGCTCTCTGAGTTGGTTGTCACTTGCTCGTAGTGTGAGCCAGAAGCTGCATTCATGCTTGCTTCTCTGACTGGCTTTTGCCTCTGTTCAATGTCCATATCGATCTTTCGACCTAAGCAAACTTCAGCTAGGGTCTTGAATTTAAGCCCCAGGTCATCTAAGGACAAATCATCAAGCTCTCCCTCGATAAAACTGCAACACCCGATGGAGCCTCGGAGAGAGTCCGTGTCTTCCTGAGAGTAAATGAGAAGGCAGTCTTTGGCCATGTGAAGGTCATCTTCCCCAGAGTAGGAAGCTGCTTTCTAAACGAAAATAAGAATGGAGACAGGTCATTACCAGACAAGTTCACTTAAAACCAGGCTTGATATGTATTGATATAATGCATAAACTGAAAAGAAATTGAGTCTAGTTACGAGGAAACATAAGAGAAACACATTGAAGCCATCCTACATCATGGTTGGCTTGTCATCTCACAAAATATTAATATGAAAGATGAAAAAAGGGCGGAGTCCAACTTCAGATCAAAAGTGAACAGTGTTTTAGTAACCCAATTAGACACTGGATAGAAAACGTAATTGCTTTACGAGACTTTCATCATCATGGGACTGATTAGTGTCTAGACGGAAATGCACATTGTACCACTTTTAAGCTTCTTATTTTGTTAGCTGTGCTGTGTGCAGTAGAGAATGTGTACACTGCATTCTAGGCACACATGTGTTTACATGAGTGAGGGACAAAATGGAAAAAAAACAAATGGAAAATAATGCCAAATGTTAACTGGTGGGAATCCATGTAAACAACAGATATGCTTGAAAACTTCTTTTCTCTTTGAGACGCGATTTTATGTATCCCAGGCTGGCCTCAAATTCTATATGCAGCCAAGGATAACCTTGAACTCCTGGATCCTCTTGCCTTAGCCTTTCATGTGCTACGATTACATATATGTGTCTCTACTTCCAGCCATTGATTCTTTGGACAGTCTTATGATAGCTTTGAAATTCTAGTTCTCTTTATTTGGTGTGTGTGTGGGGGGTTGGAGATTGAACATAGAGCCTTAAGCTCCTTTATTGAGTTAAAGTCCTTACCCTTTATACCAGACCTATTTAGATTGTGGTACCCAGCATTCTACCATGTTAACCAGATCCAGCCAGCTGACCATGCTTCTGTTTCCCTTACAGCCTTGCTGATTTCCTGCCTGCTTCTTTCAGTGTCTGACTATAATTGTGAATTTGTCAATTTCCCCAGCAGGTTTTGCTTTAAGGCTTTGGATTTCTGTCATAAAGAACCGACATATGTTGGAGTGTTATGTTTCCGCATGAATTGACTAGTTTCCATTCTTAAATAAAATAAACACTTTTGGTTCTGTCTGGTAATGAACAATATTCTGGGATAAATTTTGTTTAGGTGAGATGCTTATCTCTAGTCCTGGTTTCAATTGCTAATCTCAAGCCATGACATATGATCATCTTTTGTGTCATTTTTTCATGGATTCGTGTGTGTGTGTGTGTGTGTGTGTGTGTGTGTGTGTGTGTGTATGTGTGTGTGAATTCCCTTCAGAGTCACAAGTTTATTATATAAACTACAAAAACGTGGAGCTAGAGCTATGGCTTAGTGCTTGAGAGCAGTTGCTGCTCTTCAGAAGACCCAGGTTTGATTCCCAGCACCCACATGGCAGCACACAACCACATGTACCTCCAGTTCTAGGGTCTGGCCCCCTCTTCTGGCCATTACTGGAAATGCAGACACACACGCAGGCAAAACACCCATACACATAAAATCAATTAAAACAAACAAACAACCCCCCAAAACCAAAAATGCAAGTGGATTTATTCGCCTGAGTGTTTTAGACTATGATCTCTGTGTTTATTCCTCTGAGGGGCTGTATTTTCTGACCCATGGTCACTCATCATAGTCACATGACTTTCTTTGACCAAGGAAATGCAGCTGTGAAGTGGGCAGAGTCTGAAGGAGCCTGTGATGATTAATCTTCATTACTGTCTTGACTGGATTTAGAATTGCCTTGGCAGAACTCCTCTCGGTGTGTCTCTGAGGCAGTTTTCAAAAAGGTTTGAATGGGGAGGGCAGAGTCATCATCGTAAGTATGGGTGGCACCATTCCAAGGGCCGGGGTTCCCAACCAAATTAAAGAAGAGCAGAAGAGAATGAGCTGAGAGGCGGCTTTCACCTCTCTCTCTTCCTGCATGACGACACATGTGACTAGTTGTCTCATGCATCCATTACCATGCCTTCTGTACCATGGTGGTCTGTCATTAACTTCTCAAACCATGAGCCCAAATAAATCTTCCCTCCTTAAGATGTGTTTGTCAGGGGCTGGAGAGATGGCTCAGTGGTTAAGAGCACTGGCTGCCCTTCCAGCGGTCCTGAGTTCAATTCCCAGCAACCACATGGTAGCTCACAACCATCTGTAATCGGATCTGATGCCGTCTTCTGGCATGTCTGAAGACAGCTACAATGTACTCACATAAATAAAATAAATAAATCTTCTAAAACAAAGGAAAAAAGATGTGTTTGTCAGGTGCTTTATCCCAGCAAGGAGACATGTAGCCACCCGAGTCGATGCCTGGCTCTGCCACTGTTATTTCTCCTGGGCCACAGGATGGCAGCTTCCCTGGTTCAACGTACTTTTTTAGTGTGCATCTTACAATGAAGAAGACATGGAGTAGAGCAGGAGCAAACTGAAACATGGTTAAAAACATGAAGAAAAAGAACTATGCAGACTATGGGGCCATTTGGTATCACTGAGTAACTGAGCCAGCCACTGGCTATTTCAATGGGTCCCAACTCTCTCATCGTCTGCAAATACAACTCAAAAAACAAAACAAAACAAAACAAAACACACCATAAAACAGTTAGTGGGGAACTAACTGTATCCCTCACAAAAGCCCACTTAGCCCATTTTGATATAAACAGCTTCCTCCTCTCCATTCACAGAAACCAGCGCTTACCTCTGTGAAGTAACTTCTTAAGAATTCCTCATTCACGGCAACAGCTCCTCCTCGAGCCCCACTCATGTCTCTGGAGGCCCCCGTGGCTCTTGTTGTCCTTATGGTTCCATCGACAGTGATGGCTCCTGCTGTCCCTACATGAGTGTCCCTAACAGTGAGGAGGCTTCTGTGCTCTTCCCATCGGGCATCAACCTCAGACTGCCCTTTGATAACGGAAGCTGAGCTACTGCCTTTCACTGTGCCTTCCTTGAGCGCCGCGCCTCCTACGCCGCCGCCTCTCACTGCTGAGCTCTCTGCATGATCAGTCACTAGAAGCGATGGCACCACCTAGCAGAGAACACAGCTCAGAAATGAATCCGAAGGACAAAGGGCTGATCAGTGAACTTGGCAGGAAGCCGTGAGATAAGTGGATAGAATGAGAGGTGAGCTATTTCCTCCTAAGCAAATTAGGAAAACAGGAGGGGACACATCTACTGGAATCTTGTAAAGGATTTCTTCTTCCAGCTTTAGAGTTGACTACAACCAGAGGACACAAAGCCCAGATTTCTTTATGTGGTCTTGGTTTACCCTCTTAACCAGAACCAACGGCACCCACCTCCTCTTTAGGGTCTTGTGTGACAGTTACAGAACTCTGAAATTTCAGCTGGACACATGGCCATTCAAAATAAGAAGTGTGTTTCCAATCTTCCATTGCTACAAGATAGAGTCTCTTGCCTTCTGGCCATAGAGGACCAAGAAATGCTATCTACACCTTGTAGAAAATGTGCCTACAGAGTCAGTTCATGATGTCGTAGCTGCTTGCTCTAGTGTGAGGATAGGAGCTGGTGTCTGGGAGGAAACCCATCTGTGAGGGAGCAGGAAGAGGGCAGAGTGGGGGCATGTGCTGAAGGACCACCCACATTTCCTCAGTTATTTTTGTCTGTTTGTTTAGTTGTTTGAGAGTGAATCTCTCTGTGTAGTCTAGACTGGTCTTGAATTTGTGATTGTTTTCCATCAGTCTCCTAACTACTGGGGTTACAGGGTTGCACTGCACTTTGAGTCTGGAATGCCCGCACAGGCTCATGTGTCTGACCACTTGGTCTCCAGTTAGTGGGATGCTTTGGAAGATTGTGGAACCATTAGGAGGTGGAGCTTCAGTAAAGGGAGTGGGTCGCTGCAGGGTTTATAATCTGACACCACTCCCTGTCTGCTCTCTGCGGTGTGACCAGCTTCTTCACAATTATGCTACCAAGCCTTCCTTCCATGAGAGATTGTATCTCTCAAGCAGTAAGCCTTTCCTTCCTTAATTCGCTTTGTCAGTTTTTTTTTTTCTGTAGTAATAACTTCATAAGCACCTTGGGAGTTGGAGTTTTCCTCTGTCAGTTGAATATATTGAGAATGGAAGTGAATCCAACCTGGCATTCAAAGGACCATTTAATAATGGGGTGCATTCCCTGTCCTTTGCTCTACACAGTTAGGATCACCTTCTGACTTCTGGCCTGCATTCTCATTAGCACAGGACATACCACAGGACAGTCAAAGCCTTTCCACTCTGCTCTGGCAAGCGAGAGAATATACTGTCGCTTGAACCTGTTGTTTAAGAAAGGCATGTGCATGATATCCTTGCAAGGGATAGGGCTTCTTCCTCACCAGCAGGCACCCGGTCAGTTTTGCAATGGACACCAGTTGGGTCCCTCAGTTTAATTGTGACACCATCAGATCCTACAGATGTAGGCCTCAGTCCTATATACATTGTTGTTTCCTGGATGCCAGGGACTTTAAGAGTTGAGTGCCAGCTCTTAATGTATATATTTCACAACTTAATAGCTGTGGTCAGCCTCTTATGACAAAAACTTTTGCCGACACAGTCTAAGTAAGACACTCATAAAAGAAGCTGATGGTTCACCGCTGTAATCTCTACACTTGGGAGTCCAAGGCAGGAGGACTGCTTTGAGTTCAAGCCTAGTCTGAGTTACAGAGTGAGATTGTTCAAATTCCCCATGTCCCCCAATAAAATCAGACCGGTAGCAGATCAAATCACTGTCTGAAGAACTGACCTTGTCTTCAGGGGGCGCCCCTTCATTATTCCAAGGATGCAGCATCTCTATGGTCCCAGGAATGGGGGTGAAGCCTTTGGCACCCTCTCCACAGTGGCATATCAACAACAGGAGTGGCACCACTGTACAAAGCAAAGTGGAGTCAGAGGTCCATGTACCAGCTAAACCCACGTCATCTAGAATTCACATCTGAGATCTCAAAGCCCACTCTTCACATGTTTGAAACTTCGTTTTTCTGTTTTCTGTCTTTTTCACTCTGATCCAACCTTTCTAACCTTGCTTCAGTTGAATTACACCCAAGCCCAGAGGCAGACAGAATCCTCTGACTCAGAGGTCTTCCTCATGACAGAGAGCCTGTCTCTGGCCCCCAAGCAGAATACTGTGACTGGATGAGGTCATTTAAACCAGTGTCTCCAATTTTTTTGTAAGTCTACTGTCAAAAAAAAAAAAAAAAAAAAAAAAAAAAAAAAAAAAAAAAAAAAAAAAGAAAAGAAAAAAAAAGATATGTGATCAAAAGCAGCCAAGAATGGAGGCACATGCCTGTAATTCTCCCTAGTACTTAGCAATTCTCCCATGCTTGGGAGGCTGAAGCAAGATTGTTGTGAGTTTGAGGCCAGCCTAAGCTACAGAGTGAAACCTTGTCTCTAAAGCTCCATCCAAACAAAACAAAACAAAACAAAACAAAACAAAACAAAACAAAACAAA
>JANHMN010000013.1:63995299-64014655 GCA_030674055.1 Rhabdomys pumilio
AGACACATAGACAGATGTGCACACAGATACACACACGCAGACACACACGACATAGACACTCAGACAGACAAGACATACAAGGCATAGACATGCAGACATACACTTAAAACATAGACACACAGATAGACACACACAAGATATAGACATGCAGACACACAGACAGACAGACACACAAGACACAGACACACAAGAGACACAGACACACTGACAGACACACACGCACAAAACATAAACACACAGACAGACAAAAACACACAAAAGACAGACAGACACACACACACTTCTTATTTTTCATTCTTTGGTCAACTTCAGTCCCACCTCACAACTCACAGATGCATGCCCACTTTCTTCTTACTCAACTCTGTTCTTCTCTCTCTCAACCCATAGAGCCCAGTGTTTGCTGTTCAGCTATTCTTGGTCATGAGGTCATGACACCTGGTCAATATACTAGGCATCACACCATTAAAGAGAACTGATTTCCCCTCTTCCAGCACCTGTCAGATGCCAACAGCTACTTAGTGTGGGGTGGGTTTTTGTACTGACCTTTCCCCCTCCATGTTGGGAAGTTGCTTGGCTTTAGCATGCACACTCCTCGCACATGCTGTTACAGTCTCTGAGAGTTCACATGTGCAAAGGAACACTTTCCTTGAGTCATTGACCACCTATGTCCCTTACAATTATTACTATTTTGGGGACAAAACCATGAAGATCTTCCTTGGCCTGGAACTCACGCTGTACTGGCCTTGAACATTTCATTATCTTTCTGCCTCTCCTTACATGCTATCTTAAGTGGCCAGAGCCACCATGTCCAATAAGCAAGTACTTTCAGTTTATTTTGGTAAAAGGTCACAGTTATTTTTAGAAGCATATTTATTTTTAACAAGCAAAAGTGATTTTTTTCCAAAGGAGAAATTAATAGGCATTTAATGAAGATTAATATTCAGTAATATATTCCATGAGTTTGTTTTTGATAAATGGGGCTATGGAGTGAGTACATGGTCCTGGGCTGGAGAGTTTATGTCAACTTGACACAAGCTAAAGTCATCTGAGAGGAGGGAGCCTCAATTAAGAAAATGCTTCCGTGAGATTGGGCTATAGAAAGCTGGAAGAGCCTTTCTTAACTAGTGATTGATGGAAGAGGCCCAGTCCACAGTGTGTGGTGCCATTCCTGGGCTACTGGTCCTGGATTCTATAAGAAAGCAGACAATGCAAGCCATGGGGAGCTGCCAAGAGGCGGGTGGGGAAGGGAGAGAGAAAGAGAGAAAGGGTGTGAAAGAAGAGAAGGAGAAGGAAGAGGAGGAAGAGAAGAAAAAGAAGGATGAGGGTGAGGATGAGGATGAGGAGGATGAGGAGGAGGAGGAAGGGGAAGAGGAGGAGGAAGAGGAGAAAGAGGAAGAGGAAGAAGAGGAGGAGGAGGAGGGAGAGAAGGATGAGGAGGAAGAGAAAGAGGAGAAGGAGGAAGAGGAGGATGAGAATGAGGAGGATGAGGAGGAAGAAAAAGAGGAGGAGGAGGAAGAGAAAGAGGAGGAGGAGGAGGAGGAGGAAGAGGAGGCACTCACAAGAGGCCAAACTGTCTGGATCATAATCAAAGGAGCCTCTGGTGGAAGGCAAGCCCAGCCACAGAGCTGGAAAGGGCAGGGTAGGTCATGTAGGGACCAAAGGATGCTGGGAGAACCTGGAGGCCAGATCTGCTTTGATTTGTAAAATATGCACCTTAGTCCCTAGTCTCTGTCCGAACCAAACTCAAGGTCCATTCCTTTACTTGGAAATTTCCATTTCCTCCTCCCAAAGTTGACTACCAAGGTCCAGTTATCAAAATATTGAAGTCCAGCAATCAAAAAACTGTTGGCTCACTTAATTAACATGTCCAGTTAAAATCAAACACCTAATGTGGGAGTTAAAATCCAAATCCTAACATGGGATTTCCCTTTTTCTCTTTTTAAACTGACATTTGCCTATGGGCCATGTCTGTCTCCTCTCTGTCCAGAGGCTGTGCTCTGTCTCCTGCCCCCTTCTCCCTTGTTCCCCCCTCTTCTCCCTAGTCCTGTTTCCTGTTCTTGTCTCTTATTCCCTGCCCTTTGTTTTCCTGGAGCAAATAAATCTTTGTGCTGAGAACTTGAACTTGGGGTGTCTTGAGCGGACTCCAAGGCTCCCTTACAAGATTCAAGACATCACATTTGTAATTTTCTCAATCTGTTCTTTCCTATAATAATAATTTTACTTAAAACATTTTGGTCTTTGACACAGAATCTCATTTAGCCCAGGCTAGCTTCACACTGACTATGTAGCCAAGGACCACCCTCAACTCCTGATTCTCCTTCCTGTGTCTCACCACTGCATTTGGTTACTATGGTGCTGGCAGCACTGACCACACGACCCAGGCCATGCTTGCCAGGCAAGCAGTCTGCCGACTGAGCATCATGTCCAGCCAACTTCAGTCTTTTCATCTCCACCTCTCTTGGTGCAAGTAACTGCATCTCGTTTTTGTAGGTGATTCGATTGTCTGTTATTTATGAACTGTTTCTTTCCATATGCATGTGAATTCTGCTTTCCCACCTGGGGTTGTGTATATATTATATATACCATACATACTCTATAATATATATATTCATATAAGTAAACACACACATGAGTTGACTCAAATCTGCAGGTAATTTTTATCTGCAGCTTAATGAAATAGTATTTAAAAGATGTTGCTTTTTATTTTAAAACTAGGTAAGTCTAACAGTCAATTACAGTATATTAATGTTACTCCTTATTTTGTTACATAGGCAAAGATGTTTTAGGATTTTTGTTTAAAAAGTTCTGTGGAGGTTTTGAGAGCCCAATGTATCCACATTCATATTCATTCATTCATTCCCTCCCTCCTCTCTAAGATAGGTTCTCACTTCATAACCCAGGCTGGCCTGGAACTTACAGTGTAGCCTATGCTGCCCTTGAATTTCCAACAGTCCTCCCTTCAAGTGCTGGGGTTATAGGTACAAGTCACTGTATCCAACCAAGTTTTAACTTATTTGGTACTGAGGATTTGAACCCACAGCCTCACACATGCTAGGCAAGCCATCTACCACTGAGCTATTCCCTGAATTTCATATGTTCAGTATGATTACTTGATTCATGTTTGCCTTCACTGATAACCAGGAAGCACAGAAGAGCAGGTTACTTTCTTTCAAACTGCAGCCCTTACACGACAGATTTCTCTCTGAAAGACGAGTGATTGAGCCCTGGCCCATGAGCTCAGGCTGCCTGGGAGTGTGCAATACAAGGTGTGTGCCTGGGATCTGAGTTCCTGATCTGGCTCTGAACTGAAAGCAATCTGAAAGATTGCTTCTTTCCATATGACTTGCACCAGGAAGGATGTTCTTGACCCTGAACAATGCTGGGACCAGTTGATGTCCTTGTAAAGCACCCGTGAGAATATGGGGCTCAAAACATGTTAGTCTCTCCTACAGCCACTGTCCCACCCTGGTGGTGGACACTCACAACTTACCTTGACAAGGGTCACGATCCCTTCATTAGTCTGCGTGTCAGTTTCAATGTGGAAGTAGCCCCCTTCATTTCCCGACGCGAACGTAAAGTTTGCTAGCCAGTTATCGGAGCCGACTTCATCTGCATCTGTCACTTTGATACGCATGACTTCTACATTGTCCTGGTTTTCTTCCACCGTCCCCTCGTACTGCAGAGCACAAGCACAGCTTTTCAGCTTTTCTTGATGCAAGAGTATGTTTTTAGTTGAGATTCAAGAGATAGTAAATCTACTATAGACGGAGTTACCATTTTATTTTCCACCACAGGTATATTGTCATTGACATCCAAAATACGAATCTGCACTTGAGCTTGTTGCACTGGTTTGTCTGTTATCTGCCCGTTACCGTCTCTTGCTTCCACCGTCAAGGAATAGCTGCTGTATTCCTGAAGAACAAGAACAAATGAAGAAGACCCATCTGAGGTGGACATTAACAGCTCCTGAGGAGGCCGTTCGGGTTTTGGTTCACTTTATCTTTAGGAAATGGATTGCGGCCTAGTTCATTCATAAGTAACTTCTGTGGTCATCAACTAATGGTGTGAAGATGCTATTTATAGTTATATACAGTCAGAGCTTTTACAGAGGGGCAGAAAAAGCATGGGGAGATTTTGATAGCCCTCAACTACATCCCCGGGGTAGTCTTAGGAGATGAGTTGTTTGTGTATGCTTCAGCTTGTTCTGCCATGGAGGTGCATGGTTGCTTCTGTTTTGCTCTTATATTTTTTATCTAAGTTAAATGCTAAGTTAGGAAGACTTGGCTTGGGGTCCAGACTAGAAACATGTCTGACAGATGCCAAATGCCAGATGTCTGTCAAAAAATGCCACTCAAAGCACTTAAAAAAAAAAACTCAAACCAATCTGCTTAAAATTTACATCTGATAACACTGCAGTACCCTCAGGATCCTCAATACATTACCTTTCTATACTATAGAAATTCTTGTGTATGTGGCACTTAAAGATTATCTATTTCCCCTTTGATTAAAACATTAGAATTAGGGATTGAAAAGATGGCTCAATGGTTAGGAGTACCGGAAACTTTCTCAGAGGACTCATTTGGTTTCCAGCATCCACAGAACAGCTCACAGCTGTCTTGTAACTGCTGTCCCAGGGGAATCTGACACACCCTTCTGACCTCTGCAAGCACCAGGCATATATGTAGTGCCAGACACATATACAAGCAAAACATCAATATACAGAAAGCTAAAAAAATTGAAATCAAAATAAGATGTTTGAGAGAATAATCTTTCTAGGAAACTACTCAAATTCTCAATATTTTTTTTTTTTTGTTAAAGATTTAAAACAAGACTTTTCTCTATTACGAACATTTTAGTTCTCTTTTTTGTTTTTGAGACTAAGTCTCACTATGTAGCCCTGGCTGGCCTGGAACTCCTAGTTTGGAGGCTAGGTTGGCCTCAAACTCATGGATATCCAGCAGCCTCTGCCTCCAGAGTGCTGGGATTAACAGCCTGTACTAGCAGCATGCCAGGGGTTTATTTTGGAAGTGAGCTTCACCACGTAGCTAAGGATAACCTGGAACTGCCTACATAGAACAGGCTGGCCTTGAGCTTATGGAGACTTTCCTGCTTCTGTGTTCCAACGGCTGGGCCATGTTCCATGTGTGAGTCATATGGCAAAATTGTAGTCTTCATGCCAAGTTTTCCCAATCTGGTGCTAGTCCTATTTCAGTATGAACACAGCGCACCTCAATTTGGGCTGCCCATGTTTTAAGAGCTCGATAGCATACGTTGCTAGTAACTGTTATACTGGGCAGCACATCACTACATAATAAGTCTGAGTTATTCCATGAGTGAGGAATACAGAGCAAATTAAAATTAGAACATAAAAGAAATTGAGGGAGTGGGAAACTAGAGAGGGTTAAGAAAAGAGGGTGACAGGTGACATTAACTTACCTCTCTGTCCAAAGTAAAACTGGTCGTATAGATCTCCCCAGTGTCTTTATTGAGGTAGAACACTGGAGTGTTTGCAGGCTCCTGGGAGACAATTCTGTAGGAGACTTTAGCATTCAGGGTGTCAGGATCATCTGCATCTGTAGCGGTGATTTTCATCACAAGCGTATCTGCCATTAGGGACGAAGGTATTGGAGGTGAGTGCTCTTACAAATCCGTTTCTGTTTATTTTTTTCAGCTGTTTCCTGCAAGGATCTGAGGTTCTTATCAGAATTTCAGTATACCAACTATAAAAAAAGAGATTTCAGATTTGTTTCCAAGTCTGCTGAACTGAGATTGGTCCTTGGGACCACATGATGGGACAAGAGAACTGAACCTCACAGGCTGTTCTCTGGCTTCCATGCATGAAAATAGTAGGGGAAAACAGAAAAAATAGAAATAAATGGAAAGTTGCCATGTAAGGGCCATACTTTGGATCTAACAGCCAAGACTGAGAACCGTTCATGCCCCTGGATGTTTATTCAGGTGCAAACTAATTAGAAGTACAGCTATGCTTTTTTATTATGATTAAAGAGAAATCTCTCTTTTGTGCCTTAGAGTTCTGCATTGAGCAATTTTGTCAGCGTACAGAAAAAATAATATAAATCAGAGGTCAATGACGCCCCACAGTAGCCCAAAGCCAGGAGGCTGCTTGTTTTTGCTCATAAAGTTTTACTAGAACACAGCCCTGTCCATTTTGCATAGTGTCTACAGACAACTTCCCTTTATAGAGCAGGCTTGAACAGTTGCTATGGAGACCTTAACACAACAGTGTGCCAGTCTACCATCTTCTCTGAAAGATCATGATTCTTCAGGACATCATTTTACAGCAATAAAAGAGGTCTGAGCCTGGAATAAAGGGTTCATTATTGTCACACTTCCGGTGAGTGATATTCAACCTTTTCTAAAAATAGAATTTTGTATTTCTGTATATGAGGAATAAATGATCTGGTTGTAAATCCCCACAGCCAAAAAAGAAAAGAAAAGAAACATATTTTGGCTTGGAGAGATGGCTAAGTGGTTAAGAGCACTGGCTGCTCTTGCAGAGGAATCAGGATTGGTTTCTAGCATCCACGGATCAGGTGGTTGTTGGGCCCCATTTCTGCTCTGGTTTGGGCCTTGTGGACAAACCTGAGCCTAGCTCGAGTTTCTGTGGCCTTATGGGAGAACCTAAGCCTGGCTCCAGTTTTGAGACCTGTCTCAGTCACTTCTGTACCGGGGGTGACTCAAGAAGACCGGTGGCCCTGCCTCTGCCCCACTGTTGCTGATGCAGAGCTTTGCCATTGGCCCTGTCAGTCCCCATACCCTCTGACACCCTTCCCTGCCCCCTAAGTCATCTCACCCCACCAAAGCTCCTCCTCCCTACGCTCGGAGTTTATATAAGTGAAAGGCTGATATATTAAAGTTGAGTTCCTGCTTCGACAAGACCCCCGGCCCAGTGTGTTTAATTTGGGCCATCGATACCATCCCGCTCTGCCCCGGAGAGACCCAGTGAGATCGGGATCTCTCTCCTCTTGCCTGGACCTGCTGGCAAGGAGCCGACAGGTGGTGGCTTACAAGCGCCTGTAACTAGTTTCAGGGGATCCGATGCCCTCTTCTGGCCCCCATCTGCACCTGGATGCAGGTGGCTCACACATGGACAAGCACACACACACTAACACACACTAACACAAAGAGCTAAAAGAAGAAATACACTCTTACGTGCTGCACTCAGTTCCTCAATGGCCCCAACAAAGACCTCCTGGGTGAACACTGGCTCGTTGTCATTGATGTCCAAAACTTTGATGCGTAGTTCTAAGGGCTTCTCCAGGTTTTTTCCTCTGGAGTCCAAGGCATAGCCTGTCAGCTAAATTGTGACATGAACATTAACAGATATGCTACAGCAAATCGATTGCTATATAATTGTTTCATAACCATAAAACAAATCATAATTATCACCAGAGAAGAACAACAAATAAAGATACAATTGTTCCTTCTTACCAGAAAAAACGGTGTTTCTTCCCGGTCAAGGATGCTGGTGATGTTCAATTCTCCCGTGTTTCTATCAAAGACGAATATACCGAAAGGTGGCTGTGTAATTCCCTTCCCAGTGTACTTGTAGGTGATCTTTATGCCTTGTTCTTCTGCAAGGTCAGAGTGTATCTAACATAAAAAAAAAACAGAAAAATGCCTCAAGTTAAAACCTTTATAATTTATATGAAAACATTTAATGACAATGTCTTTTTGAAGGAGCTGTGGTACGGAGAGGAGGCAGGTGGCCTGGTGTCATGAAACCGAGTTCTAATCTTGTCTCAGTACACACAAGGGTATTTATTACACTGGTTAGCTGCTTAGCCTCCCTGAGACTGTTTCCTTCCCTTCCCTTCCCTTCCCTTCCCTTCCCTTCCCTTCCCTTCCCTTCCCTTCCCTTCCCTTCCCTTTATTTATTTACTTTATATCCTTGCCACAGGCCTCCCCCTCTCACTCTCCCCACTTCTCTCTTCCCAGTCCCACACTCACAAATCTCTCCCCTCATTACCCACTCCCCTTCTCCTCAAGGAGAAGCCCCTTCCTTGGCTACCACCCCACCCTTGGACATTAAGTTGCAGCAGGATTAAGTACATCCTCTTCTACTGGGGGCCTCCATTTTCTTATCTGTAAAATGGATAATAGGACAGTGCTCACCCTTTAGGAATATTGTGGAATTAAGATACAGTTGGCTATGTCTAGGAGGGGAAGTAGATTTTTTTCTCTTTTTTCCTTGTTGTGCTAGGGTAGAAACCAGGAACTTATGCATGCTAGTGGAGAGCTTTTACTAAGCTACACTCATGGGAAATAGGCTTTATGAGACAGGATTTCACATAGCCCAGGCTAGCCTCCAACTTGATATGCAGCTGAGTATGACCTGAACTCCTGATCCTCCTGTATTTATCTCCCAAGAGCTGGGAGCATATTTTAAACTTGATACATACAGTAAAAACTTAATCAAAAATAACTTTTATAAAATCACCCAACTGCCTGGAAGATATGAACAGGAATCTTCCCAGAGCAGGCTGAACAGCTAGGCACTTTGTCTGCCTGGAATAAATACTTGAGCGAATCACTGTTGTTTCTAACTGCTGTGTCCCCTTCAGTCAGCCTCTTTTTTTCTCCATAAGTGATCTTCTAATCCCTCCCCACGTTTGCATTAACTGTACTTCCCTGTGTGTCTCCCCAGGCTTCTCAATCTCTGTCATCTGCTGTCACACATCACTGAAGACATTGGTCTCTACCTTCCCATCCAGCTCTCCATCCTGAAACCTCAGGATTAATGACACGTTCTTCCCACAGTTTCCCAGCATCCAACAGGGGTGGGGGTGGGGCTTCTGCTGTGAGAGTATTACTTTTAGGGGGCGAGTTTGGAAAGTGAGATAACTTCCTTCGATATTTTGCCTACAGTGTAAAGTATTTTTAAAGGTGTATTTTATATAGAGGGATGGGGTGGGGGAGTTTGTGCATGTGAGTGCAGAGGCGTCAGGTCTCCTGGAGATATAGTTACAGGCAGTTGTGAGCCATGTGAGGTGCTGGGAACCAAACTCAGGCCCTTTAAAAGAGCAGCATGTGCTGAGCCACTGTAGGACAGTGAAAGGCAGCCTGGTTTCTGGTAGAGCACTGGCTGGAAATTGTCAGAGACCCCAGGTGATTCTAGAGGATGGCATGTGTTTCGCCTGGCTCTTGATACGAGGCTCAGCCCTCCATAGATTTGGGTCTTTCAGTCACGTAGGACAATGCCCCTCCACAGGTAAAGGGCATTACTACAGGCCACAGAGCCTCAAGACAAGACAGATCTCCATATTAACGAGATACCTAAAGGCCAGAGGGGTGTAGCCAATTAAACATTTCTTCTCAGACCTTCCTCCTTGCAAAAGGTATTTGACTTCAGACCAGCTCTCAGAAAACGGGGTACAGTTCTCATTATTTTCCTCCATGACAATAAACATCTTGAGATCATGGACTGTTTCTCCACTCGGGGAACAGTGGAGCAGGCCATGTCTACAGAGCCACCATCTAATCTCCCGCAGAAGACCTCTCTGTGTTCCCAGCCACAGAGATCTCCAACCCAAATAAGCCAAGCGAGCAACAGCGACCAAGCCAAGAACTCTCATCCCAGCCAGACACAGCTAGAGCTTCTCTCCCCCTCTCCTCTTCAGCCGCAGGCTAATCCAAGCGCATGCGCATATGCCTCCACTTCTCCACTTCCTTCTCAGTGGTGCCTGGGGGCCCAAGAGCCTGAGAACCTTATGAGCTATCTTCGGCTCCCCCTGGGACCTCAGACTGTGTCCCCTCACCCCTGAGTGGGGTCCAGCGGCTTCACATAGCCTGGGGTGGGGAGAGCACAGACTACTTCCGGTGCCTCTGCCTCTCTGAGCAGCGGCCACCTCGTGAGGGGTGGGCAGATACAGGAACCACATTTTAACCCAGCAAGCCACCTCTCCAGCCCCTTGCCTTTTGTGAAAATTTTACTTTTAACGACTCATGTAATTAAAATGAACAAGAACAGCAAACACTTGTTAAACTTTTAAGGGTCAGTTTGTTTGATGAAAACCTATTGATAGAACTGATGACCGAGATAGCAAAGCCAAGACAGTGGCAGCAAAGCCCAACAAAGACGGCCCCGTTGCTTGTACACACACGGCAAGGTGAAGCTATGGTGAAAGTCTAGGTTTTAAAAGGTTTTTCATAAACAGTGTGGTTGGGGCTGAGGAGATGGCTCAGTGGTTAGGGGCACTGACTGCCCTTCCGGAGGACCTGGGATGGGGTTCCAGCACCCACATGATAGTTCGCAGGTGTCTAACTCCAGTTCCAGGGGTCCAATGCCCTCTTCTGGCTTTCATGGGCACCTGCATGCATGTGGTAAACACACACTCATGTGGGAAAGCACACATACACATAAAATAAAAGTGAAAGACAGTGGTTATGTTTAAAACTAAAAACAACATGGTGCTAGTTAAAGGAAACTATTGTCTGATTCTATAGCTGTAGTTTCCTTATAGAAACCCTTCACATATACGATTGGAAAGTTGAAGATCAACTTTGGATGCAGGTGAGTAGACATTTACATGATGTTTACTGAACAGCCCCTGCACATGCAGGGCACAGGCAGCACTGAGACAAAGCCCCATGTGGAACATCTATGCTAATGAAGGAGGCAGATAACAAGCTAGCAGTGTTTGGCCAATGTCTAGCAGTCAAATATGCCGTAAGCCAAATTCACACAGGATAAAAGGTCAGAGAGAAAAGAGAATGAGGTGGAGAGGAGGTGATACTTGAGCAGAGATGTGATGATGTCATGCATCAAAATTCCCTGCAGAACAGGCTCCAGGAGGAGGGGACAGTGAGTTCCCAGGGTAGAAGGTAGCAGGAGTGATCCGTAACCAGTACAGAGGGTACAGAGAAATAGGGGGTGGGAATCTTGGACAGAGAGAGGCCAAGGCCAGCAGTCCACCGAGCTTCCACAGACCACGTTGCTCTTGCTAACTGCAGACAAAGGGCTTCGTGTGGGTGAGGATTTGGCAAGAGTGAAATTAGGAAGACAGGTGAGAGGCAGAGATGACACGGATTTAAGCATGGGGACTGAAGAGACATGGATGTTTGTTCTGTATTTCAGGGTAAAATGGATAGCAATTGCTGGAGGTTTTTTTTTTTTTTTTTTTTTTAAACTTTCCATTGTGGATAGGAGCAGGGTCCACGAGTTCCATGCTTCCTGAGGAGCTCAGGACTGTTTATGGTTGTTGGAGGAGACAGTGTCTTCTAATGGTGTAGTCACTGTGGACAGTGTAGGAAGAGGGAGCCAGAAGGTGGCAGGGAGGGAAATAATAAACATTAAAGATATGTGTAAAGTTGTTAAAACCTAAAGGATGTTTAGGAAGATGCCAAGCCCGATGACCTGAGTTCAGTCCCCAGAGCACACACAGCAGAGGGAGAGACATTCTCGTGGTTGTTCTCTGAACGCCACATGAGTGTGAGGGTTTCCCACTAAACCAATGTGAAAATAGTAAGTAAACACAGTGGAAAGAAAGAAGGGGAAAAAGAAAGAAAGAGAGAAAGAAGGAAGGAAGAAAGGAAGGAAAACCTAGGCCTGTTCTTCTCAACCTCTCAAATGCTGTGGCCCTTTAACACAGTTCCTCATGTTGTGGTGACCCCCAACCATAAAATTATTTCATTGCTAATTCCCAACTGTAAGTTTGTTACTCTTATAAATCATAATGTAAATATCTGTGCTTTTTCATGGTCTTAGGCCATGCCTATGAAAGGAATCCCATACTACTGACCTAGATGGAATCACAGAGCCAGTCACGGAAATGGTCAGGATATAAAGAGCAGTTTTAAGTAGACCAACAGGTGGGGTTGCGGATCCAGGTTTGTACAGCTAACCCCACTTTAAGATTTGGAACACTCCATGCTGGTACTGCCATGAACTTTATTTGAAAACTGGAGTCCTCCTGTGGGAGGAGAGAGCTGTGAGCCGCT
Organism: Rhabdomys pumilio; assembly: GCA_030674055.1. Taxonomy (NCBI): domain Eukaryota; kingdom Metazoa; phylum Chordata; class Mammalia; order Rodentia; family Muridae; genus Rhabdomys; species Rhabdomys pumilio. The sequence goes on from JANHMN010000013.1 coordinate 64,007,261, forward strand.
AACTCTAGAGGACATGCACACAGGGCTGTCCCAAGCCTAGGAGGACGCATGTCACAGTCACACTTTCTTAGACCTCAGTCTGCCTGTTTTCAATGATATTATTCTCTTTTGAATATTGTAAGGTTTTTTTTATTAGACTAAGATTGACCCAATATCAGATTCCTCAAATTGTAGCTGAATCAAATCCTAAATTCATGTATTATTGATGCTGCGTCTTCTGCATTGTTAAAAGGTAAGTTCTGGTCATTTTCAAATGCATCCTGAATATTCTAAAACTTGCTATGTACATCACCTGATTCTCCTTATATTGGAAAATGGACCTAGTAATTTTCATATGCCACAGCCTCAGCCACCTGTCCAACACACACACCATATTCTTCTGTAACTGGTACCTTGGCAATTGGGTTCTTTCTGGAAAGGTCTTCTCCCTCCCGAAGAGCCACGGGGGCAGTGATCCAGGCCCTCTTCTGACGCACCAAGTGAGTGCGCTTGGGAAACAGTTTACCTTCACTTCTTGTGTTTAAAACCTGTTAATAGAATTACCTTTAGTTATCACATACTTTGGTGAGACACTTCAGTAATTTCCTAAACTTAAAAAATAGTACACACATTAAGGTATTCGTTAAAATAAACCTGATTAAAAAAACAAAATAGCGCAAAACAAGATACATTTTGAAACTTTTAATACATTTACTTAATTTTTATTTTTTGTGCATTGCTACAAGGGTGTCAAATCTCCTGGAACTAGAGTTACAAACAGTTGTGAGCTGCCATGTGGGTGTGGGGACTGAGCCTGGGTCCTCTGAAAGAACAGCCAGTACTCTTAACCACTGAGCCATCTCTTCAGCCTCCGATGCTTCAAAGATTTTTAACCTTCACTTTTACAAAAGAAATGTATGTATTCCGCTAAACCCCACAGGCACTCGAGGAACGGCCTCCCAGCTGTTAAAGTGGCAGCTCTCCATAGAACAGATTTCCAAAGTGAGGCTGTCAAAAGGCAGACAAACGCCCCAGTCTCTCACAGGCTAGAGACAATGCCAGTCAAGGGCTTCCCTTTCCCACTAGCGGACGACTAAGATTCACTTTCTGTGATGACTTTCGGGTTAAAAATATACACCTGTGGGTTCTAGGATTTACTCCTCTGAAACCGCTGATGTAGATTAGAGCCTCTGGGCAGGGTCGTGCATGCTGGGATCCTGCAAATGGCTCCGCACAGCTGGTTCCTCTTCTCTTCTTGTTACACTAAGTAAGCATGTATTTTATTTTAGGATATTTATGCTGTTATTCATTTTTATTTGTTTTTATATGTTTTTTCTTAATATAATATGATTATAATTAAAATATTTTATCAATTACAAATTTTCATGTACTATATTTTGATCATATTTTCCCCCTCCCTCTCTCTTGCTCTCTCTCTGACTCACTCTCATGCTAAGAAACAGATGATTAAAACTTACAATGTAAAGCTGTAGAAGTCCTATCCTTTACTAATTCCTCATCAATAGCTCAGGGAAAACCTTCCAGGATCTCCAAGTTCATACTCACGGGTAAAAAGCTTTCAGCTCATTATGTTGGCCAGGTTGGCTCCAACTGATAGAGACCCACCTGCCAGTGCCTCCTGAGTAATAGGACCAAAGAAATATGAGTAGCAAGCCTGGCAAGGCATTGATTGACTGATTTATAAATAAAATATGTACTGAGCATTCTTTGACGTGTGTTCCTCTGTGCTTGTTTGAATGGAAGGCCCAGCTTTAAGGCAGTGTAGATTTCCAACTGAGTAAGGCACAGTTAATCTGTTCACCAGAAAACTACGGCCCTGGGTTCCCAAGTCCCTCTTAGTGCCTCACCTCCAAGTGAAGTCCATTTCCAAAGTCCAAGCAGATCTGTAAAACAAAATTATAGACATTAAAAATAAGAGTGACTAGCATCAGGCTTTGGGAAAAAAAAAAAACAAGTTGTAATGTTCTCCCTGGCCTTCCAAAAACTAGATTCAGAGGACATAATCTACCGCCTTCTTTGGTCCACAAAGCCTCCTTCAGAGAACAATTAGTAATTAATATATATATATATATTAATATATATGTATCAATATACACACATATATGTGTATATAATGTATATATGTATATACACACATACATACACATGCATATACACATATACACATGCATATACATATATACAATGTATATATGTGTGTGTATATACACATATATACGGGATGGCATATACATGCATATATACATATACATATATATATATGGAAGGGCATGCATGTGCCACAGGATGCAGAGCCTAAGAGACTCTTTCTACCATGTGGGACCTGGGCATTGATCTCAGGTTGTCAGATGTGATAGCAAGTGCCTTTACCTGCTGAGCCATCTTGCTGCCCTGAGAACTAGTATTTTAACAAACAAATAAGTCTGTGAATGTGGCTCAGGGTTAAAGGCAGGTGCTATGCAAACCTGACGACTCTGAAACCCTGTGCTGTAGTGCAAATCTGTAATGGCAGCACTCCTGCAGGGAGATGGGAGGTAGCATCTCGGAGTCACCCAGAAGCTGGGTGCTGGCCTGTCACCTAAAACATAAGAGAAACTGCCTCAGCAAGTGAGGATTGATTCCCAAAATTTGTTCTGACACTCATATGCAAAATGAATAAATAAAAATTAAAAATGAAGTCATTTGCCTCTTGACACCTTAGACCACCTTCAGCCATTTTCTCCCTACCCTGTGGGTCATCTCATGCTCACAGGGGCCTGAGTATCTTTTCTCAGGGCCGTGCAAACATGTGCTCCATTCAGACTACAATAGCTCTGTCTCCCCCTCATGATGCCCCACCATCAGCATCTCGAGCTTCCAAACCCAGGAGTCATGCTGACTTCTGACTGAGTATGACATACTGGACATGAGTCATACTGGACAATGACATCATGTGTTTGTCTGAGACTGAATCTTCAGTCTTCCCTCCCCTTTCCTCAGGCAACACATGTCCTGAGGACTTTTCTAACTTAACCACCAACTGTTTGCTTTGGTTGCCACTCTCGCTCGCCCACAATCATCATCTCTTGAGAATCCCGGTCATTTGGCTAACCTTCCATCATTGTTTCCTAAGGCAAACTAAACATGTTTGTTCTGTGTGCATTGGCTAACCATACTGACTTGGGTTGCTCACATCCCAGAAGATGCACCGTCTCTGTGCCTGCTACCACTGAGTTCTACAGCTCTGCAACCCTCTACCGCTAACTCCAAACTGGAAGTAGTTTGCATGGATTGTCTTCACTTTTCCATTTATTATGAATTCACTGTAATACGTCCTCAGCCTGGATTTCGGCAGCCTTGTTTGTCTTTTCCACACTAGGAAACACAGACCACAGAGTCCGTGTGATGTGGAAACAAGCTTTCTCTGAAATTTATGCTGACAGCCTCTATATTGCCTTGGAGGCTTCCTTATGGAGTCTGCTCTCTCTGTGGATACTTAGCCCCTGCACCCCCTTTTTTTTGCTTCTTGCCTCATCTAAAAGAAATTCAAGGTCAGTTGATATTGTAACTCTAAGGTGAGCGTCTGGGCAGATAGAAAGCTATGGTTGGTATGAGATGTTTCTGGCATCTGAAAACTTGGTCTCCAGTTGGTGGCTGTTTGGTCAGGATTAGGAGGTGTGGCCTTGGTGGAGGAAGTGTGTCAGTGGTTGGGGGTGGGACTCAGACTTTGAGGTTTAGAAAGATGCTGTTTTGAGTTAGCTCTCTGAGCCTCCTGATTGAGGTGTGTGATGTGAGCTGTGAATTGAGCTGTTCTAGTTGCTGCCACCTGCTACCTCCACCTCCTGGATTCGAACCTTGAGTCCCAAGTGAATTCTCTTCTATAATGTGCCTTGATTATGATGTCTTTGCATATAGAAAAGTTAACTTACGGCAGCCTTACACAATTATCTACTGCTTATGTTATTGCTAGATACATTATTTCTTGCGTTTTCTATATTACTTTAAGCAAGATGTGCTCCATAACTTTATATTCTCAGTGACACAGTGACCATGTTGAGATAAGTTTCGCTGGTAAGTACAGGAAAGACTAGTGCCTACATCCAAGATGTCTCAGAGTCACATCAGCCTGGACAGTCTCGAATTGATACTTCCTCTCTGCCTCCTACCAACCAATCTCTCTTTGTGTGTGTACTGCATGTGTGTGTGTATTACGTGTGACGTGTGTGTGTGTGTGTGTGTGTGTGTGTGTGTGTGTGTGTGTGTGAGTATGGTGTGTGTATGTGCATGCTCCAGTGCAGATGCCTGGAGGCCAGAAGAAGGAATCAGAGTCCCTTGGAGCTGGAGTTAGAGGCAGTGCTGGAAACCAAACCCAAGCAGCGAGTACTCTTCCCCTCTTGGGTTATCTCTTCAGTCTCCCATTTTTACTCTTGTCTAGAATCTTGTTGGCCCTAGCAAAAAGGCATACTTACATGTCACTGTCACTGTATTATTCTGACCAAGTTGCATATATTTTACTTGATAAAAGGAAGTGATGTATTACCCAACTCATGTGAGCATTTTTAGTGACTTACTGAAATCTGTTTCCCTAGACGATTTCCTAGAAATACAGATTAGATGGAAACAAGACATACCCAAGTAGGGGAACAGACATCTCATGGGCGAGCAGTCATGACTCACTTTTCTTAGAAGGAACTTAATGAAAGGTAATGTCACATGCAATGCCTGCATGAAAAGTCAGCTTCTATGTATTTAGCCAAACTAAGATTTTTAGATGAACAAGAAAAATCCTTCAAGAGCTTCTTCACTCCATAAAAGTTTAAATGTTTCTACTGCAGGATTTTGTGACTCCTGTAAAAATTGCCCTTCCTGCTAAGGAGCAAAAAGCCAAAACCAATCAACCAAAACAAAACATTTAGCTGCAACGAAGGCCAAATAGCACTGAAAAAATGCAAACAGTATTCTTGTTGTTCTCATTCATTAGAAAGGGTTTCCTGTTTTGAAGCTATTTTGTTACCAGGGACTCTGGGGGACTGGGTTTAGCTGGCTGGCCACTCCTCCTGGCTGACAGGTTCTCTGAAATCTTCTTGCTCCACTGCAGGTGAACTTCCTTCTGAGGGCCTACGATTCCACGGTGAGTTGACATCTCAGACTAGTGTCTTCTACTGAACAGAGGTATAGGAAGTAATCTCAGTGCTGTCTCACCGTCATTGCTTGATGGTGGTGTGATACTTCCACAGAGCTGTCTAGAGAGAGTGAGCTGTATACTCAATGGGAGAGTTTTGAGTTCCATACAGGGCTGATCCAGCATGGCAGGTTGTTCTTTAAATTCAGAGCCTCTCCTCTCTGTGATGGCTAATATTGTCAAGTTGACAGGTTCTATCACCTAGGAGACAAACCTCTGGGAGGGTCTGTGAGTTTCTAGACTGGGTAATTAGGGTGGGATAATCTACCCTCGGTGGCAGCGGCAGGGCAGCGGTTCATTTGTTGTGGTCCCTGACTGAATAAAAGAATGGAGATGAGCTCCAGCATCACCCATCTACCTCCTGCCAGCAAATGCAACATGTAGCCAACATCCTCATTCTCCTGCCTCCAGGACCCATTGGGGATGGGGGCGGGCTGTACTCTCAGACTGTGACTCTCAGTCAACCCACTGTTCTCCTAGGTGTGTGTGTGTGTGTGTGTGTGTGTGTGTGTGTGTGTGTGTTGTTAACAATGAGAAAAGTAACTCCTATTAACTTAGAAGACCATTCTAGAACATGCTCACTCCATCTGTCTAAACATAAAAAATGCTCCAAAATTCTTTGTTTCTCCTTTGGACTATATAGAGGGCCAAATCAAGCATCAGACTGAAGGTCCTTGGCTCTGTTCAAATCCATTCACGAAATGGGTTCAACTTTTGATAAGTTAATAAGTAAATGGAAGCACTGGATGCCACTTGTTTGTTTCTTCTGGTCACATGTCCTCATTTCCTGTCTCTATCTACAGAACTGGAGATCTGGCTCCTGCATAGATCTGAAGAAGGTTTGGAAGGGTTTCTCTGGTTATAGAGTCTTACATGGCTGGCAAAGGTTGAGACTTGGTGATATCAGGAGTCCCATGGTTTTGAAGCACTTCTCTGATAATTTTGATGTGGAGCAGATTTATACTGGAATTTAACGTGCCATTCAGTCTTCTTAAGGTATTCTTTTTTTAATGGAGGGAGGTTAGTCTTTGTATTTCTTACTTTATAGGTAAATGTTACAACTTAGTTAAAAAATTTCCAACTTTGGGGTCAGTGAGATGGCTCAGTGGGTAAAGGTATTTGTTGTGCAAGCCTGCTGACTTGAATTCAATACCTGGAACCATGTAAAAAAGGAAGAAGAAAACTCACTTCATAAAGTGGTTTGCTGACTTCCACATGTGCCATTACATGTGTGCTCTCCTGTAATAATAATCAAAATAAATAAATAAAAAGTTCTTCCAGACATGGTGGCACATGTCTTTTATTCCAGCACTCTGGAGGTTGAGGGAGGTATATCTGTGAGTCTGGGGCTAGCCTGGTATATATAGTGAGTTCCAGGACAGCCAGAGCTACACAGTGAGGTCCTGTACTAGTAAGTAAAAAAAAAAAAAAAAATTAAATAAATGAACAATCTAGCTTCAAACTTCAACTTATAAAAGACCCAGATATGTACATGCTCTCAACAGCTGGCTTAAGTGTATAGCTGGAGTCTTGATGGCTGATAATTTTGAAAAAATCCTCAGTAGCGGAAGAAAGCAGGACTCTGAACTCTGCTTTCATATTTATGAGCTCTGCATTTGAACCCAGTAAATACCTGACGGGTGAGCAGCAAAGTATATGATTGCCATAATCTCCTGCCTGCTCTTCAGATAACAGGTTAGTCTCAAAGTAACTACGATGAGTTCTGGTGAATCACCCACTAAAGTTGGTTAAAACCAGAAGGCTTCTGCCTGGTGCCATTTTACAGACTCAAAATTTTGAAACGTGAATTGAGCCATGCCGTGTTACATCTAACCTGCCCCCATCCTATCCTGCAAGGAAATTTTATTTCCTGAGAAGTTCTTTGTCATTATGCCAGTTCCTAGATAGACAAACCAAAACCTTAAAAAGTCAAGATTAATTTTTATTTATTGTTGATTTTATTAGCATCCCTAAATCATTCTCTAAGAAGCATCTCAGTGGCTAACAGAGGCTGTCCTTCACAGTGTTTCATCTTTTCTACCTCAGTTTTCATCATACAGCGATGTGAACAGTGCTTATCACATGTTGATGGAACCAGAATTACAGTGGAAATGATTTGGCCCCACCTGATCATTTCTGTTCAATAGGTCTGGAGTGGGGCCCAGGAATATGTATTTCTATTCACTTTCTAGGTAATATCTATGCTCCATGTCCTCCAAGGTCAATTTCAAAGG
>JANHMN010000013.1:64014665-64030842 GCA_030674055.1 Rhabdomys pumilio
AAGCTCCATGGGAGGGTGTGAGTGCACCCAAAGACTGCTTTGCACACACATAATTCAGGACTGTGAAGTGTGCAGGGATCAAGTATTCAGTCTATCTGGGCACTGTGTTTAGGCCCCCTCCACCTGGTTAGCACACAAAGCAAGGGGTGTCATGTGCTATTTTATAATATGTGGATGATCTCACTCTGTCCCATTTTCCTCCTGTCCCAGCCCCTTGCTTGTTCCTCTCTTCCCTCCATACTGCCCCAGCCCCTGTGTTTACAACAGACACACTTGCCACCACTCTCCCTTCCTGTTTTGCTTAGGCCTCTTCACTTTCTCTTATAGCCCTGCTTATAAAAACTTTTGTGTTCCACACAAATATAAGTTAAGATTCCATGTGTGAGGGGAGACATGTGATTTCATTGGATGATGGTCTATTTTGCTTACCGTACATAATTATTTCCAGTTTTTTTTCCCCCACAAATTCTCCAGTGCAATTCAGTTGGCTTTGCTGGCTTCTCAAACACAGAAAGAGATCAGCTCATTTGGAAGGACACTTTCTGTGTCCAAGGAATTCACTGAGTTTCTAGGCATATGCAATAAGGATGTCACTCTAGTGACTGTCAGAGGTTAGCTAGGAGATAATAAGGAAGTTTTTACTCCTCCCAAGAGAGACAGGTCCTGACTTCTGTATCCATGAGATTATTATTTACATAACCATACCGACAGTGTTGTAGTTTATAAGTTAGGCACAGAAAGAGATGCATAGCAACTATAATAGGAACAGTTACAATGATATACGACCATGAAAGTTATTTAAATTTTATGAATTGCTTATATCTTGAACTTATGATGGTTTTTCTACCATTACTGACCATGACTAACCAGTAAGAGCTGTGGGGGAAAGTGCACCCACAGAGGGAGAGAGTCTTAATTGTGTGAAAACCATCTGCAAACATGGTTCTGTGGAACTGGCAGAGCAGAAGGCACTTCCTGCTGGGAGGGAGAAGGTGGCAATGGGCATGGCTTTGGAGAAGGCACAGAAAACAAAAGAAAGGAGGAAAGCCACAGATCAAAAGGCACAGAGATTCAGACAAAGTGGGAAGGACCTTCGCTTATCATGAGAGAGCCTTAGAATGAGGGAATCTGCTACTGTTTCTGAAGGATCTTCTGGTATTACAAAAGAGGCAGGAGACAGTCTGAAGATTAAAGGAATAAGCCAGGAGAAATGTAAGGAGAGGAGGGCAGTCCTAAGATAATGGAAATGGACGGATAGGTGAAGGGCCATCTTTTGGCAGTGTCCTTGGCATGGGGATGGCATGAAGAGTCAGAGGAGGACTAAGGCTTAAGGGCAGGTGTCTGGATGGCTGAGGTTTTCAGACTGCAGCTGTGTTAAGCTAAGATGCTGGGAAACTGATTAGGGAACAACAAATATCGAGGGTGCCAGGTCAGTGATACCCAGCCTGGCCACCGGGCGGCTTCCCAACCTTCTTGCTCATGATTCTGGGGTCTGTATCCTCTCAGCTGCTGCCACTGCCACCTACTCCCTTCCCAGCGTCAACTTGTTTGCTGTAAAAAAATGGGGTGATGGGTGGAACCTGCTGGAGCCAAGAGTCACAATAAATTATTCCTTCTGTTCATTGCTTCTGTTGGCATGGTGTTCACAGAATGAAGCTAAGCAATGTGCCTCCCCAAACTACCACTTGGCAAAGAGCCTTTTCTATTAGTTTGGAGACCAAACACTTCCATCCTATCCATCCTTCTGCTTTACATCCTATGTTAAGGCAAGGACCTTCTAGGTCCTCCAAAGGACCTTCAGGCCTGAGCATAGTCCTCTCCACTTAGACCCCTTCCTCTTCCTGCCATTTCATCAACTTATCATTATTCTCCTGTTGTGTCTGGGACACCCAGGGCTGGCATAGTTGCTCCTTCTTTACTGTGTCAATCTCTACTTTTCTGTGTACCCAGTGGAAAGCTAGTCATTCCATTTTGCCATTACAAGGCTGTACGCATCCTGTGGGCAGGATATGTCTGCCTTTGCTACAGACTCCTTGTGTCAAGCACACTGCTTAACACTAAGTGGTTATACATAGCTAATTTTATTTTCTTATAGGCATTTCTTATCTGTGATATAATCCTGGCACCCCAACATTCTGCATTCTAATTATCAAACTTACCTATGTAAAAAAAGCTCAATTGGTTTTAAAGTAAAAATGTTTAATGTCATACAAGGTGTATTTCTGAAATGTAAGCATGAACTAAGTAAGGGCAGGGAGATGTCTTTCATCATCGACAGAGCATATGGTTAAAAAGTGCTTCAAAGCAGCTGAGCTTTGTGGCACCCACAGAGAAAAAACTGTGTTAATGGGAGGCTCAAATACATCTAAAGCTCATTTGTGGCTCTAGGTTTGGGGGAATGGAGAGCTGGCTCTGGGGTTAAGAACACTTCTGTTCTTGCAGAGGACCTGGATTTAGTTCCTAGAGCACAGCGTGGTGTTTCACAGTTGTCTGTAATTCCAGACCCAGAGCACCCAACGCCCTCTTCTGGCCGCTGTGAGTACTGCATGCATGTAGTGTGCTTACAATACACGCAGGCACAACACTTGAACAGTAAATAAATAAATCTTTAGAAGCCAATTTTTAATAGAATTTTGACTGTTTTAAAAAGTATTAATTCAGAGGCCAGAAAGAGCTCAGTAGTTCAGGTATTTGGTGCCAACCCCAGTGTTTTGGGTTTGATCCCTGGAACACATACTATACAAGGAGAGAATGCTTGAAGTGGTTCTCTGACCTTCACATGAACACTGTGGTGTACATGTTTACACATACGAACATACACACAAGTAAATAAAACTATTTTTGAAGAAAAATGTAAAAGTATCAATCCAAATATGGCTATTTAATTAATTAATTAATTTATAGACAGGGTCTAGCTATGTAGTTCAGGCTCATCTGAATTTACAATTCAGGGTAGCCTGGAACTCAAGACCCTATTTCCTTGGTCTCCCAAGTACTGTGAGTGTGGGTGTGTACCTCCATGCCTGGCTCTATTGTGTTTCCCCCATGTAGGCATGGGTGCACTTTCAACTGATTTGGAAAATGTAGACCACTAATCTCATTCTTACACTAGGGTCTACTGGAGTTTCTGTAGAAACATCTTTTCACCTCAGCCTTGAAAACTTGAGTTTGCCTTCAGAGTCCCTCACCATAAGGGAGAATTTAGACTGACAGACTCATTTTTCAGGTAATGTACTTTGACTTAAATTTACAGCTAAAGAAAACTGTTACAATTGGCATTTTCCCATCTATTAATTTTTAGAAACCAAAACACACGAGATATCCTTTTCAAAATTCACAAATAACTGATTATTCTTCTGAGTGCCAAGGTTTAGCATGCAGTTTCAGTTTGTACTTTATTCTTAAATCTGTGCAATTTTGTGGCATACTACGCACAATTATCTAATTGCTGGTCATGTGTGCAGCCCACGTGTTACACTGTAACCCCTAAGAGGAGGTGTTGAAAGGTAATGATTCAGAAACAAAGTTATTGGAAACAACGTCTCTGCAGATTCAGACAAGCCTAGCTGAGGCTGGACCTTACACAGTGTAACTGGTGTCCTCAAAAACCAGGACACAGACACACAGAGGGGGATGACAGCCATAGGAGACAAAAGAGAAGCTGCCATGTGAAGATGGGAGACTCGAGTGGCACACGTGCACAGGGTGCCAGGGACAGTCTCCCAGCTGTCAGATGCTGAAGAGAGGCATAGATGGATGCAGGGACCAGGGCCCCCACTGTCCGGCTATCCCAGCTCTGGAACTGGGAGATGGTAAAGGAACATCTATTAAATACATTACCTCAGGACTATAGGCTGAATTTCAATCAATAACATATAGTTTGATTTTTATTTAAGGCAAAATTGTGGCATGATCTGAAAATTTCTCCTTCTCCTACCTTCCACAGAAGCCTATCCTTAGAATGGCTTAAAATATATACAATGCATTGCATTACAACCCCAAGTATATTAAATAGTCTGAGGTTGTTTTAGAGTTTAAGAACTAAAGATGTTACAGTAACTTCACACTATTTTCGCAGTATTGAAACACTAACTTAGTGTCTACTAAAGTCTATTAGTGATATTTAAAATAAATGGTATTTTGAAATACCAAATATATTAAAACATTGACCCATACTGTGACAATACCACATGTTCTGCTAACATAGTCACACTGCCACAACTTGAGGGAAATGAGAAATCTCAGGTAGAGAACAGTGGGAAGACGCACATATATAAGTCCTCCCATTTGGGAATAAGTTCGTGCACAAGTCCTTGCATTTGGGAATACATGAGTACATAAGTCCCCATATTTGGGAATATATGTGTGCCTAAGTCCCCACATTTGGGAATATATGTGTGTATAAGTCCCTGCATTTCTAGAGACGACCTGAACTCTGTCTGTGGCTAACTTTATAGTGAAGAGCTCCTAGATGAAGAATGCTTGAAACGGAAGACTCTCAGGTTTTATTCAGAACACTTTTTGTTATTTTGACAGAGTTGCACAAATGTAAGGGACATTAAACAGTTACTTTGTGGTGTGCTACGGAGGGGACAAGCCAAGACCACTAACAGCTCCTCAGCAGCACAGTGCTCAACATGTGGGTTCAGCCACTCTCAGCTGAGCACCCTTAACTGTTTGGGACCCACAGGCTTCAGCAGTTTTACAAAACAACATATGTGCACACTTTACTGACAAAGCGTCTCCAATTCAAAACTCCAGCCTGAAATCCTAACTTCGTGGACTCCACCATGCTCAAGAAGTTTAGGATCGGAGAGCATGTTAGGCTGCGATGCACTACCTGTACTCATGACACTCGAAGGAGCCCATGTTTCCACTACTTTCCCTGATACACAGGAGTTTTGTCACAGTCAGTCATATTTAGCCTCTGGTGTTTAGTCTCTAGATTTGTGGATGGCCGGGGTGAAGTACAGACATGTGTCTTCTTGTGCATTCCAGTGACAGCGCTCTCTAGACTGTGGGAGGGATACTGTGGCTCTTGTCCTGTGACCACAGGTAAGACAAAGCTCCCTCAGTGGCTGGAACCGTGGCTTTGAAATTCCAACAGCTCAAATTGGTGTAGGTTTCCTCAACTCTTTTACTCCGTGTACAGTCAAACCATAATGTTCTGAAATAAATCCCTTTTAATGTGTGTTCCTGTGTGTGCGTGTTTGTGTGTACATGTTTGTGTATGCGCTCTCACTTGCACTTGCTCGATTGCGCACGTATATATGTGCGCACGTGAGTTGGTGACTGTGTGTACACTTGTGCAGGTATGGAGGCAGGAAGTTAAACTCATGGACTGTTCCTTAGGCGCCGCCCATTTTGTCTTCAGAGACAGGGTCCTAAGGTTGGAGCTTGCCAGGCAGGCTAGACCAGCCAGCCGTCTAGCCCCAGGGACTCTTCCTGTCTCTGCCTCCTCAGTCCTGGGATTATAAGGGTGCACCTGCATGTGAGCAGTTTACGTGGGTTGTGGGAATCGACCTCACGTCCTCCAGTCTGCAGGGTAAACATTTCAGCAGCTGAGCTCTCTAGTCCTAAATCTTTTTTTTTTTCCTTCTTCTGGAACAGGCTAGAGTAAATGCTGTTATGTGGGGCTGAACTGACCAAACTGGTACAATTTACATTCCTTCCTGTGAAGGACCCACCATTTCCCATCCTTTACACAACACAAATCACCGCCATGAACCTCTTAGAACTGGGAGCAGAATGCTGAAATGCCTACTCTTCTCAGTAGGTCACCACACCCTTTCAGATTGTATCAGGAAAAGCACTATACAGATAGAGAATAGCCTAAGGATTCTGCTCCTTTTTAGAGAACTAGCCCACCACTGCCTAATTAAGTAAACACACGTAAAATGCTAAAATGGAAAGCCTAAACTCACCGTTCCTTCTCAAGTCTATGAATTGGCTTGTTTGCTATATACGTGGAAATTAAATGGAGTTTCTTTTCTTACATGGAGAGAATTTATACTGAACCTTCTAGGCGAGCCAAGGGCTGTTGGATTGGTATTCCCCTTAGCTAGGAAGCAGCAGGAGGGGATGAAGTTAATCCTCGGATCAAAAACAAAGCCCAAGATTATGTCATAGAAATATCTCATGAAAAATGACTTCAACAACATGGGCAAAGCAAAACCAAACAGCATTAAACAGGCTGGACCAGTGGCCTGTAGATTATAAGGTTACCATCCTTGCTACCAAGCTGACTGCGGAAGGCATGGAAATCTTTGGGTTGAATCTACTCATCTTTCTTCTGTGTTTCCTTTAAAAAAACCAAAAAAAACGTATTGTTTTTCTCTACCTGTACCACCCCACGCCAGGATCTCTTTTCTCTTCTCTTTCTCCTACCTTAACTCCTTTCTCTCTCTCTCTCTCTCTCTCTCTCTCTCTCTCTCTCTCTCTCTCTGTCTTTCTGTCTCTCTCTTCTCTTTCTCTCCCTCTCTTTCAGTAGACGGGATATGCTTACCTTTTAAATTTCAATCATGATGTAAAAAAAAAAAACAGGGTATCATTTTGTATCTAATCTCTCCCGATTTATGAAGTCTCTGCAATATGACCCCACAATTTATCAAAACCCAGTTGACAAATCTCGGTAAGTCACAACAGGCATTCCTGAATTATATGCAATTTTGTTAGCAAACAAACAAACAAACAAACACAGCCATTTAAAATCCAAGTAAATCATAGAAACCAAACGTATGGAAAGAAATCTAGACCTTGGATCGGAACCTTGCCTCAAACGTGGAAAACCCTTTCTTTTAAGTAGACCATTGCTTTGATGATGGTGGCTTCGATTTCCCTTCTAAATCATAAGCAATTTTACATACGTTTATTTAAATACCGGGGAAGTACTAACAGCTCAGGAAGGTAACCAAAGCATCTTAAAAGTAGAACTTTAAGCTCTGTAAACAATACTTTTGGAGTAGGCGTTTTTTAGTTGTCATTGTTCACTCTAGGAACTCGGGTCCTTCCTGGTTTCCCGGTTCACTGATTATCAGTAGCTACAGGAGCTGGAGGCTGCTGGAACTTTAGCGAACTTGCTAGAGGGTGCGCGTGGGGCTTCCCATTGCCTCCGTGTTTCTCAGAAGGCTCCGAACAAAGCCTCGGGCCCCTCGGAAGAGGGTTCCCTGCCCCGGGGCTCACCGCACTCACAGATCCCAATTAGGAAAGGTCACTGGGACCTGAGTGTGACGGTCATGGGGAAAGAGTGATTGAGCGCGCGCGGATTCTGTCCACCCTGCTCGCCCGCCGCAGGTTGGGCCGTGCGCTGTCCCCACCGTGGGAACAGCGGTGCCTTCCTGCCGGGGCGCGGGGGTCACTACACTTACCACTGCCAGCAGCTGCAGCAGTAGCAGCAGGGCGCACCGGCCGCCCGGGCTCCGCGCCATCGCCTCGTTCCGCCGCGCCCTCGCCTCCGGGCCTCGCCGGCGCCCCGCGGATCCTCCTGGCCAGGTTCCCTCCCTGGGCCGCCCTTCTCCGCCTCTGCCCGGCCCGGGGTGCGGTTCCAGGTGTGGCCGGGTCCGAAAGGGTAGCCGTGGGCCCGGCCGCAGCCTGGATGGAGGAGGGGAATGCGCTCGCTCCACAGGGAGGTGCGAGGCAGTTCCCGCCCTCCGCACCTGGGGCCAGTGACGTCCTCCGCAGGGGACCTTGGGTGGCTGGCCCCGCCCCATCGTGTCCCTTCCTCCTCTGGGATCACCTCGACTGGAGAGCCTTTTAATTACCGTCCAGACCCCAAGACAGAAGATCTAAGGAGCGGGACTCAGGGAGCCCGCGATAGCAAGGCTGCGGTGATAAAGGGCTGGCGTTTCGGGAATGAGCCCAGGTGACGACCTAGGGACACTTGGGCCACGCGGCGTGGGGCCTGCTGTTGTGAGCGAGGCCTCAGTAGTGTCTCTTTTAAAGGCCTCTCCCCTCTTCTCTGTGGCCCCTTTCAGTAGGTTTGCAACTTTTCTGGCTCAATGAGGAGACAGTAGAAGACTCACAGCAGGGCAAAGAGGCGACAGGTTTTTGATCTGTCAGAGATCAGAGGTTAGAGACGCCCAAACATTGGATTACTGTACAAATAAAATTAGAAAATCTGTATGAATCTTTCTGCAGTGGCCAGCACTTAAGGACTCAGTGATAGTTGTTGAAATTAAAACAATATTTTTGCGGGAAGAAGTGAGTAAACGTTAAATTGAACCCTGTTATTGTTGTTGTCATTATTATTTAGACAGTAGTCTCACTTGGTAACCAAGGCTGACCTCAGACTTGAGATCCTTCCTGCTTCATTGCCTAGTTTTATGATGACAGGTGTGTTACCAGGCCTGGTTAAACGAACTCTTGAAAAGTAGACACTAAATGTGGGTGTCCAGACACTGGAGTCAGCCCAGGTTGGAAAAATCCTCCGTTGCATGAAAAAAAGAAAAATATTATGGAAAACACTCAGGTACATTTTAACATATGTGAGTTAACATTAATTAATATTAGTTATCTGCACAAATATATTTGAAATGAACACATAGCATTTAAAGAAAGGTGTTTTCCATAACGGGGGGTGGAGTGGTCTTTGTAAGTTTTAATTTTCACATCCTATTAACATTTCTGCTTATTTCGGGTTGATATTACAGTAGTGGAAGACCCTCTGTGCCGTAGAGGACTTACAGGAAACAGGCAAGACCGATTTATCACTAAATTTAGCTCAACTAGCTGAGTTGTATCTGAATTTCAAGCTGACACATTTTTATAATTCAGTACCATCATCATCTCTGATGGTAGCCCCTTTCTCCCTTCGTCAGAAAGTGGAGAAGCATATCCTCTTGTTTAGAGTTTAGTCACTGGCAATCTTTCTCTGGTTTTTACATGGTGTCTGGTTGGTAAATGAACTGGGGACTAGGTTTGGCTACCCATGCTGCTACTTGGTGTCCTCAGCAGTGGATGGACGGACCCACTCTGCTCACTCCCATAGCTAATGCAGAGAGATTGTCTTTTAGATTTCACTCTTTCCCCTTAAACTAGATATGGGTACTAGCATAACCTGTTGGCAATTCCCATTCCTCGAAATGCTGGAAGAACTCCTAATTCAAGCCAGCAGGATTTACCAAAGTGTGTTTGCAAACCTCCTCAGGAAGCTTTCTCTGTGTTCCGTCTAAAAGAGTGCTCTTGCCTTTGAGCCCTGAAGACACATATTTATGCTTCATTATCAGGACTGCAGGAGCTATTTCGTAATGAAGATAATTGTAGCTTCCAGCATAAGAAATAGCTAATAAGATTTTATTTCTGTTGAATTATTCACAGAATAATAAGCCTCTGGGGACCATCAAAGTCAGCTTCAGGCAGTATTCCTTCTATAAGGCATCTGTCCCAGGACTTGAGCAAAGGTGTCAGTCTGTACCCTCACCACATGATATCATCAAGTTTCATTCTTGTATAATTAATTTCCACGTTACCAACTCTAAGCATAGGGCTCAGCTGAAGGGACTTTCTGAGAATCAGATAATTCATATCTGCCTCCGTTGCCCCTGATTCCCTTATGCTGGAATGAGGTCAAACTTATTTAATAAATCTCTGCATATAAAACCAAATGTGGTCATTTCCAATGAAGCAGTAAAAATGGTTTTGCAATAAATGGAAATGTTGATAAGGTGTGAACATTTTACATTCCGGGCTCCCTACCTAAAGTAGTTTAAGATTAGGATACACACATTGTTTTTTCTTTAGATGCCTACAACTCATTAGTTCAAAACATATTTTGTTCAAATAACTGTATTCAAATATATTAGAGTTGGACTGGAGAAATGGCTCAGTGGTTAAGATTGCTTGTGGTTCCTGCAGAGGACCCGCCTCTGTTTCCCAGCACCTGCATGCTGGATCACGACTATTTTTAATTCCAACTCCCAGGGGTTCATCTCTCTCTTCTGAGCCCCCCACCTCCCATTTTACTGACAGACAAGGATTTCTCTGTCTTGATTCCACCTCTCTAGAGCAAGTGCATTCATTTCTCATGTGCATGCCATAGTGAATGGTGGCCTTGTCACTTGGCCACCCAAACCGGACCCGAGGTATCATCCTTAAGGTTCCATTTTCAGGTCTTTCCATGTCCTCTGTGGTTGTAATCACAAGGAATCCCATGCCTTGTATGCAGTAGCAAGCCCTGTGATTACCTGTGTGTACCCATTGCTCTGTCTCAAGAATGTAAGTTCCATACATGCAAGGACCATTTGATATTTGTAGTGGGCTCAGCCCTAGTCTCAGATTCAAACTGGATGATTAATAAACATTTGTTGGACCAAACCTACATACCAGAAGGAATTAATTATAAATGAAAAATGAGTATTATAGAGGAAAATGTTTTGAATATTCATTGTGAATGAGTTGATAGATCTAGTGAGAAAATGCTGGTCTGTGATGTGTGTTTCTTGTGTGTGTGTGAGAGAGAGAGAGAGAGAGAGAGAGAGAGAGAGAGAATGCATTTACATGTATATGCATGTGATTTGTGTATGTGTGTTTCCTTAGTAACCCTGCAGCCAAACAGAGATAGTAGGAGTGAGTCAGGCTGTCGAGCGCCCTGGCTGATGGTTAAGAGCTCTAAGTATCCAGTACGTCTATGGAACTGAGTGTGACTGGGAGGGGAGGGATAGGGTGGAGATGGAAGAGTCCAGGAGCCAACTGAAAACAGAGTTCATCACTCAGAAGGTAGAGAAGTTAGACAGAATTGCCCCTCCTCTCAGTTCTGGTGAAGGAGCCATGTCCTGTGCACTGGAGGCCAAAGTGTGAGTGCCAGACACTGACATCTGGATCCTGAAGCATCTGAATTCTCTAGTTTGTTGGACAACAGCCGAATGCAGGTTAGGGAGTGAGAAGAAAACACAGGCTTAAGGAATAGCCTGCAATGGCAAGCTGGGCCAGTACTGTTGCCTTTCTGAGTTAGCGTCACAGAGTGGTAAAGCCATCAGGGTTTCCCTGTACCCTGGAGACGGGCACAGCCCTGAGTACAGTTATTTGAGAAGAGTGATACAGCCTACCACAATGAGTCAGTGTCTCACTGGACAATTACCCACACGTTCTTCTGTGTGAGTCACTGCGCTACCTAGGACTCATGACTGTCGGTAGAGAGTCCCTGAGCTTAGATGGTTTAAGAAAATTGTTAACATTCATCATGAAGTAGAGAAGAAATAGAAAAAGGTGCAACAACAACAACCGAAAAAGGCGAAGAGGGATTTGTGCAGTGGGGTGTGTGTGGAGGGGCCAGAGTCTACTCTTGGTTCAGAGTAGAGTTTCCACTGTGGTCAAAATGTGACCATGCTGTTTTGAGGTATACACAGAAAGGGCCCGGGAAAGCCCAGCAAGGTGTTGGAGCCCTCCTAGTCTGGCACTCCCTCCCACTGAGTCATACCGGAAAGCATTTGACTGACCTTGACATCCACTGAGTGGTATGGGAGCATTCTATCACGTGGATCCATTGTCTATGATCTGCCTGTGGCTCTGCCACCACAATTATGGCCCCTGTGCTCCACCTCAGAGCTTTCATCCTCAGTGTTCCCATACCCTTTGTGCAGTTCTGTGCGAAGTTAATTTCTTCATTCTTGACTTTCTTTGTTCTCATACTTTCTCTTCTCTACGAAGTCCTTCCCTGATCCATGGTTTGACAGTCGTCACTGCCCCTCCTCATGCTGCCTGTGTCATGTGTCTCCTTGGTCATCACATCCTAAGAGACTGTATGGAAAGGGGACTTGTAGAGAGGAGAGGAGAGGAGAGGAGGTGCAGGGAGACAGTCTGGGGGAGGGATTGGGAGTGATGAGAGCCATTGAATGCATCCACAAAAATGAAAAATAACCAGCTTAATAAAAAATTAAGTAGGCCTACTCAGTCAGTAAATATTAGGTAAATGTGCAGAAGGTGTGTGTGTGTGTGTGTGTGTGTGTGTGTGTGTGTGTGTGTGTATGTAATAAGGACTAAGTGGGAACGAGTAGAAGGGTATTAGCTTCCTGGAGCTTATGGGTAAGCTCTCCAAATGAGGGAGGGGTTGTGATTGAACCTAGTTCCCTTTGTCAAAATTCTCTGATGTTTCCATTTTTTCAAAGATGCCTATGGTACTGGAATGCTTAGAGGCCACCAGAGAGCATCTCTGTGTCCTCCAAGTGTGACCCTTAATCGGTATTGCCCACTTAATAGGACTTAGTATCACCATGGAAACACATCTCTGAGTGTGCATCTGAGTGTTTATAGAAAGATTTCACTGAGGAAGAAAGCCTCACCCTGAATGTGAGCAGCGCTTCTTTACAGGCTGGGGCCCTGGACTGAACTGTCACCTCTGCTCTCCTCCTGGGGATGTTGTCTGGCCAGCTGCCTCACCTCCACATCTGCGGCAGTGCTTTTCCTACGTGAGAGACCACGCTCTTATGCTGTGAGCCAAAACAAACCGTCCCTTAAGTTGTGTCAATCAGATATTTTTCACAGCAAAGAGAATGGTAACTAATACCCAGGAGGAAAGAGTGAGAAAACAGGAACAATCTGGAAAAGCCCCCTTCCCTCTGGGGCCAAGCAGAACAGACTTTCATTACAGGAATACTAGGAAAGTTGATCTACTCTTGGGGAATCTGCAGCCTTCATTTTGCCCTGGGATTGTTTATGGGAATTCTTAGAAAGATAAAGGCGCCAGCCATGGTCAGGAATGACATGAGAGGAGGGTGTCCTTGACTGCTGACAAGAGCCTGGAATCCATCTGTGAAGTGACAACTGCAGTGTTTACAGAAAGCACCAAACAGAAGCCACACTGACTGAGGGTGACTAATAGGCCCCTAGAAACACAGAAAGAAATCTCAAGAGGACAAAAGAGACATTTCTTGGCTATTTCATTTACTTCACACAAACAAGTATAATGAAATCCAAGTCAACCATCAACCACAAAAAATAAAGTACAAAAACAAGAAACCAAAACACTACAGCAGACATGCAGAATCTCAAAAGTAATCCACCCCAAGGACTTAAAGAAAATGCTTATTTTAATCCACTTTAAAGACAGTTTAAAGGTACATAAAAATGAATATGATCGCTTAATAATTTTAATGCCATCTGAGTTCATACAATGATTTGTTGACACTCAAGTTCAGAAGTTGGTTGAGACTTTGCTAAGATGTTTGGAGTGAAGCTAAGGTCATGCAACACTGATGTCTCTCCTGGGAGCCTGACATTTCCAGGCTGTGTGACTTGTATGCTCCAGGTTTGAGTCTGGGGGCCAAAAACAAAAATGTTACTGGCTTGCATACTTGGGTGGCGGTAAAAGATGGATTCCACCAGAAAATGTGAGTGGATCCTCTGTGTGAGCTTGTCCTTGAGAGGCAAGAGCTTGTGTTTTTACAGGAAAGACAGTAGAAGCCATCTCTGCAGAGGTCATGTGCACGAGCTGCTCTGACAGAAACAATATTCTTGATTCCAGTTAGATATTGTGAATGGCAAATTATCCTGATTCAGTAAGCAAAAGTATTTGAAAAACCTCAGAGCAGGAAAGTAGTGATTTAGTCAAGTCCACTTCTGTAATAAACAGGGAATGGGACCGTAGAACTAGCCTTTCATGTACCGTTAAGGAGGACATCAGAACCTGTCCAGCATTTTAAGAGTGCTTATAAACATCTTTGTTGGCACCATTATGGCTTTTTTTTTTTTTTTTTGAGCTAGTTTGGTTTTCATTGCCTCTACTTCTTTCTCAAGGTAGAGATTTTATTAAAAGGAAATACGTTCAAATGTAAAGTAACCAGTGAAAGAAAAATTTGATTCAGGGCCCAGAGATGTAGCTCAGTTGGTGGACTGTTTGCCTAACATGCACAGAGCCCCAAGTTTGATCTCCAGAACCACACAATCCCAATGCCTTGGCGTGCACTTCAGTGGTAGAATCAGGGGCCCAGAAGTTCAAGGTCATCCTTGCCTACAAAGTGAGGAGCTAGCTTGTTATACACGAAACCTTTCTAAAAAAAATCTGATACAAAAGAAATAAATGGGATAGCTTGCTCAGTGATTTGCACTTGATGCTTACTATCTTGTGTGAGGATACTGTGCATATTTTTCAATACAAAATGTAATGCTTACTCCAAACATGACTGAATCCCTGAAATGTGCCCAGTCATTTAGCTGTATAATTGTCTGTTAAGTTTCTGCATAATTTTCAATCCCACTACCACCAGTCTGCCTCTCCTAACTTCCACTGAAGCATTATCTAAGTGATGGCAGACCTTTGGAGCGAGTCCCAGCAGTTGCATGCAAATTCAGCCACAATAAACCTAAGCCCATCAGCAAAACCCTCTTGTGATTAATTTTCCAGTGGTTATGTAGGAGGAAGAAAGTCTGCCATTGTTTTTTGTTTCTTAACATTGGGATTAGAACTGTCATCTAAATTAATTGATATCAAGTGAACAGGTTAGGCAGAGCAGTACTCCAGGGAAGCCTAGGAGTTGAACAGACTAAAATCCACTTGAGGCTGTTTGTGAAGGACTTCTCTGTGGTCGCTAAGAGCAATGAGGGGTGTTTCCATTGGTTAGCGTTGTGAGACAATCAGCCTGTCTCAGATTTTCAATAGATGCTGTCTTGAGAACAAGGTAAGGGTAACAGAAGACATAGTTGTCCTAGAATACACACCCTGGGATTTCACTTCATAATTTGGGTGAGACATCAAAAATGACTGGCTTATCCCAACAGAAGATAGTGAAATTTTTATGTCCCAAACTCTGGTAGCATTTAGTCAATTGGTTAGAATGTGAGAACCAAGTTACAGGTATTTATTTGCATAGTGGTGATCCTACACGGACAGATGTCAAGTATATGCTTTATTTGTTATTTTTTTAATTTTTGAAATACTCTACTATACATCTCTGGCTATCCTGAAACTCATTGTGTAGACTACATAGATCAGGCTTGTCTCCAACTCACAGAGATCACCTGTTTCTGCCTCCTGAGCGCTCTCAGCACTTGGGCAGCAGAGACAGGTGGATCTCTATGACATCAGCCTGGTCTACAGATTGAGTTCCAGGACAGCCAGAGCTACAACCTTGTTTTTGAAAAACAAAAAACAACCAACCAAACCAAATGCTATGGATCAATAGTTAGAAATCTGTAGGGTAGGCAGTCTACAGGCCTAACTTAGAGTTCATTTAAAAGGTTTAATATGCAAATATAATATTGTCTAAGTACTTACTATGCCCCAAATCTATTTTACAACTATAAGGATCTGCTGAGGTAGAGAATTGCTATAGTGGTTATTATAGCCACAGAGGTTAAATAACTTGTGATTTTTGAATGCTACTAATTTGTTTCCGGAGTCTAAACCATTGTTAATGAGAAACTCAGAACACATACGGACAGAATGAAACTTTTTTAAGTTTAACTTTTGTTAATCATTAAAACATAGGTATTTCTGATTGATTAGTAGATAAGAGTTCAGACTTTTAATTCTTCCCACAGAAATTTGACTTTCTGAAAAATTTAGTGCGTTTTCTTTGCTTAGCAACTGTCTTCTATCCTTATGTCTTGCTTTTACAGTGGAGAGATCTTTGGCTATTGGCAAAGATGGTCATTGCAGGTTTTGGCATGTTGGGAAGCCCCAGGAGAACTTTGACTGACAAGGTCTGCTGTTACTTTGGCAACGTAATCATTGTTTACTTCATGGAGAGACTATTCAAAGACCCGCATAAAAGAGCGCAGTTCCAGGGATCTAAGACTATCTACCTACAAAGAACTGCAAAGATTTTTATTTGTTTTGTTTTCAAAGTCCATTTAGGGGCTGTAAAAATTGCTGTGTTTGGAAGCACTGGCTGCTCCTGTAGAGGACCCTGTTGAGTTCCCAGCACCTATGATGAGAGCTCATGACTGCCTGTAACCATAGTTCCAGGGGATTGGCCAGCACTTCTGGCTTCTGATGGCACAGTACTCATGTGCATGTATGCACACACAGATACATAATTAAAATAAAAATAAAATCTTAAAAATAACGTAGATATTACCTTATAGTCAGGAAGTAGCTTCTGAAGAAAAAATCTGGAAGAGTTTATAGAAGTTGTGAAGAAGAAGAAGAAGAATGAGAAGGAGGAGGAGGAGAAGAAGAAGAAGAAGAGGAAGAAGAAGAAGAAGAAGAAGAAGAAGAAGAAGAAGAAGAAGAAGAAGAAGAAGA